>JARYHS010013630.1:271315175-271625769 GCA_031002005.1 Vandiemenella viatica
TCGAAGTTAGTTATTGATGCAATTTATTATGTTTTTACCTTAGCAAGTCTAAAGAGTGGTTAGGAGTGGAGCGGTGAATGGAGGGAAGAGGATGTTACATGGCACTCATCTATTAACCTGTCAACAGCTCCGCGCGGGGTTTCACGCAATTTGAATGTGATTAATGACGTTTATAACACATTTCCCACCACTTGCTTGGAACGCCGCGACATATATTACTTATCTGGTTAATTTTTTTAAGGAATGACAGTAGACTCAAGTGCCAAACCCCATGGCGTAGGAAGGTGCAAATATCAATATTGTGGTAGCAGTGTCGGGGCTTTCGTTTGTACTCTCTTGAATCGGGTGATAAGTTTTATGGCGACATTATCGTCACACGAACGCTGTAGTTGGCGCTAGGCGCATTGGTCATTCCATTTCAGAACTTGTTCGTGTATTCAACATTTATCGAGTCACAGTGTCAAAAGCGTACTATGAATATGTAATTTGTGGCATAACCTACCGCCACGGACAACGCAGTCGTCGACCACATATATTTAATGATCAAAAACAGTGACGTCTGCGTCGAGGTATCGGTGTTGACAGATTGGCGACACTGAGTCAGAGAACAGAAACACTCTATGTTGGACGTACGACAAACCTGTCTGAGCGGACAGAGCAGAGAAATTTGGCGCAGATGTGATATGGCACCAGAAGACCGAAGCTCAGCTCATGAAGATATTGGTTAGACATTAAATTACTGGAAAAAGGTTTATGGTCAGATCACGATTTCAGTTGGTAAGAGCTCATGGCAAAGTGTGAAGCAGACCCTATGAGACCATGGTGGTGTATGTACTGTTTCACATTCTCTATAAGGTCCTGAGATGGGATCAGAATGAACATATCTGCCAATCTATCTATTATATTTTAATTTTAAGCAGATCAGGATGTTAGAATGTCACACTTGTTCATTTAGCACATTTAGGGGACTGGCGCAATACTCTGATCGAAGTAGACTGCCATATAATTGAAGGTTTTCTTTTTGCCTAAACAGTGTGGCCCAGCGAAGGTGCTGTAAAGTTGCTGTTCTTATATTACATTTTCCGGCAAAGTGGCATAGGTAACACATTTTCAATTTTCGTTACTTTCTCATTGATGTAAGGGCATGAGGCATTTACAAAGTATACATACCGAGGTGTTGCTCTGCCGCTACCAGCTAAAGGCCCTAATGCTTATCCGTATGTTATGTATTAAATTTGTGACGCTATAGTGTATCAGTATTGAATGACATGTAATCTGCCAGTCACAAATTAGACTTACTGTTTCAGTGTTTTATAATAATAACGACTCAAATTTGATATTGAAAAAAGATTAGTTACAAAACTGGGAGAATAGTTTCCTGAGGTTCCCACTCCCAGTCTTTCTCTCCAGAGTTTTTAGAATTTGTCGTAATGTTTTGTACTGCGATTATCTACTTGAGATATAATCGAAGGTCAGTCAGAAAGTTGTATCGCTATCGCAAATCCAGAGCCACATGAATGGCTGATATTTGCTGCGAATCCTGCAATGTCATAGCTACAGTTCAGGTGATCAAAATGGATAAGTTAAAGGTGTTACTATTCTTAAATTAGTACTTACATCAATTTGTTTGAATAATTAATATCACGTCAACACAACTGAATATTTTTTTAAATTCATTCCCCTCTGGGTGAGGCCCAGCGGGGCGGGCTGTTGTAGGGCCACATGTCGGCCCTTTTCAGCCAGAGGCTTACCAGATGCTCCCTTGATCTTTATTATTTACATTGAAACATGATACATAAATTTTCATTGGTGACTACAGAACAATTACATTATACAGATAATATGGTACAAATTTAATGGTAACATACTGAACATTAATAACATTGTAGATATTATGGTACAGTAGATATAAGCAGACAATAATGGAGTTATTTTGAGTGCTAGATGTGGTGTTGGCGCTGGTTGCGTGGTAACATTAAATTCCATACATTGCCAATATTGTTGATATGGTATGAGGATAAGTTTGATAGTAATTATGTTATTGTGTGATTGGAAGATGCGCTGATGTTAATTGTTGATTGCGGCGTTGCAGTTATGGTTGTGTGGAGTTGTGGAGCTGTGCAGTCTTTTATTGTTTTGTTTCGGCCTCGTCATGGAACACCCAACGGGCTGCAATGCTCGGGCATAGCCATTATGTTTACTGTTGATAGCTGATAGTTTTTCTAATGTTTGTGGTCTATTGTGTCATCTGTTAATATAGAGTGAACAAGAATGTGGGCGGGATACACATACTTTTGCTTAGGATGACGGTGATGAAGTAGTTTACGTTCCAGCAAGGGGAGAAGATCAGGGCGGTGCAGGACTAGTCGGCTGGCATACTTTTGCCGGAGTTTGAACAATCTGTTTTGAAGGGGAGGGATGTTGGCTAAGGGGTAAACGGTGTCTGAGGGGGTGCGTGGGTGGATGCCTAAGATGTTACGGAGAATTCTTCTTTCAGTTGTGACCAGTTTGTTGAAGTTGGGTGCTGAGATGATGGATGTGATTGGGGCGGCGTATTCTAACAGGGGGCGCATAAAGGTTTTGTAGGTGTGGATTAGAGTTGAGCAGGAGGGGGCAGACAGCTTTCGTCGGAGCAGCTTGATTAGATTTAGTCTAGATAAGAGTTTTTGTCTGAGATGGTGAATGTGTTGGCCGAAATTCAGGGTTTTGTCAAGGTGGACTCCAAGGTATTTAGCACTGGGACAGAAGCGAAGGGGTGTGTTCCAAATTTTGATTTGATTTGTATGTTATTTTCAGCTTGGGCAAATGTGGAGGTTTTGTGTTTGTGTTGGAAGAGCACTGCCTGTGTTTTTGTCGGATTCGCCATTTCTGGAAGTAGGATTGGAGGGTGTTGAGGAATCTGGTTGCTTTGCTATTGATATACGTGGTGTTTTATGCGAGATCCAGTAGGCTATGTCATCGGCATAGAGTGCTATTGCTTCAGAGGTGAGTGAAGGAGTAGGGATATCGGAGACGTATAGGGAGAACAGGAGAGGAGAGAGCACAGCACCTTGCGGGACACCCGCCTGCGGCGAGAAGGGTGGTGAATGGGCATTACCTACTTTGATGGAACATGTGCGGTTGGTAAGGAAACTATGGATGAGTTGGAGGAATGGGGGAGGGAAGCCGAGTTTGTAGAGTTTGTATATGAGACCGGGTGCCAGACTTTATCAAAGGCTCGTTCAATGTCAAAGAATATTGCTAGTGTGCAATGGCCGGCGTTGAGGGATTGTACTATTGCAGATGTGAGGCGGAGGAGTGGGTCATTGGTGGAGTGATGGGGACGGAAACCGGATTGAATGGAAATGTTAGGGATTCAGTGAAATGGATAATACGATTTGGAGGATTTTTTCAAAGAGTTTACCGGTAGGAGTGAGATGGGGCGATATGATGAAGGAGGTTTGTTTGGTTTGGGTATCATGATGACTTCTGCTTGTTTCCAGAGGGATGGGAAGTAGGATAATTGTAGGCAGGCGTTGAAAAGTTGGTGGAAGAGAGGTATGATTACATGTTCAGGAGCTTTTCGGAGAAGGAATCGGGTAATTTTGTCGTGGCCGGGAGTCGAGTTTCGGCCAGAGAGGAGGGCAGTTTTTATTTCCAGATCAGTGATTTCTTCTGTAAGTGCATGTTGTAATGATGTGGGTGCCGATGGAGAAGTGAGAATTGAAGGATGGATGATTCGACTGTCTGTCTGAAGTTGTCGTCGAACAGTGGGTCGGTCGGTGGCGAGTAAACGAAGCTCGTCCACGAACATGGTGGCTTTTTCGTCGTCGCAGGTGGAAGTTTTATTATTGATGGTCAATGGATGTGATGAGTGAGAGTACTGCCCTGTCAGAACCTTAAATTTCTTCCAGTACAGACTCCCACTCTTGTAGTCAAGCGTCTCACAGGTATGTTGCCATTGTCGTTGTCGGTGGAGGGTGATTGTCTTACGAATTTTCGCGTTGAGTCGATTCCATTCAGTCCGGAGCAAGGGGATTGGAATCTCGTTTGAGTTGTCTGTAGAGTCGTCGTTTGGTCTTGATGAGTGATACGGCCTCTGGCGGAATAGACGGTTTGTATGGAAAGATCTTTTTATTAGGTATAATTTCTATGGCAGCCGAAAAGGAAGATTGTATTTCTTTGGTGATGTGGTCTATGTCTGCAGGTGTAGTAATTTGGAAGGGCCGAAAAAGAGATGATTCTATGATAGTGTTGAATTTTTCCCAGTCTGCTTTTTGGTAGTCTTTGATTAGTCGGAACGGTTGGGTGGGTTTGGTTTTGTGGAGGAGAAGATTATGGGTAGGTGATCACTGGATGGATTCGGCGAGGCGCGCAGAGGTGAGGGTCGTGGAGGGAAGGGCTATAGAGGATGTGGTCAGGGGTGGAGGTACCTTGGTGCGAGATGAAGGTGGGGGTGTTGATGGGTAGGTGACAGATGTTGAGGGAGGTGATGGTGTCGACTAGGATGTGGCCAGTGGGGTTACTTGCGTGGATCGCCAAGTAGGCGGTGGCGAGCGTTGAAGTCCCCTAGGATGATGAATGGGGAAAGGAGGAGAGATATTCTAGTAGGTTAACGAGGAGGGGTTCGGAGGGACGGTAACAAGGAGTGGAGGGGACTGAGTTTTTCCTGAGGATATTGACAGCTATGCATTCCATTTGTGAAAAAGGATGAGGAAGATGAAATTGTACAGCGGAGAAGGAGTTACGGACTAGGATGGCTACACCTCCACGGGCCTCGCCAGGTCGGTCTTTACGGAAAGTGTTAAAGCCAGGTACTTTGATGTCAAGTGTAGGTGAGCCGAAGGTTTCCGCCAGGGCCGCGATGTGAACGTCGTTGGCAACTAGTGAATTATGGAGTAGGGTCTGTTTGTATCGAAAGCCACCGATGTTAACGAAATAGAAGTTCGTGGGACTACTCGTCATTGTCGTCTGGTCCATTATCACGTGTCGGGAAAATTGGGGGTGGTCTTGAAATGGTTATATGCAGCTGATTATTATCTTGGGTTACCTTGACTGTACGGTTGAGGAATTGTTTGTTGTGAGAGGTGGCGGATGATCTCTTGTTTTCTGTCCTGGAAACAATTAATCAAGTGTTGAAAAAAGAAGCCTGATAAGGTCGTCTTTTAGTGTTAGGTCGTCAATGGCGTCAGTGCACTTGATTTTTGCAGTCATTTCAGCAGATTTGGCCTGTATGGGTTTGGTTGGGCATTTGCGGGAGGTTGCATTGTGTGAGGGCCCTTGCAGTTTGAGCATGTTGGCTTTTGTTGTTTGTTGGGGCAGTTTGGGAGTGAGTGGTCGCCCCCACAATACATACATGTTGGGGTGCGTTTATTACAACTGTTCGATGGGTGGTCATAGGACAGACAGTGTCCACATTGAGCTGGGATAGGTGGTGGTGGGATTAGATGGTTCGGTCCTGTAACGGAACATCTGGAAATAAAAACCTTCCTCCAGAAGGGTATCAACTGTATATTTGGAAAAAGTGATGATTCTCATCATCATTGTGGGGTTGTTTGTTGCTCTTGATCTAATTCGAAAAACTTTGTGCAAATCTAGTTGTTGGTTCTGTAGAGATTCAGCGATTTCCTCCTCCGTGATGTAGTGGTCGACACCCTTGACACGACAGAGAAGGAAGGGGAGGGGTTGTTGGATAGGGATAGTTTGTGGGGAGTGTGTGACTGATATGTGGGTATGGAAAGTGCAGAAAGTTCGGATTGTAAGGTGGAGGATAGATCAGGTTCTGGACTTTTTACTATTAGGGAGGTGCGGGTAGTTTTGAGGTATATGGGCTTTTTTATTCTTTGTTGGAAGGTTGCTGCTATTGTTTTTTGATTGATATTTTGTGGAATGTTGTGGATGAAATATGTAGTGGGCGTGGAGGACGAGGAGGATAGGGAGAGAATGGAGGAGAAGTATGGGGGAGAGTGGTGAGAGGAGTATGGTGATGCTGGCTCTGTGATGGAAGGAGAGGTAGGCATGGTAGAGAAGTAATGGCTGCATCTATAGGGACCGGATATAGGGGGGAGGGTGAGGGGTGTAATGCAGATGTTTTAACTTTTTTTGTTGTTGGATTGGTCAATGTTACTGGCAATTTAGTTTTCCCACGAGGTTGGGGAGCTGACTGACGGCTAGGGAATTGGTGCAGAAGTAGACTGGGTGCTTGGGCAAATGTTGGTTTAGATGTTTTGGAATTGGTGGGTTGGGGGGCCATGTGTAGTATGTTGTTTGTGCCACGTGTACTCTGGGGTTGAGGTTGTCACCGTTAGGTATCGACACCCCGGTGGTACCACCCTAACGGTACAGCCCGCGGGATATCCACCTTTGACGGGTCCCTGGAGCGCGGTATAACCCTAACTAGTCACCGAGAGTGGAGTGTATTTGTGGTCTGACGACAGTTGCTTTGCAGTAAGTTGCTGGCAAGGTTGTTGATTTTGAAGATGGCGGAAGGTCTCGAAGTTCTCGATAACTGGAAGTTTCCTGGAACAGTTGATCGGTGTTCAGATGTGTTTGGCTGGCATGGAAACTCGTGGACAGAAGCGGCGAACTCGTAAACAACTGGAAAACACGCCCGGCGAGGCTGACGTGGAAGTCAACAGCCGCGTCGGATGGGGTACGCTGGAGCCCGAGCAGCAGGCAGGAACGATGCGATCACCGACAGATTATATCGGTCATCGATGTAGCTATTTGATATTTCCTTGATGTGTGATGAGTCACGATTCTTGATGTGATGATGGTAAAAGATGAAGAACCACAAGAGTCGGAAGAATGCCTGTAGCGATCGGCACAGGTACAGCGATGCGTCACGGTACATATGTTGCCCGGCCGGAGTCTCGTCTCGAAGTGGGGGGGGGGGGGCGAAGTGTGCATTGGCTGTGCAGCACGGCGGTATTTATATCGGCCACGTCACATCTGATTGGCCGTCTGCGAAGCCTCCGGAGTGCAGTGGCGCTAGTTCTACCTGTTGTCAGCGCCGCCTATCGGCTATCCACATCCATGTCCTCTGGCGGGCATGTGAATGCGTCGGGCCGGTATACCAGATTTCCGAACGTGTTTTACTTCACACTCTGAAGCATCTTCGGTGGTTCTATCTGTTGAGTGTGTATAAATGTAATTATTTTGTTTTATGCTACAATTTACACAGCGAAATTATGGTGTAAATACAAACTTAGTTATATAATCATTGTTTAACATGTGTTTGTATTTATAAATTATTCCCTTCGTCAGCAGATTTTTTTGGCTTCATTTTTTTATACTACAGGCATGAATAGTGCATAAATGTAATCAAATGTGAAACAATGATAATATAAGTTTATATCTATACCATAGTATCGTTCTGTAAATTGTAGCATGAAACAAAATAATTACATGAATGCCCACTCAGCAGATAGTGTATGAAGTGAAACGCATTTGGAAAAATAAATAAGAAATAAAAATATTCTATTGCATTGGTGTGATATTAATTATTCATACAAATTGATCATGTCGCAGTTGAGAAAATGGCCCATCGCACCCAATTGTTAGTTCTTACATTTTCATTAATTTGAGGATCGAAGAATTTGTACGGGAACTACATAACAGCCATGGCGGAACACCACGTTTGAATTCGGCGAAGGTTCGGTGACGCACGTAACCTGTGTCTTTCAGGTTACACTGGTTTCGAATTCTTGAAACCAGGTTTAATTGTGAGTGTACTAAAATTTATTTTTGTTAGCTTAATCGCTTTCATTGAATGTTGTTCATAGCCGAAATATAAACTTTTCTGTCTGAGGTACCGAGCCTAATGGATGTGTAGTTAAAGTTCATGTCTCGCATTCAGAAGGTCACGGATTCGATACCCCATCCGACCATCCAGATTTCTGTTTTCTATACTTTTTCGAAATTCACACAGGCAAATGTGGAGATGGTTCCTAGAAAGGGTCATGACCGAATTTCTTCCTACTAATTTACTCCCATTTTCTCCCATCTCTAACGATCTCTATGTGGAAAGGAATCAGTAAAGAAAAGTCTAATACAACACAAAATGTACTACCACAGTCTCGGAATCAAATCTGCTTTTTGTTAATACTGTGATTTATCATGTGACTCCTTACATTGCTTCATACGAGTATTGAACATTTGTTTGCAATTGTAGTTATTGGAATGTGATTATTTTAGATTTTAAATCTTGCTCATAATCTTTGGAAGTGAAAAAAAAATGATGATGTAATGTCATCTAGTTTACTGATCACCTACAGTGTCATTTTTTACTAGTGCTGCACATATAGTCATGAAATTGCAAGAATCGTGGAGTATACATAATAGAAGTAATAGAAATGTTTATACTAGCTAAATTAAAAAACTATATTCTACATGATTATATTACTTTCATTCGATTGTAATATTCAAATCACTATAGTAGAACTAGTACAATACAGTAAAAAAAAAAGTGCCAGGAAGTACACTGAAATTTAAAGACAACTTGTGGACCGAGATAAGTGAGTGTGCCGTAGAGCCTTGGCCTCGCAATCAGGAAAACGCGAGTTGGAATCAACGACCGGTCATCCAGAATTGGGTTTTCCTCTGTTTCCCCAAATCACTCCAGGCGAATGCCGGGATGGTTCCTTGAAAGTCAAGATCAGATTCCTTCCCGTTTCGTGCCCCCCGTGCTCCCCGTGCCCCCTGTTCGCTGCCGCCTCTAATGGCCTCGACGTCTACAAAGAGTAAAGCAACAATTAAAGAAATAGTGACACTTGAATTAACGATGTTTTTTTTTTGCTTTCAGTAATTCACTATGACATTATAAAACCACAATCATAAATCATTTAAAGAGTTTCAGGTGTTCGCTGTTCCCATTCCAACGAACTACGTTAGTGACGCTTTGTACGAGTTTCTTTCAGCAAGTAAAATACAAAGGTTTTATGTTGGCAAAGTATTACTCTTAAACGGATAGAACCATCTCTGTTGGCATCTAGACATTAATTAATTGCCAGAAATACTATAGGAAACAAGCTAAGTCATATTAAATAAGTTAAATTATCACCTGAATTATTATCATAAGGCAAGTGTAATGTAACGTGATTTCATATAATTTAATGTAATATAATAAACGAAATGTTGAAAAAAATTAACATTTTACTGTTATTAAACTAATTGATGTAATATATAAAGAAGGAATCAGTAACCGAGCCTTTCATTGGGATTCGACCGTGATAACAATGCGAGCAAGCAGTTACACATGCGGAAATATTCCCGCTGTAGGCAGAATTTATATATGTACTAGCAAACCTAGCTATTGCCTGCAAAATCTTTTTGACTGGCTTAGACTTCCGCGTTTTGCAGTGCTCTTTAATAATGCAGAACAGGTTATGTTATTAAACAATATACAATTTCGGGAATTTATAATCAAAGATAACAATGCAAAATTTTGACATTGCTAATTGACGGTAAATGTGTTTTAGTGTGGTAGATGGAAAATTGGGGATGTCATCGAAATAGATGGAATATAGATACATTTATCATCCTTTCCAGCTACACAAATACAGGTGTATTAGGCAAACTTCTCTGAGGCAATTCATTAAAAATGAACGAAACTTTATAAGGCATACTGTAAGATTATTATTATTAAGGTACTGTATCTTTTCATTGATATAATGAAGAACAGTGGTCCCATATAATTACTGGAGTACCGCAATGTACTCCGGTAATTATCTCAAACTTTTCTAATAATACATTTAAAGCCTTGTCAAATTGCTAGGGAAGATCAGCTTCTATACTGTTTACTTGCACTCGCTTTTCCATTTCATCTGAAATATCTAGCGCGTAGCCAATTAACGGAAACTCATATGAAATAATAGAGATGGGTTACAAGTAGGGCCCTTGTTATAGTGTTAGGGGTGCAGAGGAGGTACTCTGTAACATACTCAATAGAAAAATTTGGGCTGAGAGTCATTGCAGAATAATGGCAAGTAAAGAGAATTGAGAGCATGTATAACGTACATAGGCCTACTGGCAATGAGGACTGGATTAATATCGGTGAAAGATTTAGAAATATCATGTTAAAGGGGAAAGATGACCATTAAAATAAATTATCAGCTGATTTCAAGCATAAAGGAGTAGGAAACTTCATAGGTAGACTATTGAATAAATGGAACAAATTACCTAGGAATTCAATATACTTCATAGTGTTAAGGAATTTTCAGATAAAAATATGAAAAACTCATAAATAAGTCTGTAGAAAAATTACTAGCGGGGAATTAGCTCGATTGCAATTAATAATAACAATAGTAAATGATCATCCTCTCCCAAAACCAGGTTATTTGTTTAGAAAATGCTTGTTCACACACGTTTCTGTTAAAGTTGGTTATCAAGCGGTCCATCAACTTGCGTACTGCTGAGGCCAAGTGATCAACTTGTAGTTCTTAATCCCATTTTTTACCTTCCTTTATAAACCGGTACTACTCCGGTTCATTAAAGTAATTAATGTTTTTAAACATGGGGGGGGGAGGGGGGTGTTACCATCTGCTGGAACACATATGAACCAATAGTATCAACATCGGTTTCCTTACAATCTTTAAAAATTTCACCTCTCTTATAATATACACGCAATCTGTTTTTATTTGATGGTCTATTGAATCCCGTTTTCATAGATAAGCTCCAGAATATTGATTAACGTCCCGGTCCACGATACATTAAGTCGTAAACAGAAACTGCAGTACAAAATGGTGTACAGAAACCCAGATGTTCGAGAAACATTGAAAGTAAAAAATAAAGTAAAACCAATTAATAATTTTAAATATGTAAAAAAATAAGCATATTTGGGAAACAGTGGCTTATTTCTATATGGCAGAATGTAACGTTGCCAAAGTATACATAAATACAGCCCTTAATTGCATCTGTAATAAAATCAGTTTTGAACAACATTAGCCGATATTGTCGGAAATCGGTGATCAGTATTTGAACTTCCATTTTTATGAATTAACAAGTATTTAGGCATTTACTATTAACATTTCTCAACACAAAGTTTATTACGCTCATTTATTCGCTTATGATGGGAGACCAAAGATGCTTGATTAACTCTAAACTATATCTTAAAGAAAAGCGTAGGAAGCTGATAATTTGTATATGTTGATTTATGTACTCCTCCACGCCAATTCCCATAAGTTAGCAAAATTAATTCTTTTTAATTGTCTCCAAGGGTCTCACCATGTTGCTTATGAGAACGTTGGCTGAATGAAAAATTGTGCAAGGTGTAAGGTGACTGATGAGAGTGACCTTAACTAATATGTGAAACACTGCTAACAGTGTTAATTTTTTAGAATCAGGCAAACATAAATATCTTGGTTGTTGGTGAATCGAAATACTGATTACCTATCGTGGAATCTAGAGTGAAGAGCAGTATTGATGGCGACAGTGGGTTTGTAGTTGGAGCATGTCAAATTTTGACTGACGACGAGAGAAATTTTAAGGTGGATATTTTCGAAAATACGACTGTACAATTTAATGACAAATATATTAAAGACTGTAACTTTCGAGAATTATATTTGTTTCTGTGCAGACGTTATTAGTGGGTAAGTTAAGCTGTGGAAAAGATAATAAATGAAGTTGCCGCCAATAAAGGTGAACTGAAAATAGAGTAAAATAACTAAATAAGTAATTCTTGTTCACAAATCCAATAAATATTAATTAAGAATACTTTCTCTTTTAATTTTTCTTTTAGTTGCAGAGTAGTAGTATTGCGAAAGAAAAGAGGTAAAGCCTAAGTTCTAAAAATAATTTTTAATTTGAAAATTGGAAAACTTTCCTTGGATGTAAGTTGTCGAATGCAGTTATGACCAGAATTGTAGCATAGTCAATGTGTAATTTGGGTGCACGGCAGTGCACCCGCCAAGTCGAGTCAACGGCGGCACTGCCTACCCTTTTCTCGAAGCGATTCGGGCAATTTTTGAACCTTAATTTCTTCGGTCATATTTATGCTACATGTCTCAAATTTCTGTTATGCATAGATATCAGCGGTCTTAGCAAACGTACTTAATTTTATTTTATTACTGTACTTAGTTCGTAAGTTATTCGGATACAAACTTCAGAGATTTTGTCACTCACTCACTGACTGACTGACTGATGATCATCAAAATTCTAAGGCACTTCCCGTAGCCGTAGATAGCTGAAATTTGGTACACAGATAAAATTTTACCCACATATTATAAGAAAAGTCTGAAACTCGTAAATTTTCATATACCTACCCCGTTTCCTACCCCTAACGTGAAATCGCTTTCTACCCTAATTACTTTATAAAGCTCTAATTTTCACTGTAGAGTGAGCTTAATATGTTTAACTAAACTGTTTAATTATACTTCTTTCCTTTTCTTACTTTTGAAGTTATTGAAATTCAAAATTTTATTTCGGCACAACACCCCGATATCAAAATTCCACTGTACTTACAGTAATCCTAGAAACAAGTAATTTGGTACACATATATGGTTTCATCCCAAAATCATAAGAAAAATCTGATATTGGAGTTTTCCCCCGTATTTATCTACATATAAAAAAATGAATGTTTGTTGTTTATTATTCATACAAATCCACAGTTTTCATCCGATTTCGATGAAACTTTGCACACTTACCCTTTTGAAACATGGAGAAAAATACTGTTTACATTTGGTTGAACAATTTCCTGTCATATTGTCACATAATTTTGAAAAATTGCCGAAACGAACATAGACCGACGTTTAGGATGTGGAAGACTCTGTAGTTCCATACACAATTGTGGGCTGGTGGCCCATTGGTCGAGTCGCTTGGACCAGCCGTAGCGAGCGGTCGCTCCGCATTTTCCTGCTGTGTTGTGTGGTGTGCTACGGAGTAAAATAAAAGCAAGTGTAGTGAAATTCAAGAATCATGGAAGTTAATCAATTCGTTCGAAAATCCACGCTAAAATTCTCGTTTGCGTATGGATATGTGCGTCCAAAAGCAGTTGAAATTGATGAGTGGTTATACAGTGAAATTGGACTGCGAGAAGAAAGTGTGTACGGTATCCAGGCGGACTTCCTCGCTAATGTTATATACGTCAAGCTACGAGATGAAGAAGAATGCCTACGAATTTTGAGGGAAACCAACGGAGAAAGAAAATTCGTACACAGCAATGGCGAGGTAAGCAACGTTTCCATATCACATGCTGGTCTGGGAATAAGACACGTAAAAATACATAATATTCCCTTTGAAATCAGTACAGATATCATACGAAAAGCTTTGGACAAATTTGGAACAATCATGAGCGTAACTCTGATAAAAGATATGGTAGCAAAAGATTCGTTGTAGACAGCGGCATTAGAACCGTGAAAATAGATCTGAAGTGCCACGTACCATCCTATGTAAACATTGCCGGATTTAAAGCACTCGTTATTTACGACGGGCAACCACGTACGTGTGTGATATGTAACTCCAACGAACATTTCAAGGCTGAATGCACCAAGAAGAGACCTCTGCAGTTACCATCTGAGCGTTTGGTCCCTGATACAGCTTTCAGTGGCGAACCCTTAAAAGCATCATATGCTCGCGTGGCAAATGGTAATTCTCAATCAATAGAAATATAAATGATGAACATACTCTCAGAATGGAAACGGACGACCCGTCGAACATCAGAATGGAAACAGAGAATCCTTGTAATGTTGAAGCAACTCAAGAACCACCGAAGGAAAAAGAGGAAAATTATACAACAGAACAAGAAAACATCAAAACCGCTAAACTACATTCACTGGAAATGCAATCAACTGAGAAAAAAGAAATCAAGAAAAATGTTAAACAACAACCTGTGACAACGCCACCACCTGAGAAAAAAGAAACTAAGCTAATGGAAGAACGCAAGCACGAAAACACACCAAACACCAAAAGACCGAGACTTGATAAGAGAGGAGTTGATTCCATAGCGGAAGAATTGGCCGAAAAATCCAGAAAAGGTACCACTCTACAAATGGAGACAAATGTTGATGAAACCCCTCAAAGTGCAAACTCCAATAAGGAAGACAAAAGCTATGAAAATAAGACCAGCGAGATACTTGAAATAGAAAACGTCTGTGGAAACACTAAAATACTTTGGTCCGACGACATCGGTGACTTAGAAGAAGAGGATATTCAAAGCGAATAAGAAGTATGAGCAAGGTCTTAATTGTTATTAAATTAAACGCAAAAAAAACTCAACTGTTTGTTCAACACTGTGTGACAATACTGATCTAAATGGCAGTCGGTAGTGGAACAACGTCCGCTCAGAAGTACTGCGTGTCCACCTTAAATTTAAATGGAATAAAGCGGAGCAGAAATGAAACTACACAAAAAAGATGACACATCTGTACAACATAACTACAATTAATATAAATTCTATAGAAAGTCACCCTAACATGAGAAGTCTCGTGGAATTTATATATAATAGTAATACAGATATTGCTCTGCTGCAAGAGGTGCGCCCCCAATTTTTGAAAACAATTACAGGATTTAATATTCTACTCAACTCGGGCCCAGATGTTGGTTTGGGCACGGCAATACTGCTGAGAGAAGGAATAGAGTTTAAACAAGTTGAAATGTTAGAAAACGGTCGTGGTTTGGCTTGTTCAGTGGATGATACCCACATTATTAATATATATGCACCCTCTGGGAACTCCAAACGAGAGGAAAGAGCAACATTTTACAAATCTGAAATAACGTACCTACTACGCAATCATAAGACAAAGAGAATAATAGGAGGTGACTTCAACTGCGTTTTGAAACCAGCTGATCAAATACCCAACTACAACTCCTGTAATGAATTAAAAGAGATAGTAAATAAATTACGTCTAATAGATGTTTGGGAAAAGAAATATCCATCTAAAACAGGTTTCACCTTTTATCCAACACCTCAACAAGCAGATTGGACAGATTCTACGTCACTGAAACGCTGCATGATCAAATACAAAATATAGAGATCTGGCCAATTCACTTCTCAGATCATCATGCTGTACAAATAAAAATAAGCCTACCAAGACAACTGATATATAAACACCCAGGATGCTGGAAATTAAATACTTCAATCCTGAAATGTGACGACCTTAAAAATGAGGTCCGTGCCCAAATCCAAACAGCATTGAGTAAAACTGAAACAAAATTTCATGGTGGACGCACTGCCTCAAACCAAGGATCCAGTACAGCCTAAAAAATTACTCTCGTGTCCAGAAAAAATGGCAAGACGATACTAAAGAATTTTATTACCGATGTTTAAGAGACCTCTACACTGATCATATGACTGCTATGAAGAACATTCAAAAAATCAGGAAAATAAAGGCGAAAATAACAGAGATTAAAAGGAAACAGTTAGAAGGTCTAAAAATTAGATCCAAAGACATTACTACTCAAACGCTAAAGAACCGTGAAATGGCGTCCGTATACCATGTATTAGCAGAACAACGAAAGGGGAAAGCAAAGACCATTATACTAAACTGAAATCTGAATCAAATGTGCTACTGGCAGACCAGCAACAAATAACAGAATACCTCCATAGATTTTATACGGAGCTCTACAGTAGAAAAGAAGTTAACACGCTCGAATCGGAGAAAATATTGGAACATGTAGATAATACAATCACTGAAGAAGACAACCAACTTCTCCTTGAAGACATCTCCGTAGAAGAAATATGGAGTTCAATAAAGAAGAGCAAAAGAAACAAAAGCCCCGGTATAGACGGCATTCCAGTAGAGTTTTATGCGACGTTTTGGAATGAAATCAAGGAACCACTGACGGATATCTTCAATGAAATATTAAAAATGGTGACAATCCCGAAAGAATTCAAGGAAGGCCTGATAGTGTTAATCCCTAAGTGCCTTAAACCTATCAACGCCAACGAATTTAGGCCACTTTCTTTGTTAAACACCGACTACAAACTTTTTACCAGAATAATAGCAATCAGAATAAAAAGCAATATCAAGAAAGTAATTGGCGAACACCAAGCGTGTACTGGAAAATCACGGTCGATAATACACACGCTAATGGACATCAGAGACACCATGACTGCAGTGGAGGCAGCAAAATGTCGAGTAGCAGTCCTCTCCGTAGACTTCCAAAAAGCGTTTGATATGGTTAGTCATGAGCACATCTACAGAACACTAAAAACCATGGCTACAATAGTACCTTCATAAAATTATTAAAAAGTATCTTAGGAGGTGCAACATCACGAATGCTGATCAATGGAAGATTATCTAAGCAAATAGAAATAAACAGATCAGTTAGACAGGGATGCCCTCTGTCTATGGACTTATTTGCTCTCGCAATAGAACCACTAATAATATGTTTGAACCGCCACCTGGAAGGAATCATCATAAATGGGAAAAAAATTACCACCCGAGTATATGCAGATGACGTCACCGTGTTGATAAAAGACAATAATGAGCTAAAAATCGTGGAAAATATACTAGAATCATACTGTAAAGCGTCGGGCGCAATAATCAACAATAAGAAAACAAAAGTAATGAACATTGGGCGAGGTATTAACGAAATGAGATCTAAATGGGCAGAAGTGAAGAAGATGAGAATACTTGGCATTGACTTCACTCCCAGCATTCAGAGATGATGGCGCTAAACTGGAAAGAAATACTGCACTCTGTCAGAGCATTACTCAACAACAACAAAATAAGAGAATTGAACATGATTCAAAAGGTGAGATTTGTAAATTCCATTGCACTATCAAAGGCATGGTACACTTCACACATCTTGCCCATTCCCAACGAGATATCAAAGAATATAGAGTCGGCAATAGGATGGTTTGTACAGCAAGGGGAAATATTTAAAATAAAGTTTAAAACCCTGACTCTACCCCTCAGCAAAGGAGGTCTCGAGCTACAAGATGTTAAATATAAATCTCTTGCTATATTTATAAAAGACATGTTACGGAACTGGCATAAATATCCAGACAGCATAACTGCATATCTAATAAATCAACTACTACCGCCAGTACAGAACCACCGATCGACATACGTCACATCAACCAGACGCTGATGCAATTCCGGACATTTATTATTGAGTACAGTTACATACATAACAAGATTCGAAATATATCTGCCACAAATAACAAAGAAATATACAACCTGTTGATGGACAATAGATATCATAGTAATATAGAACGAAAAAACCCAACGTTAACTGGAAGAACATATGGAAGAACGTCCAAAACGAAAACCTACAATCACAAGTAAGATCCACATGGTACAGAGTAATTAATCGTTGTGTAACAACAAACAGTCGTCTATATACCATTCACCTCGCTCATTCACCCAACTGTGTCAAATGCAACCTTCAAGATACGATAGAGCACAGACTGACTGGCTGCATCGTACCACCGATCTGGAAGTGGACGAGGTGGAAACTAGGAGTGCTCAACAGAACTTCCGACACAGCATTTAAAATCAAAGATATAATGACACCTGAATTTAGTTCTTACCCAAAACAGAAGAACAACGCAACATGCTGGCTCTTAGCAAATTATGTCCATTACATAATACACAACAAAGAAAGAGCCAATCTACAAGAATACTGGTATTATTTAGTAACAGAAAACAAACGAGCTATGTCGTATCGATACTACAAAGAAAACTATGCTAACTACCTGAATAACATAATGCCTTTTTAAGGAAATGATTGTAATCCAACTATTATATATTGAAATTCAAATACTTTCCTTTTTTACGCTACATTTTGTAATGACTAGAAAATGTATTATTTTACTGTAACATTTTGTGAAAGTGAAACAATAAAAAAAAGTGGTTAAAAAAAAAAAGGTTAACGCGCTTGCTTACTAATGTGTATACCGCGGATCAAATCCCAAGTAGGCAAAGATTTTTAAAAATTGTTTTTGATCGTAAGAGTCACGCCTGGACCGTCGGTTATTCGGATTGAATGATAAACTGTAGATATCACAAACTTAGGGGTGCAATGCAAGGAAAATCGTAAGTAGTCTTGCAATGCTGTAGGTGCACACTTTTTTACGTTATATTGACCCCTCAGTGGTGATTCGCAGTCAGTGTGTGTGTGCTCTGCAGTAATAATACTATAAATGCGGAAGTAGGTCTCTTTCTTTTTGTTACGTTTTGACGACTAAATGACTATTCCGGTATTGAGGAAATTGAACAAGAAAATCTGTAGGCAGAGCACAGAACATTTTTTTTGGTATGATTGACAGTTTTAGTCACGAAATTTTGAGAACTTGTCGAATGGTGACAGAGAGACGGATGTGTGCGTGAGTCTGTAATGTTAGGTCGGTTGCTCAAGGTGTGTTTGTCGCGCATTATGTTAGTGAATAATTTTTTAATAAATTGCGTTTAGAGAAAAAAACGTATTATTTAGTATAGATGTAGATTTTCTCTGTCCTCTTACTTTGCGCCTGTTTAAATGTTTCTGGCACCAGTTTATTTTGCCTTCTTTTTTGACATATGCCTTGCGGGTGTAAACTGGCCTTAGTTGTAGCTCTAGCAGAGCACGAGCAGCTAAAGTTATTAGAACCCAAGAATCGGATGCTCATTGCTGAAAAAAGAAGAAAAGACCTATCTGAAATAAACCTACCCTTAGTTTAATCACCCCCACCCCCCACCCCCCTAATCCCAACACCTTCGGTTTTTTTTTTTTTTTTTTAATATATTGGGAACTTTATCTCCTCAAGAGACAGGTTCGACGGTAGAATGATATAGTGATGGCTTTCCTATCATATTATGCCGATTTGGTTGTTGTTTGGGACCAATCCTTCGTTACCAAAAACTTTCTATATTCAATTCTGGCAAAGAAATTCTTAATCCACGCGTACGAAGTCACAGGTATCAGCTAATTGAATTATAATCCCAAACATGAAAAATTCTGGCACATATTTGCGGCTTAATTACTTTGCTCCGGATGAAGCTATAAACCTGAAAATTCTATACTATATAGAGGCAAACAAGTTTAAAAAAAGCTTTAAATTTTACTTTGTTCCTATGGTTAGTTTGGAAGTTACTTGTTATTTATTTGAGGTGGTAGATAAACCAGCGACAATGCTCATTGCTAGGCTACGACGTACATTAATTGTTTCCAGAGATTGGGGCATTGTTGGAAATGATGTTGCTGATTTTCCTTGTATTTATTCAATGGAAACCCAAACGTGAAACGTTTCGGTACATATTTGCAGGTTAATTGCTTTGTTCTGGATGAATCAGTATGCTCAAACCGTCGAACGTGTCTCATGAAGAGAATCAATTTCCAACATATTTAAAAACAGAAAAACAAAAGAAGGTTGGGGGGGGGGAGGGTGTGCGGGGATGTGTGTGTGTGTGTGTGGGAGGGGGGGGGGGGGTGTTTAACTAAGGGCAGCTTTTATTTGAGCTTGGTATTTTCTTCTTTCTTTAGAATGAGCATCCAATTCTTGGGTTCTAATAATTTTAGCTGCTCGCGTTCTGCTAGAGCTACACTATAGGCTAGGTCTAAGCCAGCAATCAATGTCAAAAAAGAAGACAAAATAAACTGGTGCCAGAAACTTTTAAGCAGACACAAAATAATAGTACAGTGGCAGAGCAAATCGAGCTCTATACTAAATAATACGATTTATCTCTAAACGAAATTTAATAATAAATCATACACTAACAAATCGCGCGAGAAGTACAGCTTGAGCAACCGATGTAACATTACAAACTAACACACGTCACCATTCGATAAGTTCTAAAAATTTCGTGAATACAAATGTTATTCATACCGAAAAATATTTCCGGTTTCCTTCCTACAGATACATAGTATTTCCTTGTAAAATTCCATCATTATTGGTATAGCCATTTAGTCGTCAAAACGTAACAAAAAGACAGACACCATCTTCCGCATTTATAATTTGAGTCCACGGCAGTGCACCCGACAAGTCGAGTCAACGGCGGCACTGCCTACCCTTTTCTCGAAGCGATTCGGGCCATTTTTGAACCTCAATTTCTTCGGTCGTATTTATGCTACATGTATCAATTTCTGTTGTGCATAAATATCAGCAATCTTAGCAAATGTACTAATTTTTTTTTTTTCGATAGTGTTCTTAGCTCGGTTGTTGTTAGGATGCAAACTACAGCGATTTTGTCACTCATTCACTCACTGACTGACTGATGATTATCAAAACTCTAAGGTTCTTCCTGTAGTTGTGGAAAGCTGAAATTTGATACACAGATAAAATTTTACTCACATACATACCCACAAACTCGTAAATTTCCATATATCTACCCCTTACTTACCTTTAACGTGAAATCGCTTCCTACCCTAATAACTTTATACACTTCAGATTTCAATTGTAGAGTGAGCTTACTAAGTTCAACTAATGTGTTAAATTTTACTTATTTGATTTTCTTATTCTGGAAGTTACTGAAATTCAAAATTTTATTTCGACCACGACACCCCGATATCAAAATTCCACTGTACCGCCAGTCATCCCAGAAACAAGTAATTTTGTATACATATATGATTTCATCCCAATATCATGAGAAAATTCTAATATTGGAGTTTTCTCCCGTATTTATTTAATTAAAATCCCAAACATGAAAAATTCTGGCACATATTTGCGGCTTAATTGCTTTGCTCCCGATGAAGCTACATGGCTGAAATTTTTTTAATGCAAAGAGATAAGCAAGTTTAAGTGATATCTTAAATTTTACTTTGGTCTTATGTTTAGTTTGGAAGTTATTAGTAATTTATTTATGGTGGTAGTTAAGCCAGCGGCAATCTGCATTGCTCGGCTATCGGGCACATCAATTGTTTTCAGTGATTGGGTCATTGTTGGTAAACGTATATTTATGTCTTAAAATCTGAAATGTTCTTAATAACCGATTTTCAAGTGGAATCATTACATTTGATCGGTGATTCAGGATAAGCGATAAACTTACAAAAAGAAATGAGATCCCACAAAAACAATTCTTTTAAAAATAGGCCAAGTCTCGTGTTCGTGCAGTGACAAAAAGTTATGAGATCTTCTTCTGAGCCAAGTCTACACTTCACTTCACTTTATGAAACAGAATGTTTTTTTTTTTTTTCGGTATCATAGATCGTTTATTTAAGATAAAAAATCTGATGACTTGGCCATTATGCACGCCATGTTTTAGCTAACTTACACAAACTTATCAAAACGTAAAAGCCAAGATTTCCCTCGCTATTATTCGAATTTGACAAGTATATATATTATTCCCTCAATTTAAGTTCAAATTATGACATGCATATGGCCAAGTCATCAGATTTTTTATCTTAAATAAACGATCTATGATACTGAAAAAAAACCATTCTGTTTCATAAAGTGAAGTGAATGCACACTGTAAAGTGTAGACTTGGCTCAGAAGAAGATCTCATAACTTTTTGTCACTGCACGAACACGAGACTTGGCCTATTTTTACAGAATTGTTTTTGTGGGATGCAGTTTACAGTTAAGCGAGACGATTATGTTTAAACTAGCATTTTAACGAACGTTCTCAACGTTTGAGGATTCTTACTGTGCAAAGTGTGGCTAATGTTATTCGGTAACATATAACTTTTTTTTTTCAATCAGTTTCTACGCAACAAGCGTCCTTCGGAAATACATGAAATAACGTATTAGAGAAGGAGTTCATCCTGCAACGAGCCGTCTGGTTATTCGAGAGGAATACGCGGGCGTCTGATAGAGGCGAAGAGAAAATTGCGTTTACAGGCGTGTGCCGTTTGCCGGTGGAAAGGGTCGCAATGCGGAGCTAGAGGATAGGCTGAAGAGCCCAAGAAGTCTGGTGGATTGCGGTCCGCTCGGATTAGTGGAAGCTTATGGAGCGCCTGAGAGAGGTTCTGTCACTGGTAGTAACATTCTGCCCATCTAACACGGTTTGACCATGCTGCAGAAAACAAGATACTTCTTGACAGAAGCAATTCCGAGAAGTAGGGCCAAACAATGTATTCGTGTTTATAAAATCGACCTAGAGCTTTAGAGGTTCTTTTTATTTGATCACTAGCAGTTTCCAGCAACTTAGTTGACTTGGACTGTTAACGTACAGAACTCTCTCTTAAACCAAAATAATGAAGACCATTAAGGCTCAATGAACGCAATTTATTTATAGTCGAATCACAATAAACTGTAACTTGACTTCTGCGAATAATACAATGTCACGCGTACGCTGAAATCACAATAAACGTTTGACTGTTATAATTAACTTACCTTTAAACAGATACGAATTTTAAGATACACCAGTCTAAAATTATCAGTTTTTCGACATCACATTAAAATTAGACATACTTTATTCTACAAATGAATAAATGAATGCAGTTTTACTCGGAGTTGTTTATTATGAACGTTTCTCGGGAAACATACCAAGTAATATTATTATTAATATACAATATTTCGGTGACATAAAACTCCTTCGCCATCTTCAGGTGTAGTCTTAAGACTTGAAACTCGCCTTGAGCAATTTATTTAAAAAGTGGCACGGCAACAGCAGACGTAACGTTGCCTAATATTACTTCGGTTTTGTTCAGTCTGCCAGTAAAGGCCCCTGCCAGGCAGACCTCACACACAACGCGCCTGCACGCCGGGATACATATACGACTCCAAACAGGCGCAGAGACATCAAAACAAACCAGGAAAACAAATAGAATCATCTAGAAGCTAAGTGGGACTATTTCTTACAGAGGTCGCCGTACTACCACACAACGGAATTCCTGCGCCAGGCCGCCTATATAAGCGTAGCCGGCCGCTCCATCGACAGTTCCGGCCTGACCGCGGAACCAGCTTCAACTACAGAAGACCACCGGAAGTTCGCGAGAAGTAGAAGCCGTCTCTCTCTACCCCGGATCAGGACCAGGCTAAATTTCTCGACGGTCATCCGCTAACTGTACCACATTTGTTATTGTTTACCAGTGTTTTGTGTACATAGTAATAAACCTCAAGGAACCATTAAGTGTAGTTCACTTCAGTGGCGACAAGGTTGGGATAAGAACTCTCGACCATCATGGCTACGCCAGCAGCACCTACGGAATGGCAACAGTTCCTCCAAGGACTTCTACATCAGTTCTTCGAATCTCAGAGACAACTGATTGCGGAAGTCAGGAATCTCCGCCAACCCACGGCCCCGCCTCCGTTCCCAGCATTCAACGACGACGTCGAAGAATGGGAGACCTACGAGAAGCGCATAAAACAACACTTCGCAATTCATCACATATCCAAAGAAGAAGACCAGCGTGCATATTTCCTTTCCTGGAACCAATCAAAGATGTATGTCTTGCTCACCAAACTTCAGCCACAAGACCCCGACACCCTCACCTTCACGACCATCTGTACGACACTGAATGCATACTACAGACGCCGGTACCATGTCGTCGCGGCCCGCGTCGAATTCTATCAATGCCGGAAGAAGCCCGATCAGACGTATCGCCAGTGGGCGGCCGAACTCCAAGGCCTTAGCAGAAAATGTAAGTTTCAAACTCGTTGTTCCCACGAATCCTACGCCGACGACATGGTGCGTGATCACATCATACAGGCTGCACCAGATGCCGCACTCCGGCATGACGCCCTCAAGTTACAGGACCCATCCCTGGAGCAGGTCATCGAACTTGCCTACAAATTCGAAATATCTACGGCCGCAGATCGCCGCCTGGAGTCCTGGGCGGATGTGGCCGCAATCCGAACCGACGTAGAGGACACACAGGGACGTCGCCGCCATCCAGAGCTCCCAGTCGCCCTCCTCCCGACACCACAACCGGGGACCGCTTCCTCAGAAGGACATCGAACCGGCCCGTTCCGGCAGGGGCACCAAGTCTCGGCAGCAGCAGCGGATCCCGCAGCGCCGACGCCGCAGCCCGCTCCGCCTACCCTCCTGCCCCGCCTGTTATTCAGCACATGAGAGGGAAAATTGTCCGGATCGTTGGGCTAAACGCTCACGTTGCGGCAGAAGGACACCTGGCGTCCGTCTGCCGCACCAACACCACCAATGCCAATCCCGGCTCTCGCCGCCCAGGGTCTTACCAAGACAGGTTGAGCGGCGCACCTATGGATATCAATCAGGTAGACACTTCCACAGCATCCAAACTTTTTATTGACGTTACGGTCAATGGCAAGCCCCTGCGCCTACAAGTCGACACAGGAGCAGCAGTCTCATTGCTTAATTATACTACTTATGTGCAAATTGGCTCGCCCCCCCTCTCGCCGGCCCCCAAGCGCCTCCTGACATACAACAAACAGGAAATAGCACTCCTGGGACAGTTCACAGCAAACGTCATGTATAAGTCTGTACATCGTTCAGTCCCCTTTTTAGTAGTTAACAGTTCTCTCACAGCAGACTTATTTGGAATGGACGCTTTCCGCTTATTCGGATTTTCAATTGAGGATAACATACACCTCGTATCTCAGCATGTTCCTTTTCCTGAAGTGGACGCCCTTTGCACCGAGTTTCAGGACCTGTTCTCACCAGGCGTCGGCTGTGCAAAGGACTTCGAAGCATCACTCCAACTCCGGCCGGACGTACGGCCTCGATACTTCCGGGCACGCCAGGTACCCGTAGCGCTTCAACAACCACTTCAGGAAGAACTTCAACGTCTCCAAGACGAAGGGATCCTCCAGCCGGTGCGGTTCAGCCCCTGGGCCACGCCGTTGGTCATAGTTCAGAAGCCAGGACGCCGCTTACGTCTCTGTGGTGACTTTAAGACCACCGTCAACCCGCATCTGCTGGTAGACGACTATCCACTTCCGAGACCGGACGACCTCTTCCGTAAACTAGCAGGAGGTACCTACTTTACAAAAATTGACCTGGCAGAAGCATACCTTCAAATCCCTTTGGATATCCAGTCCCGACAATACACAGTCATCAACACTCCCTCTGGCCTCTTCCAACTCAACCGGCTCATGTTCGGCTTGGCCAGTCCTCCAGCGATTTTTCAACGGTATCTCGAACAACTTCTCCAGGATATTCCGGGATGCATCAACTATCTCGACGACATAGTCGTCACGGGACCATCCGCTGCCGAACACATGACCAACCTCCGCCTACTCTTCCTCCGCCTCCGTGCAGCAGGATTAAAATGCAACCTTTCCAAGTGTCAATTTTTTCAACAATCCATTTCCTACCTGGGTCACATCATCGCTCAGGAAGGCATCTCCCCAGCATTTTCCTATGTGGACGCTATTTCCAACTTACCTCGGCCTCAGGATCTACATCAGTTGAAATCTTTTTTAGGCAAAATTTCATACTACAGAAAATTTATACCCTCAGCAGCACAAGTGGCAGCACCCCTGTACCACCTCTGTCGCAAGAATGTCCCGTTCCGTTGGACCCCAGCTTGCGAGACCGCATTCCACACTCTTAAACAGCAGCTCAAGTCCGCAGCATGCCTCATGCCATACACTCAAAAACCTCCCCTTGATACTTGCCACAGATGCATCCGATTACGGTGTGGGGGCAGTTCTGTCTCATAAATTACCAGATGGCACGGAACGCCCCGTAGCCTACATCTCCAAAGCCCTATCGGCTGCTCAGCTTAAATATTCTCAAATCGAGAAAGAGGCGCTAGCTATTGTTTTTGCCTGCTCCAAATTCTATTCCCTTTTATATGGGATTTCTTTTCATCTCATTACCGACCACAAGCCACTCCTATCACTATTTGATCCGTCCACACGTCTGCCTACCAAAACATCCCACCGCATCCAGCGTTGGGCACTATTCCTGTCCCAGTTCAGATATACCATGCATTTCCGTACCACCTCCAGGCATGCCAATGCAGACGCCTTATCCAGACTACCGCAGGGACCAGACCTTGCCTTCGACAAGTCGGAACTTCTGGTGTTCCAGATCGACGATGACATACAAGAAGCACTGAAGACATTTCCAGTCACGGCCTCAAAAGTCGCGGCAGCCACAGGGGAGGACCCCCTCCTCCGTGTCATCCGACACCACATCCAACACGGGTGGCAAACACGTTCCCCTCCACGCCATCATCAAGACCTCAAGTTCTACTACTCCATCCGCCACCAGCTCTCAGTAGTAGAGGGAGTGCTCCTCCGCACAGAACCAAATTCCACCCCGAGGGTCGTCGTTCCGAGATCCCTACAACCGACAATCCTCCAAACTCTCCACCAAGGACACTGGGGAATTGCCCGCACCAAATCCCTTGCCAGACGCCATGTATTCTGGATCGGCCTTACCACGGATGTCACGAAGATGGTGCGGCGCTGTACCATCTGTGCCCAACAACTGCCCTGCCCCCCTCAAAAGTTCCTTTCCTGGCCGGCACCGTCCGGACCCTGGGAACGCATTCACCTCGACTTCGCTGGCCCATTCCTAGGCCACCAGTGGCTCCTAGTGACGGATGCCTTTTCCCACTTCCCATATGTCGTCCGTTGCTCCACAATCACCACAGAGGTCACCATTTCAGCCCTCACGAAGATCTTTTCCATCGAAGGATTACCATACGCTATCGTCACAGATAACGGACCGCAATTTCGAAGTCGGGAATTCCTATCCTTCTGTACCGCCAACAATATCCAACACCTCCTCACCCCGCCCTTCCACCCCCAATCTAACGGGGAGGCGGAACGGCTAGTCAGAACATTCAAAACTCAAATGACCAAATACACCACAAGTCACAAACTCGAAGAGGCATTGACACTCTTCCTCAGTTCCTATCGAACCACTACAGTGGGGGCCAAAAGCCCGGCGGAATTGCTACATGGCCGCCAACCTCGCACTCTCCTCCATCTCCTCTTACCCCCGCCCAAAGTACAGGTACCTTCGGGCCCATTCCGTTTCACCCCGGGCTCCCTAGTCTGGGCCCGCGGGTTTGGCTCCCGGACCGGTTGGCTTCCGGGGGTCATCCAGCGGCCCCGGGGCCGCCAACTGTTCGACGTCAGCCTGGATGGCCGGATAGTGCGACGCCATCGAAACCAACTACGTCCCCGCTACCCCACGGCACCGTCCTCTTCCACCACGGCACGGCCATCCACTTCTTCCTCTCCTTCCTGCCACCTCCACCACTCCTGCCGTCTAACCGTTGCTCAGGGACAGTTACAGCGCCACCAACGACGCCACAACCTGTCGGTCGCTCCGACACCCTTCAGGCCGCAGCCTCTCGACCACCTGCGGGAGACCATCTTCAGCGCCCCCCGTACAGCCCCCGGCCATCGACGCCGACGAACCGATGCCGTTAGCTCCACAAGTACCTCCACCACAACCTGCACCACGACGCAGGTCGGCTCGCATCGCCAGGGGAACAGCTCCGTACTCCCCTGGAGGTAGCCTTCATAGTCTGCTCCAGGGCGCCGCGGCAGACGACCTCGCAGACGTCGCAAACATCGCTTCCTCCCCCTCCCCCCCCGGGAGGGAGGTATGTTCAGTCTGCCAGTAAAGGCCCCTGCCAGGCAGACCTCACACACAACGCGCCTGCACGCCGGGATACATATACGACTCCAAACAGGCGCAGAGACATCAAAACAAACCAGGAAAACAAATAGAATCATCTAGAAGCTAAGTGGGACTATTTCTTACAGAGGTCGCCGTACTACCACACAACGGAATTCCTGCGCCAGGCCGCCTATATAAGCGTAGCCGGCCGCTCCATCGCCAGTTCCGGCCTGACCGCGGAACCAGCTTCAACTACAGAAGACCGCCGGAAGGTCGCGAGAAGTAGAAGCCGTCTCTCTCTACCCCGGATCAGGACCAGGCTAAATTTCTCGACGGTCATCCGCTAACTGTACCACATTTGTTATTGTTTACCAGTGTTTTGTGTACATAGTAATAAACCTCAAGGAACCATTAAGTGTAGTTCACTTCAGGTTTGTTTCCAGAAAAACGTTAATAAATACTTTATTATACTTTTCGGACCAAGTGCTGTACACTGCTCGCAACCATAACAAAATTCTGCTGATAGTTTTGGCATGAATCGCGTTCAGCGAAAAACAGATACTACTTCTTGTCACATTTATCTTCATTTCTTAACGTTGCAACGTTACATTAAAATAAAACCTTCCTTACTTTGCGGCTGTACATTATTTGAAATCCCACCTATACCAAACCAGGAGTTTTGCGTGATTCGTATTCAACAAAAAATGTTTAGACCCTACTAATTTGTGGGCAATTTTATCTGAAATTTCTCTACTTTATAAATTAAAATCAAAATGAAACAAACCCCGTTTTTTCCCCCGAGGCAAGGTGCTAGAATTTATTCAAAACTCTTATCAAAATTCAACCAGTAGATGAAACGCATTGATCCAAACAGATACAGATTTTAAAAATATCTGATTCCATTTCTGTAAATAATGAAAAGTACCACAAACTCTTGTGGACCACAAAATCTTGTGTTTACCGGTTACAGTTTTATTATAATTTCAAATTTTTCAGCTATTAAACGTTACATATCCTATTATACTAGCCAGACCATGGATTTCACATTAACAGAAACAGCATCAAAACCATACCTGCAGTTTGCGTTGCTACAATGTCACAGATTTCCTATATACTTCTTCCTTGATTTTTAAAATGGAATTTCTTCTAAATCTGTTCTCTGAAACACTGCGTGGTTTTTTCCTTCTATACTTCAGAGTTAGTCCGATGAACCTAATTACTTTGTATCACTGCGTTACGCATTTCATTGAATTTATCGATTTAGTATTGCTGTAGCTAATTATTGTGTTTTTCTCCCACCTCACAACCTCGTCAGAGCTTTTCTTTCTTGGTTTTCTGGATTCACGTAGCTCTTCCGTTAATTGTTAACTGACCACATTTTTTTACTACTTTTTGAACAGTCAGTACACTCCTATTGTACTAGCGGCAAGCCTTAGAATAGATGCGATCAGCTTGCTCTATAGAAGCCCTGTTTTGCGAGCTTTGCAGGATCTGCCCGCAGATCTGTAACATTAGTATGACTCGCCACGTGCTTTTTTATCGCGCGACTAGCGGCATTATAAATCGAAAAGTCGGCAGCCAATCCGCCAATACGCCGTAAGTGTTCCGCCAAGTCGCCCCGTCGTCCCTTTATTTATGGCCGGCGGTCGCCGATGGATTACGTAGCGCCGCCTTTTTGTCCTGTAAATTTATGGACCAAGTGGCGCAAGTCTTTTCTCCCCGGCAACACAAGCGGTATAAAACTGCTTCCGGGGGAAATCAATCCGACGAAGGCGCCGATAGCGTTCTGGGACCTTTATTCTTTCAATTGCGCCTAGAGAGATTGACTGGTGAAATGTCAACTTCCATGACGTTCTTTGTTAACTATTGACCAAATTATTCGAAAATAAAGAAGTAATAAAAATTCTTAATCATAAAGTCAACACCTAAGTATGCTCCAAAACAGTGTCGTAAAGACATTTGTTAAACGAGCATTTTGAGGCAAAATTGTCGCAAGTCTTCTAACTGATATTATAATTAACCTATTTAATTAGCTATTTTAAGTCATATTTGCTCATATTAATTTTTATTCAGTTTAAACTTCTTAGCAAACTGAAGGAGACCATCAGATATAATATGCACTTTCAGAGCTACTAAATTGCAATGCTCATTCAGTATTTACAGATTGGCAACCTTACTAAATCAAAGGAGTTTCTATCATTAGTTAGGAGTTAAAAGTTTTCATGTACCAAAATGTCAATTGATTTTTCCAGGACAACAGTGCACCATGTTACCGGACAAAAATCGTTAAAGGTTGGTTTGAGGAACATTCTGGAACAATTCCAGCGAATGATTTAGCCATCTAGATTACCAGATATGAATTCAATCGAATATATCTGGGACACGATCAAACTTTCGGTTCGTGCAAATTGTCCTGCACCGGCAACATGTTGGTAATGATGGACGGCTCTGGGAGAAGCATGGTGAATTTTGTCTTAAGGCTACATCCGAAGGCTTGCAAAGTTAATGGTATGTCATGTTGTTACACTTTGCGAGGGAAAAGGAGATCCCACAAAGTATAAGGAGACATATAATGAATTTTGGCAGTTTAATGTAATTCTGACTTTTCCAGGAATTGAGTTTCAACTTACAGTTCATAAATACTCAATTGAACAGAGCACTTTGGGCAGGTGGTAGGTAAAGTTTACAAAATCCTTCATTTACTGGAGAGGGTGATGAGAGGATGTACCAGAGAAGTTAGGAAGTTGGGTTACAAAACATTGGTCATACCATTAGTTGAATATGGTAGTTTGGGATCCACATTTTGGTTATCAAATACGGGAATTGGAAGTTGTTCAAAGAAGAGCAGCTAGATTTTTTTTGTTGGAAATTATCGCAGGACCCAGTCAGTATCTGATACGATAAGGGAGCTGGATTGCCACTCATTGGAGGAAAGGAGGAGGGTGAAGAAAGTGCTAAGAATGTTGATGATGGAGCTTGGAGGGATATTGGTAAAAAAATTAGGAATAATGCATGGAAGGGGAAAGGCGACCATTACCACAAGCTTGCGCTCGATTTCATGCATAAGGGAGTGGGAAAATTATCTTTTGTTGGCAAGGGTGTCAGGGATTGTTACAAATTACAAAGTGTAGTGATGAATAATTTTCCAGAACGCTTAAGGAATTTAAAATTAAAATTTGAAAATGAGAATAGTAAATGGGAGAGAAATTTAACATTGCAGTTATAAAAGAAAATTTATAAATATTATATATATATAAACGTGAGGTTCCATATATTTCACTTTTCAGCCGCAACTACCTAGTACAGATCACTGGTGTTTGTATGTAGTAGTAGCATGGAGTTATCTATCGTGCAGAACGTTGGCCGAATGCCAATAGTTGGGAGATATGGTGGAAAAAGTTGGTCTATGCAGGAAATTTTCATATTTGCACCAAAGACACTCTATGCTTCTCTTTCCTGCGACAAGTACATAGCACAGACCATTGGTGTTTGTGTGTGGTGGTAGCATCGAGTCTCCCATCGCGCACTATGGTAGTTAGATATTGGTAGCTATGGGGGTGGTTAACAGTGGTCGACCTAGGGCTCTACCATGTTTCAACTACAGACGCATGTGTCCCTATGTTCAGCCAAAAATATCTAGCGCAGATCACTGGTGTTTGTGGGTGGTAGTAGCATAGAGTCACCAATCGTTCATAACGTTGGCCGAATGTCGATAGCTGTGGGAGTGTGGGAGATATGGTGGGTGAAAGCGGTCGATCATGGATATTTTCGTATTTAGACCAAAGACATGTTTGCCTGTATATTTCACTTTGTTGACATAACTATACAGACCACCGGTCTTTTTGTATAGTAGTAACAACGATTCTCCCATCGTGCACTATGGTAGTTAGATGTCAAAAGCTATGGGGAAGTGGTAGATATGGTGGTTGAAAGTGGTCGAGCTGGGGCACTTTCATATTTCGATCAAAGACGTATGTGTCCCTATGTATCACTTTTCAGCCAAAACTATCTAGCGCAGATCACTGGTGTTTGTGTGTGTTAGTAGCACATAGTCACCCATTGATCAAAACGTTGGCCGATTTTCGGTAGTTGTGGGGGTATGGGAGATATGGTGGTTTAAAGTGGTCTATAATAGATATTTTCGTATGACGACCAAAGACATATGTGTCGGTATATATCACTTAGCTGCCTGAACTACCTGGCGCAGATCACTGGTGATTATGTATGGTAGTGGTCTCGAGTGTCTCATTGTACACTATGGTGGTTAGATGTCAGTAGCTATGGGGGTGTGGGAGATATAGTTGTTGAAACTGGTCGACGTAGAACGTTTTCCTATTCCTACCAAAGACGTGCGTGTCCCTATATCCCATATTGCAGACCACTGGCGTTTATGTGTGGTAGTAGCCTGGAGTCATCCATAATGTACTATGGTGATTGCGTGTCGGTAGCTGTGGGTGTGTGGTAGATATGGTGGTTGAAAGTAGTGGACCTGATAAAAAATAGATATGTGTGTCTTTATATTTTACTCCACAGTCAAAAACTATCTAGCGCAGTCCACTGGTGATTGTGTGTGGTATTAATCTGGAGTTTCCCACCGTGCACCATGGTGGTTTCATGTCGGTAGCTATGGGGGTGTGGGAGATACGGTGGTTGAAATTGGTCGACGGAGGGCAATTTCATATTTCGACCAAAGACATGTCTGCCCCTCCGTCGACGCGCCCTAAAGCTCCAAAACAACAACAACAACATCTGCCCCTCTATTTCACTTTGCAGCCATAAATACCCTGCACTTATCAGTGATGTTTGTGTGTGGTGTTAGCCTCTAGTCTCCATTAAGGATTGCAATCCCTCAGTGTTTTCAGTCCCGCGGGATTTTTGCTGTTTTTGCACCAATCCCGCGGAATCCCGCGGGATCCAGCGGGATTGGCATATATTTAAAACATAGTTATTTAAAGCCTTAATAAATTAAACAATAAACATCTGTTAGTTACATTAATAAATCATTTTTAATATTAAATTATAAAAATTAACAATATTTTGATTGGCAAAATTATAAAAATTTTTTTAGGATGTCTTAAGTATATTTCGAGGTTTTACATTTTTTTTAAAACCTAAACCAATTTTTGAATAAATAATCAAAAATGGAAAATATTCAGTCTTAGGTCATATTATGTGCCTTACAATAGATCACGTCAGTCAAGGGCGTATATAAGGGTAGGCCGAGGGGGCCCGGGCCCCCCCCCCCCAAAATAATGAATATAAACAAAAAAATAAGTACCGTAATTTGAATTATTTTAATGAATCATGGGCGAAATAAATAAAATGTATTATTACTTATATCTTTTTTATTCTAATTACTTCCATACTTATATTTTTTAATGTATACTGTTAAGATATTCATACACGCGCAATAATTCGTTTAAATCGCCCGCCGAACCGAATAGTGCGCGTATAGTACTCTCGTGCTCCGCTTCGCGTCGTCTTTTCAGTTCCGAAAGATTACCCGCAAGCGAGTTGAGGCGCCGTCTGCTTATATGTTCGCGTTCTTGCTGATATTGGCAGTATATGCTTTTAACTTCCTCTCGTGTAGTCTCGTAAAACGAACAGTGGCTCCCACTACTTTCATGCTCGTAATCATTTTTGACGACCCGTGTTTATAAAGCTATATTTAACTTTCTGACTATTTAAATAAACACTTTTCTCTTCAATAAACGAGATACTTTTTCCAAATTTCCAACAAAATATACATTGAAGTTGACCGTAAGTGAACCACAGTCGTAATGAAGAGGCAAGCTTCTATTCAAAACCTTTCGCCAAAAAACCAAGTGTTAATAATTCTGTTGGTGATAGTCCTGAAGTCGGTAGTGTTAAGAAAGGACAAAGCGCAAATACGTCTGACGGTGACAATGCTGAATTCGGCTGCGTTGGTAGAATTGCTTCTTGTGATGTCGCTACTACGAGCTCAATTAATGTTTTTTCCGGTTGTGGTGGATAGTAGGCATAACCAAGTAATGAAAAATATTATGATATTGGAAACTACTGTCAAAACAATTCCATTCAGTCTTTCACAAACAAAAAAAAAAAAAAAAAATTGTTAGAAAATGTTTGGAATCCTCAGCCTTGGTACAAATTTCCCACCATCACTAGTTCAAACCATACTCGATCTATTCAAATGAAGTGGCTAGAAGATTTTACGTGGTTAGCTTATTCAGAGGAAAAATCGGGATGTTTTTGGAAGTACTGCGTGTTATTTTCCCACACTATAAATGTAGGGAAAGGAGAACACAAAATAACTCAGGCTTTTACCAATTTTAAAAAAAACCAGGGAAATGTTTAGCAAACATGAGAAGTTATCCTACCATAAGAAATCTGTTTTCATCGCTGAAAACACAAAAGCGATAGTTAAGAACAAGGCAGAAAGTGTTATCAATCAAGTAAATGCCCAAAGAAGACTGGATATTGAGAATAATAGAAAACGGCTAATCCCTATAATACAAACAATACGATTTTGCGGAAGGCAACAAATTGCTCTAAGGGATCATCGTGACTCTGGGCGAATAAGCCTTGAGGAACCAGACCGAAATGATGGGAATTTTCGATCGTTGTTGAGATACCGAGCCAACAGTGGAGATAATATTCTTAAAGACCAGTTAATAACCAGTGGTGGGAAGACGATGTACACAATTTCTTTCATTCAAAATGAACTTATTAACACATTTGGTCACATAATACAATCAAAAATTGTAGAAAATGTCAGAAAGTCTGTTTTTTATTCCGTTTTAGCAGATGGAACCACTGACATCAGCCAAATTGAACAGTTTTCTCTCTGTGTACTTTACATAGAGGATCAAAGTTTCAAAATCAGAGAAGATTTTCTGACATTCGTTCCCGTTTATGACTTCACTGGAGCAGGTTTAGCTAACACAATATTAGAGACCTTGTCAACATTAGTACTTGACCTAAACAAAATGAGAGGCCAAGGGTACGATGGCGCTGCCACGATGAGTGGGCAATTCAGAGGAGTATAAGCTTCCATCAGAGAAAAGCTACCGTTTGCCCTGTATACACATTGTTCTTCACACACTCTAAATTTGTATTTGTAAGATGTGAGCAGAATAACTTGTATAAGAAACTGTATGGGTGTCATAAAAGAAATATGTGGATTCTTTCAAATGTCAGCAAAAAAGAACATAAATATTGAAATCAACGATTTCTGAATGTTGTCCAGAACAAAACAAACCCGATGGGTAGAAAGACACGACTCAGTAATTTTATTTAAAGACATTTTGGAGCCTATCTTTCTCTCCCTTTGCAAAATAGAAGAGGAATTCAGTGATTCAACATCTAAGGCTCACACTCTATGCAGTGCTATTAGTCAATTAGCATTTCTTGTTAATCTTTTTGTTTTGAGCCGGATGCCATCAACCACGCATACCTTATCTGGGCAGCTTCAAAGCAAAAATATAGATCTTCCACAGGCCTTGATTAACGTTACGAGTGTGTTGCACCTTCTGTCGAAGGAGAGGGCAAATGCTGATAACTCATTTAAAGCCTTGTATAATCAAATAACTTGACATTAAGGAAGAGATTCCAAGAATTTGCAGCCTTCAAACAGCAGAATTCTTCTTACACCACAGAAGAAGAATTCTATCGACGATCTGTTTATGTGCCATACCTGGACGATTTTTGTGACTCACTGAAGGAACGCTTTGAATCTCACAAGGAAACAGTTGCATCCTTACAAAACATCCTTCCACAATTGTGTATCATAAAAGATTTCGGTTCATTGGAGGCTGCTTTTAGTTTCTATGAAGAAGATTTGTCACATAAAGAGATTATGCGAAGTGAGTTTATGTTATGGAAAGAAAAGTGGTGTCAGGAAAATCCTTCAAATCTTCCAAAAATGGCCTATAAGTTCTCTAGAAACATGTGACAAGACTTTCTTCCCCAACATTTATACCCTTCTGAAATTACTCGCAGTTCTTCCTGTTTCTGGCGCAACCGTAGAGAGAACTTCTCCAGCACCTAAGGAACAGCACATCTGAAAGTAGGCTTAACGGACTTGCTTTACTTTCTATCTACAGAGACAATATAGTTAGTGACGATGAAGTTCTTGATAAGTTTGTAAGTGTACCAAGAAACCTAGACTTTGTTTTGTAATCATTGATATATATATAAAAATTGAAGTTCCTTTTTGTTAGTTTTGTTCTTCTTTTATTGTATTCTTTTTATTGTCAGCTGGATAAACGATTAATAAAACAAATTTCGTTGCATTTTCATTGACATTGCATTTTTTAACCCTTCTTTTAAAGCCTCTCCAAAACGATACTGAAAACAGTCATTTGAATGATAGTCGATAAAACACATATATGCATGCGTATATAAAAAGAAAAAAATAGGAGTCTTGGCAATTTATACATCAATGACAAAACAAAACATTATGTATAGCTAGAACCCCTCCAAACACGATAATCACGTATTTGACTCTTTTAGTTCGGATAAGTGTTTACAGATGAGACATTATTAAAATCTTGACCAATGTTTGAAATAATAGTAACTGAGAACTTTTCATCATTCGGTTTGTTTAAAAATAGTTGTATATTTTATGATTTAATGTGAACAATAAAGAAACGCGATCTCGGTAAAGTAAAATGGGCATTCAGCGCAAATTACCCTCTGAATATGAGCAGCAAAACTGATATAAAGTATAATGGGGTGTCTACTTAAAATTACTTAACCTAACCTTACATTAATCTTGGCCCCCCGAAAATATATCCCATATTCGCCACTGAAGTCAGTTTAAAAATTTGGTATGCATAATTGCCAAGTCACTAGTTTTTATTATTATTCTGAATAAACGTTTTATAATACCGAGAGAAAGCATTCTGTTTCACAAAGTGAAGTGAATATACTCTGTAAAGTGTAGACATGGTTCAGAACAAGCTCTCATAACTTTTTGTCACTGTAAAAGCACGAAACTTGGCTTATTTTTACAAGAATTGTTTTTGTGGGATTCATTATTATGCCTCCCTATTCCTTGATTGACCTTATAAGTGATTCATTGTTATTAAAAGAAACTACTCACCAAGACGTAAACTTCAAGTATTTCAGTTTTAAATGGCGTAACGACTTTTTTAGAGTGGAAGTTTTTTATGTAAGAATTTCTCGGCGTATGATTGCAGTGAAGTCCTCACGGGTGTATCGCCGGTTTGCATTACAAAATATTAAATTTCGCATGTGATGAAGACGGTGGAGGCAGCCGTCGAAGTATGGTGTTTTTACAACACAATTCGACGATACAACCATGAAGACTTCATTTTAACTTTTCTTCCGTTAGTCGAAATAATAACAAGGAGTTGAAAGGACACATGCTATTTACTCAAAAATAATGTATTTTGGCGATTGACCAAATCATCACAAGAGGGATTAATCGAAAGACGGAGTGGCACATGTAAGCCGACAGCTTACGTCATAGAACATGTCCAAACGTATTGAGGCGGCGGCCACAACAATAAGGTAAATGATATATACTATTGCCACCTTTTGATAGCTCCTAAATAAATAGGTATGCGACCGTTAAATTTACGATAACATTAGTTTAGTATCAACGAATAATCAAATTTTCAGCCGCAATTACAGGAACTTGTGACAATTACTTTGTCTATAAATACAAAATAAGGGAATAATGAAACCGTGAATAAATAGCCTTAACTGTGTAGTTCAGATAACGTGTGCGACACATAAAAAATACTTATTTTATAGTTATAAAATCGTACTAAATAAGCAACATAACTCAAATTAATGACATGTGTACTCAAAACAAACGTAAGTTTCAATGAATACGTAAAAGTGGATCTATTTACTTACGAATGACAAAGGTTGCCAAACACAAACGTTTGTTCACACGAGTCAAATGCCAACTGCAAGGGTACAGGCAAAACATGTAATACATCGGATAATGACCGAGTGGAACAGAGAGTCACGCAGACTGACACGCATTTTCTCCCCATTTTGCGGATTGCGTATCCGCTTAATTTTGTGCGGGATTCGCCAGATTGTCTAATGTTGCGGGATTCCTCTTTGCTGGATTTCAATCCCTAGTCTCCATCGTGCACCATGGTGGTTACGTGTCGGTAACTGTCAATCAAAATTCTTTACAATCACGAACGAAGTCGTGGGCATCAGCTAGTATCTATATATTAATACGCTAAGCGAAAATTTCGGATTCCTTTTTAAGCTAACGGAGGAGTGTGAGATTTGGCACAGTTAAAGTTTATATGGAGAAGAAGTGCAGAAACTAAAATGTATATATAGCATTAAATAAATAAAATAAAACATTCTTTGTTTACATTCAATTTTTTTTTTTTTTAGTGGCAACGATTTACATCTACATTCATACTCTGCAAATCACAAACATTGTGGGTGGCAGAGGGGTGCTAAGCACCAATCCTAAACCCGCCCATTCCAATCCCGAATAGTGCGAGGAAAGAAGGAATACATATAAGTATCAGTACGGCATCTTATTTCTCTAATCTTATCCCTCCGGTCATTGCGACCTAAATAGGTTGGCGGAAGAAGTATTTCATTGCACTCGAAATTTAATTTTTTTCGCACATTCTCCAATAAATTCGAACGCAAGCTACGTCGTCTGTCTTCCAAACTATCCCAGCCCAATCTATGTATCAATTCTGTGACGCTTTCATAAGGGCTGTAACAAAAAGTCACGAATCTAGCGGCTCTCCTCTGCACCCTCTCAACTGAGTCAATCAGAACCTTGCGATACGGATCCCAAACCTCACAACAGTAATCCAGATGCGGACGCACTAGTGTTTTATACGCTATCTCCTTTGTTTGAGCATTACAATTCCTCAAAATACGACCTATGAATCGTAATTTAGAATTTGCCTTGCCTACGACGGAAGTTATGTGCATGTCCCATTTCATGTTGCTTTGTACTATCACCCCCATATACTTCACGGAATCAACCATGTCAACAGGTGAATTGTTTATTTTGTACTCGTGAACAAACTGATTCTTCTTGTTACTTATCCGCATTGCCTTGCACTTCTTACAATTAAGTGTAAGCTGCCATTTACTGCACCAATCGGAAATAGCATCCAAATCGCGCTGAATATCTAAGCAATCGTCGGAGCATCTTATTTCCCTATAGATAACTGGATCGTCGGCAAAAAATCGCAACCAGCATTTGACGTTGTCACCTAGATCGTTTATAAATATCAAGAAAAGAAGTGGACCTATTACACTTCCTTGAGGAACGCCCGAAGTAACATTTATCTTAGAAGAGGCTTCCCCGTCAACAACGACATACTGTGATCGACCAGTTATAAAATCACGTATCAACTCGCAAATCTGAGCCGAAATACCGTAAGTTCGAATCTTCGCTAAGAGTCGGTTGTGTGGCACAGAATCAAAAGCTTTCTGAAAATCCAAAAAAACTACATCAACTTGCGAACCTGCATCGATAACTTTCATTATTGCCAGCCTCGGTAGCGTAGGGGCTAGAGTGTTAGCTCCGCGTGCCGAAGGTCGCCGGTTCGAGTCCGGCCGCGGGCATGGGTGTTTAACTGTTGTGTCTGTGAATGTCATGTCCGTCCTGTGGTGTGTCTAATTATCTGGAAAAATTCATCAGGCTGGCTGTGTGGCCTAAGATGCCGAAAGCCATTAAAAAAAAAAAAAACTTTCATTATGTCGTGGGAAAATAGGGCCAATTGTGTTTCACACGATCTCTTCTTCCAAAATCCGTGTTGACATGGTGTAAGTAACTCGTTCTCATCTAGAAACTTCATTATGTTCGAGCATATGACATGTTCCAGAATTCTGCTGCAGACCGATGTTAGAGATATGGGTCGATAATTCCTAGGATCACTCCGATCTCCTTTCTTAAAAACGGGAATTACCTGAGCTATTTTCCAGCTAGAAGGTACTTTTCTCTCTCCTAGTGATTTACGGAATATATCTGACAGAAATGGTTCAATATCCTCCACGTATTCAGACTTACCGATATACCATCGGGACCCGGCGCTTTACCCCACTTCAGGAGTTTTAATTGCTTTACAATTCCTACGCTATCAACTTCTATCGGATCCATCTCTAATTCAACACTATGTGGTAAAGTGGGGATGTTTTCCATGTTTTCTTGCGTGAATGAATTTTTGAATTCGGTGTTAAATACGGTAGCCTTGTCGCGGCTGTCTTCAACCTCCCGTCCGTCTTTTATTAGAACTGGCTTATTGTTCCCACCACAACTAACTTTTGTTACATACGACCAAAATGTCTTCGGGTTTTCAGTGAGGCTCTTAGAGAGAGAATTTTCACGAAAGTTATTAAATGCCTCACGCATCGCATTCTTAACACGTCCCCTTATCTCCTCTAACTTGTCTAAATCAGTCCGATGCATCGTCCTTTTTGATCGTGCATGTATCTTCCTTTGCTTCTTGAGTAACCTTTTAACCTCCCGTGTGTACCATGGGGGATCGTTGTCTTCCCTGATTGTCCGTTCCGGTATATGCAAGTTCATACCTTCCCCGAGTATATGTAGGAATCGATGCCACCTCACTTCAACGGTGCCTCCTGCTACTAAGAAGGTGTGGTAATTATGCCTCAAATATGCTCTAAAACACTCTTTTGAAGCCTTTTCGAATCTGTAAACGATCCTCTCTTTTCTCTTTCTGGGCGTGGTTGTTAGTTTTACTGTAGCAATTACAGCTTTGTGATCACTAATCCCTGCGGTTGTAGAAATATTCGTGAATAGTTCGGGCCTATTTGTAACAACTATATCTAAAATATTTTCGTTACCGTTGAGGCATCGCGTTGGTTCAGTTACGAGCTGTTCAAGATGGTGATCTGAGAAGAGGTCTAGAATGATTTCGCAAGCTGCTTTATCCCTTCCCCCAGTAACGTGAACGTAATTAGTCCAGTCGATATCTGGCAAGTTAAAGTCACCTCCTAGCATTATTGTATGGTCCGGAAATTGCCGTGCTATATTATTTACATTATGGCTCAGTGATTAGCCAATGTCTGTGATCTTTGGTCAACAGTACAGAAAAAAAAATAAGCATAGTTAATACATGTTAAAAATACATTATTAAATAAAAATTAAATTCTTGAACGTGTGTGTGCGTGAAATCGGATCGGAGCTAACTACCTGACGTGTGTTCCCAGCATTGAGATACTCTGTGGTCTTTGATGAAACAAAAGACTCGCATAAAGTAGAATCTTTGAAGTTATAAAAGGAAAATTTCCAAGAGGAGTGAAGTGGTTCTGCCAGACACTATGTTATTTTTATTATTTAAGAGGTTAAACTTTGGTTAAGGGACTTTTGATTTTTGAATTTTAGTAATTTCATTACGAATTTGTTTTATTTAGATATTTGCACCTCCTTCCACTATCCCTTGATATAAACCTTGACAAGTCGGAGAAAGAGAGACAAAAAAGAAGGAGTACCTATTTGCGGGAAATTCAAAATGATAATAGACCAAATTTAAATAGTGAACACACAAAATGATCAAATAATTTTGGTGGGAACATTTAAATGCGCACTAAATGTGATTCCAAGAAATTTTGATAGTTTCAAATTTACAATGCAGGTTTTGAAATGAAAAACATTTAGAATCAGAAGTTAGTTCAGGGGGAAGGAATACATTTACTTCATATTATCATAATTCTAAAGTAGTTTTGTGGTTCTTGAGTCAAAATGAATATTTTAAATCATTGTATGATGGACTAAATTCAAATGAACCATCGGTAAATAGAAAATAAAAATTAATTAAAATAATGATCATTACTCTTTCACGAAAGAAACTAAATAATGAACTACAGAGGAATTTCAACCCCTGGGCGATCACTAGTGTATACAAAAAGGGGTAAGGATGACTGGGGGAATTTCCACCGGAGCACAGTGTGTTATTTTCCAAATCTAGAGGGACAAAAGTCAATTTTGACACTAGTCTACAAAGGCAAAATAGTTATTTATATTTAAAGTAGACAAACTATATTATTAGGAACAAAGGTTTACTTTACGCGTATCTGCGCCTAACAATAGAAAAAATAATTTGAACAATGGGCTTCCTGTGACCCACCGATCAAGTGCTCCATTCGGCCGCGCCATTCGACTGAGTTTGGTCGATGATTACGCTGTGTATCTGTGTGGTATTAGGAATTAGTGTGTTGCTATTGCTTTTGGTGAATTTAAAGATAAGTTTAAGCATGATTTTTCCGTAATACGTTTTAAAACTGAATCATGAGCATCATTAAAACAGAGCGAGATTATTTCTGATAAAGAAAAACCACTGAGCCAGTTTCATTTTGAGTTTTAGTTTATTATACCACATTATACCAATCTATTTCTATATTTATTTGAAAGAACTACTTATTAACTACAAGAATTACCTTCATTTGTTTGCGCATGTTTGCGACACCCATACAACTTTTCTTCATTTTCAGAATGACTGCACTAATTTAGCGTACAGAATTTTTTCAACGTATGGTTTGTTAACGCAAAACAATCAAGGATAGATGCTTTGTTACAGTTTGTACTGAAGTAACTAGGTGACACATTGTTTTCAGATGACATTATAATGAGTTTAAAAGCTACCATCAGAATTGATTCCCTAAAAATTGAGCAAAGATGGTCTGAAACGGGAAGACGCACAGACCGCTTCCTAAACACATATTCTAAATGGTTAGAAATATTAGTGCCTCTTCTAGGTGAATGAAGACAAAGCTCTTTCACGATTGCTGCAGAATTTCGTTTTCCTGACTTGCGAAGCTGTACTTCGGTTGCCATCGAAATTTCTTCTTGGCTTGCCGTTTCAGGGAGATGCGTGATTCGTCGTTTTTTGCTTTAATACTTGAACTCTCAAAGTATTTTTGTGGTCTGCCATATATGCCCGAACTCGTCTCAGGAAGTGCAGTTTCGGTGACAATATCAGGTAATGAAACGTTTCATTCTAAACACTTAGAATATGTGTTTCGGAAGCGGTCTCTATGTCTTCCCGTTTAAGACCATCTTTGCTCAATTTTTAGAGAATCGATTCTGATGGTAGCTTTTAAACTCATTATAATGTCATTTGAAAACGATGTGTCACTTAGTTACTGCAATACAAACTGTAACAAAGCATCTATCCTTGATTGTTTTGCGTTAGCAAACCATAGGTTGAAAAATACTGTACGCTAAATTAGTGCAGTCATTCTGAAAATGAAGAAAAGTTGTATGGGTGTCGCAAACATGCGCAAACAAATGAAGGTAATTCTTGTAGTTAATAAGTAGTTCTTTCAAATAAATATAGAAATAGATTGGTATAATGTGGTATAATAAACTAAAACTCAAAATGAAACTGGCTCAGTGGTTTTTCTTTATCAGAAATAATCTCGCTCTGTTTTAATGATGCTCATGATTCAGTTTTAAAACGTATTACGGAAAAATCATGCTTAAACTTATCTTTAAACTCACCAAAAGCAATAGCAACACACTAATTCCTAATACCACACAGAAACACAGCGTAATCATCGACCAAACTCAGTCGAATGGCGCGGCCGAATGGAGCACTTGATCGGTGGGTCACAGGAAGCCCATTGTTCAAATTATTTTTTCTATTGTTAGGCGCATATACACGTAAAATAAACCTTTGTTCCTAATAATATAGTTTGTCTACTTTAAATATAAATAACTATTTTGCCTTTGTAGACTAGTGTCAAAATTGACTTTTGTCCCTCTAGATTTGGAAAATAACACACTGTGCGGAGTGTTAGCTCTATTGCAATTAAAATTAATAATAATAATACTTAATGATTAATAGCGATTCTCAGCCAGGAAATCGCATAAGAATACAAACATTTTGTAGGAGTTGATTAAATGAAGATGAGCAAGTGAGGATGGTATAATAATATAGGCATTCGAAGAGAAGAGTGTCAACGCCAACCAATACAGAGCAGTGAAATCCTGATGAGAAACGAAAGCAACAAAGAATTGTCATCTGCGCACAAAATTTTCCTGCCTGGGTACAGTGAAAATACGTACTTTGAAGCTCCGGATATTGCGGTGTTCGTAAGTCTGGTACATCCGAGGATCTTTTTTTTTTTCATCTCTACATACCCTTTACATCTGACATTCCTTCTTTCTGGTATTCCTAAAGTTTATGCTTCGATGCCATAAAGTACTGTGCTCCACATTTAGAGTTTTAAAAAGTTCTAGATCAATATTTGAAACTAAAAGATTTCTCATTTTCATCAAGGCTCTTTTCGCTAGTGCTATTCTGCTTGTAATATAATTCATGCTTTATCCATCAGTTGTAATTTTACTTCCGAGGTAGCATAATTCAATTAATTCTCTTGCATCCGATCTTATTTTTATATTTAATCATCATATATATTATTTCTATAAGGTATTTTTTTGTCACAAGCCTATATCTTCCTTCATACTTAACCGAAATCAGTGAATTAGGTGTCATTTTAAAGCTTATGGTCTCCACTTTGGTTAAATCGAATTTTAAGCAAGAAAGTTTTCGGAATTCGACCCTTAAAGGGCAAAAATGTAAATTTTTCTAAAATGCTGCTTTCTGTGTTCCGAGTCAGTTATCTCCCTGGATACCTATCTGAAACCGTTTTATGAAGTATCGTTTTAAAGATTAAGATCTCCGCTTTAGTGCCGTCATATATTAAGCCAGAAAGTTTTCGGAATTCGACCCTTAAAGGGCAAAGGTATCAATATTTTTGCAATGCGTTTTTGTGTCACGAGTGATTTATCACCCTTAATATCTAACCGATATAGATAAATGAGGTATCATATTAAAGAATAAGGTCTCCGCCATGGTAACATTATATTTTAAGAAAGGAATTTTTGGTAATTCGACCCTTATAGGGCAAAAATGTCACTTTTTCTAAAATGCGTTTTTTGTATCTCGAGCCATTTATCTCCCTGGATATCTAACCAAAATCGATAAATGAGGTAGGATTATGAGGAGTAATTTCTCAGCTTTGTGGCACCATATTTTAAGAAAGAATGTGTTTGGAATTCAACCCTTAAAGGGAAAAAGTATAAATTTTTCTATAACGCATTTTTGTGTCACGAGCGATTTATCTCCCTTAATATCTAACCGATATAGATAAATGAGGTATCATATTAAAGAATAAGGTCTCCGCCATGGTAACATTATATTTTAAGAAAGGAATTTTTCGTAATTCGACCCTTATAGGGCAAAAATGTCACTTTTTCTAAAATGCGTTTTTCTGTATCTCGAGCCATTTATCTCCCTGGATATCTAACCAAAATCGATAAATGAGGTAGAATTATGAGGAGTTATTTCTCAGCTTTGTGACACCATATTTTAAGAAAGAATGTTTTTGGAATTCAACCTTTAAAGGAAAAAAGTATAAATTTTTCTATAACCGATTTTTGTGTCACGAGCGATTTATCTCCCTTAATATCTAACCGATATAGATAAATGAGGTATCATATTAAAGAATAAGGTCTCCGCCATGGTAACATTATATTTTAAGAAAGGAATTTTTCGTAATTCGACCCTTATAGGGCAAAAAATGTTACTTTTTCTAAAATGCGTTTTTTTGTATCTCGAGCCATTTATCTCCCTGGATATCTAACCAAAATCGATAAATGAAGTAGGAATATAAGGAGTAATGTATCAGCTTTGTGAAATCATATTTTAAGAAAGAATGTTTTTGGAATTCAACCTTTAAAGGAAAAAAGTATAAATTTTTCTATAACCGATTTTTGTGTCACGAGCGATTTATCTCCCTTGATATCTAACCGATATAGATAAATGAGGTATCATATTAAAGAATAAGGTCTCCGCCGTGGTAACATTATATTTTAAGAAAGGAATTTTTCATAATTCGACCCATAAAAGGCAAAAAAGTCAATTTTTCTAAAATGCGTTTTTTGTGTCTCGAGCCACTTGCTTCCCTTGATATCTATCCAAAATCGGTAAATCAAGTACGATTGTGAGGAATAATATCTCAGCTTTGCTGACATCATATTTTAAGAAAGAAGTGTTTGGAATTCAACTATTAAAGGGAAAAAGTATAAATTGCTCTACAACGTATTTTTGTGTCACGAGTCTTATATTTCCCTTGATATCTAATCGATATAGATTAATGACATATCGTAATTAAGAATAAGGTTTCCGCCATGGTAACATTATATTCTAAGAAAGTAATTTTTCGTAATTCGACCCATAAAGCGCAAAAATGTCAATATTTCTAAAATACGTTTTTTGTGTTTCGAGCCATTTATCGCCCAGGATTTCTAACCAAAATCGATAAATGAAGTAGGTGTATGAAGAGTAATGACTGAACTTGGTGACATTATATGCAACCTCACTATTCATCGCATTTTATTCGCTAAATTTTAGCACGGGTCGTCTAGTATATATTATTTCTATAAGGTATTTTATTGTCACAAGCCTATATCTTCCTTCATACTTAACCGAAATCAATGAACGAGGTGTCATTTTAAAGCTTATGGTTTCCACTTTGGTTAAATCGTGTTTTAAGCAAGAAAGTTTTCGGAATTCGACCCTTAAAGGGCAAAAATGTAAATTTTTCTAAAATGCTGTTTTCTGTGTTACGAGTCAGTTATCTCCCTGGATACCTATCTGAAACCGTTTTATGAAGTATCGTTTTAAAGATTAAGATCTCCGCTTTAGTGACGTCATATATTAAGCCAGAAAGTTTTCGGAATTCGACCCTTAAAGGACAAAAGTATCAATATTTTTGCAATTCGTTTTTGTGTCACGAGCGATTTATCTCCCTTAATATCTAACCGATATAGATAAATGAGGTATCATATTAAAGAATAAGGTCTCCGCCATGGTAACATTATATTTTAAGAAATGAATTTTCCGTAATTCGACCCTTATAGGGCAAAAATGACACTTTTTCTAAAATGCGTTTTTTGTATCTCGAGCCATTTATCTCCCTGGATATCTAACCAAAATCGATAAATGAGGTAAGATTATGAGGAGTAATGTCTCAGCTTTGTAACATCATATTTTAAGAAAGAATGTGTTTGTAATTCAACCCTTAAAAGGAAAAAGTATAAATTTTTTTAAAACGCATTTTTGTGTCACGAGCGATTTATCTCCCTTATTATCTAACCGATATAGATAAATGAGGTATCATATTAAAGAATAAGGTCTCCACCATGGTAACATTATATTTTAAGAAAGGAATTTTTCGTAATTCGACCCTTATAGGGCAAAAATGTCACTTTTTCTAAAATGCGTTTTTTGTATCTCGAGCCATTTATCTCCCTGGATATCTAACCAAAATCGATAAATGAAGTAAGAATATAAGGAGTAATGTATCAGCTTTGTGAAATCATATTTTAAGAAATAATGTTTTTATTATTTAACCGTTAAAGGAAAAAAGTATAAATTTTTCTATAACCGATTTTTGTGTCACGAGCGATTTATCTCCCTTGACATCTAACCGATATAGATAAATGAGGTATCATATTAAAGAATAAGGTCTCCGCCATGGTAACATTATATTTTAACAATGGAATTTTTCGTAATTCGACCCATACAAGGCAAAAAAAGTCAATTTTTCTAAAATGCGTTTTTTGTGTCTCGAGCCACGTATCTCCCTGGATATCTATCCAAAATCGATAAATCAAGTACTATTGTGAGGAATAATGTCTCAGCTTTGCTGACATCATATTTTAAGAAAGAAGTGTTTGGAATTCAACTATTAAAGGGGAAAAGTATAAATTGTTCTACAACGTATTTTTGTGTCACGAGCCTTATATTTCCCTTGATATCTAATCGATATAGATAAATGACATATCGTATTAAAGACTAAGGTCTCCACCGTGGTAACACTATATTCTAAGAAAGGAATTTTACGTAATTCGACCCATAAAGCGCAAAAATGTCAATATTTCTAAAATACGTTTTTTGTGTTTCGAGCCATTTATCTCCCTCGATTTCTAACCAAAATCGATAAATGAAGTAGGAGTATGAAGAGTAATGACTGAACTTGGTGACATTATATTCAGCCTCACTATTCATCGCATTTTATTCGCGAAATTTTCGCACGGGTCGTCTAGTCTACTATTATTGGTATCATTTCTGCTACACTTCATCACCTTTGCTTTGATTTACACTTAATCCAAAATATTCGTAAAGTTTTTTTTTTCATGCCATTCAGTAACTTCTCACAACTATTAGTCTGTTCTGTTAAAAGGACAATGTCATCAGTAAATCGTAGCACATTGATTCTATCACCTTGAATGACACATTTAAATGTTCTTGTTACTTCCTAAACCGCTCACTCTACATACAAGTTGAATGTTGTCTCACGCCCTTTTTAACTTATGCAAGTGATGCAAGTTTTTCATGGTTCTTTTCACTAACAGTAGAATCTTGATTCTTATGCAGATTATAAATTATTCTTTTCTCTCGATATTTTAGACCTGACTTCTTTAAAATTTTGAACATTTTGTACAAACTAATATCATCAAAAGTTTTTCAATATCTACAAACACCATAAAAGTATCTTTGTTTTTCTTGATCTGCCCTTCAAGAATTAATCGTATACAAACTGATGTTCACATACTATCTCTTCTACTATACATCCTATTCCTCTATATATAATCCAGGTCAGTAATTTGAAGCATGTGATGCTAGACTTGTAGTGCGATATTTCCTACATTTGTCAGCTTGCTATATCCTCGGAAGTGTGAAGATGATACCTTTATTAAAATCAGTTGAAATCTCTCCTGTTTCATAATTGTGTGATAACAGTATTGTAGTGTACTGGGACCGTTGCTGTTTATTATGCTAATGAATGACTGTTTTGATGGGTTACGATCAAAATCTATGTATTTGGCAGATGATATAATGGTATACAATAGGATCAAAACAGGTGAAGACTCTGAAAAGCTGCAGGGTGACCTGGATAGAATATTTGAATGGGAAGGTCAGCATGGAATGAAGATAAATGTCAAGAAGAGTTAGCTTATACGGTACACAGGTAAAAAACTAAAGGTTAACTATGATTATTGGATGGGGTCAGAATTGCTTGTTGAACGCTTGAAGTGTAAATAATGTCACGTAGCAAACCACAATCAAAGTCTTTGGGCGTAGCAGGGTCGTTGACGAAACACTTACTTCAATGCAACGAAGCTTTATTAGGCAGTTAGCACAGTACAGAAGCACGGAGCGAACTGACTCCGGCTAGAAAGGAGTATCGCTTATATACTAATGAAGAACAGTCTAGAACAGCGGTCGGCAACCTTTTAGTAGGCGAGGGCCACAAGGTGGCAAAACAAAGTAAAGTCGGGGTCGCACATACACAGTGAAAATGCGAAAACTTAGTTTTCAAATTTTATTAATACAAATGAGGATACAAATGAAGACAAGTTACAAAATTGATCTTAAATACTAAATTCAGCGTGACATTTGAGGTTGCAGTTGACTGGGTATTTTTTGCATGTCAGTTTTCATGTTAGAAGTTGAAATACGTAATATATCGCTCAAATGCTTATCTTTGAGACGAGAAGCGTATTTATTTTTTCGATAATTGACAATTGAAAAAGTTTGCTCGCATAATTAAGTGAAATAAACTGCGGAGTAAACTTTTTCAATTCGACAAAATCAGACGGCAAGCTACCATAAAAATTGACCAAATCATTCATCTCGTAAAAGGCGTTTTTTAGACTCTCATTGGATTGAAGTTCAATCACATTCATTTGTAAATTACTGGGTACATCCTCAACATCGCATGAAAAAGGGTTAGCAAAAATCTTCAGTTTGTTCGAAACGTTCTCGAAATCACGAAATCTGTCAATTAATTGACCTTGTAACTCCATTAAAATGTCTTTCATTTTTTAAACTATCCCAATTAAAATCAATGCCAGCTTTCTCGACAGCCTTTAGACAATTCGGGAAGTGATCTAATTACCTTTCATCAATATGTTTTATGAAGAGCCGGTTTTTAGTTTGGAACGCCTTTACAGATATTAGTTTGTTTTTCCGTTGAAGCTTGACATCACGCGTATTTAATTCATGAGTTAAATCAGTCAAAAATCCAAGATCTATTAACCCTTGAGGGTCTGTTAACTCTGGAACAGATTTACCTTTCTGATTAATAAAAGTGTTGATTTATTTTCTGAGATCGAAAAATCTTTGCAGTACTGCACCTCTACTTGACCATCTTCGTTCTGAATAAAGGACATCTTGATGATCTGCTTCCATTTCGGATAGAAACTCTCGGAATTGACGATGTGTCAACCCATTATTTCCGATATAGTTTACAGTGGATATCACGATGTCCATTACTTTTCTCTATGAAACGACTTTGGAACATAACGCTTCTTGGTGGATAATGCAGTGAAAAAATAACGGGATTTCACATCCTATCTCTGCCAATTGTTTTAATTCTACCCACCAGGCCCTTATTTTGCACACTCATGTTTCTACCTCCGCCAGTTCTTAGACTCACCAATTTTTCCCACGCCAATTGCATTGATGTCATTGCCTATTTAGGTGACAAAATAAATCTGCCCCCCATAGTCGTTCCCTTCTAACTACATCACTGTAAAAGTTCCTCACACTCGTTGAAGTACTTGTCAATTCCACGAACAAATATTAGAAGCTGAGCAGTATCTGACACATCATTACTTTAATCGGTAGCTAAGGAGAACCATTCAAATTGTTATGCTTTTTCCCGAAGTTTTTCGCATAAATTAGCGCCCAAATCTTCAGTGCGCACGGTACAAGTTCTGGCAGAGAATATTATATTTTCAAATTTCTTTTTTTGATCTGGGCCTACCTCTTCAGCCAAAGCTAAGGCACATTGTTTTATTAATTCGCTGTCGGTAAACGGTCGCCCAGACTTGGCAAGTATTTCCGCCACCCTTAAAGTCGCACGTATATTTGTCTCGTTACTTTGAATTTTCACCTTAAAATTTTTTTGGTTCTTAAATGAAGATTTGAGTGAGTTTTTGTTTTTCCGGGAATCACCAACTAGGCACGCAAATTTTGCTTTATGCTCGGTATCATAGTGACGTTATATATATATTTTTTTTTATATAGCAAGGGTTATTTGGCATATGAAGCATAGCGGCTTTCCATTGCAATTAATAAAAAAGTATAAATCTGTCCATGCATCTTTAAACACTCTATTTTCTTCAATAAACTTCATTTTTGTAGCCATCATTAAAACGTATAATCATCAATGCCAAATACACGCTGTAAGAACAAAAGCCGTGTTGAAAACATGTCACTTAATTTCGCTTTATATTGTATGAACTATCAATATCTCACACTTACCTAACTATAAACAAAATAGTAGGTACTCGGAGGTGACAGAACAATAACTAAATCTTAGGTACAGGGCCGCGGCGGCGACGTGTACACATGAAATAACTTGTTTCACTCAATGACACAGCCAGCGCGGACGGAAGGCGGGCGAGCGAGAGAATATTATTGTCAACTCTGACCTATTGTTTGAATCATAGGAGAGAGTGGGGGAATCGTTCCCGCTCGCACTTGTCCAGCTCTGATCGCGTAGTTCATTCGCTGCGCTGTTAGATCGCGTTCACTCTTTTATGCATTTATATTTTATAATATGGGTTTTAGATATGATTTTTATTAGACGGACACGGGCCGCAAATAGAGAGGTCACGGGCCGCATGCGGCCCGCGGGCCGCGCGTTGCCGACCGCTGGTCTAGAACATTAACACTAGTTACAACAAGAACATTCCAGAACAGTTTACGCAAAGTTGAGAAATTAAAATTTTACGGGACTTGTTGTATTCGTTTAGTCCCACAGTCTCTTAGCGTAACTACTACACCTGATCTTCTTGATATGGGACAATATCTGAGCATTATATTTGATAACAAACAGAATTGGGTAGAACATATTGGGCAGGTGGTAGGAAAAGTTTAGAAAACCCTTCATTAACTGGGGAGGGTGATGAGAGGATGTACCAGAGAAGATAGGAAGTTGGGTTACAAAACTTTGGTAAGACCATTGGTTGAATATGGTAGTGTAGTTTGAGACCCACATTTTGGCTCTCAAATACAGGAGTTGGAGGGTGTGCCAAGAAGAGCAGCTAAATTTGTTTGTGGAAATTATCACAGGACCCAGCCTGTAACTGATATGATAAGGGAGCTGGATAGGGACTCATTGGAAATGTACAGGGCATATGTGATGGAGCTTGGAGGGATATTAGTCAAATAATTAGGAATAGTGCATGGAAGGAGAATGGCAACCATGTCCACAAGCTTGCACTCGAACTCATGCATAAGGGAGTGGGAAAATTTTCTTTTGTTGGTAAGGGTGTCAGGGATTGGAACAAATTACCAAGAGCAGTGATGAATAATTTTCTAAAACCGCTTAAGGAATTTAAAATTAATATTTGTAAATAAGAACAGTTTGGGGGAGAAATTTAAAATTCCAATTACAAAAGAAGTATATATATATATAAGGGGTAATTAGATGACTAGATTGCAACCGGAGTGTTGGCTCCATCGCAATTAAATTAGTAATAATAATAACATTTGGATACCTTCTTCCCCCAAGCATTTGAACTGCCTTATTGGATTTCAAATCTTTTCTTTCAAACTCTGTCCTTAAAAAGGGATCTCTTACGTCATCAATGTCGACGTCGCCTTCTTTTTCCAGTACACCGTTGTTCAAATTCCCATCATACAGTTTCTCTAAGTATTCTTTCCACTGGTTAGCTTTATCTTTTGAGTGTAAAAGAGGATTCCCATCAGCAACTTTAATGTTTATATATCTTTTCGTCATTTCTCGAAAATTTTGTTTGATCTTCCTATAGGACACATCTACTTTATCCACGACCATTTCATTTTCTCCTTATTCGCAATTTTCTCGGAGAAAATTTTCTTTTGCTTTTGTCATTTCCAGTTTATTTGGTTTCTAATATGTCTGTACTGCTCTCTTCCTGCTTCATCCTGAGCAATTTTGTGCCTTCTCCTCTGATTCAACTCCAATATTTCCTCTGTGATCCGAGATTTTTGGTCGGTTTGTTTCCTACAGCCTAAAGTTTTTTTTTACCTGCGTTGATCATTTCTCTTTTCAATTCTTTACGTTCGTCATCAGTCGAACTTTTTGAGACTTATTTCTTAGACCCACGTCTACCATTCAGCGAATTTTTCTCTCATGTCAGAGTGTTTCTGTTTGTTCACCTCCCGTCTGTTCTGCCCGTATTGATTCTTTATTCTGGGGAAAATACAGAACCATAAAGAGGTTTATTGGCTCACAGAACACCTTCTCAGAATTGTTAAATGAAGCCTCTTTTAAAATATGTCTGCGGTAAAGTTTCATTTGGAAACAGTTCCTCTACACAGATTATAATATATATTTTTATATTACTTTAGACATGATAATACAATGCTTTTGATCAAAATTTGATATCTTATATTATGCTTATCACGCCAGAACACTTTTAAACAATTTATTCACAAAGCATCCTTAGTGGAAATTAAAATGGACCTAAAAAGAGCAAAGTAAAAATGCTTAGAACGGCTTTTTCTCAGTATGCAATTTCTGCCATCAAGAAAATCTGGGAACAAATAAACAAGAGCAACTGACCTTTTTCAGGTGTAGGCCTAGTACAAAGTTAGGTATAACTATCAAGCGCAATGTTGGCCATGGTCTGAATGAAATCGTGGACTATCCTTTTCCCCTTAGTAGTGGTGTTTTTTTTTTTTCCTCCAATTTTATGTGTACGCTATTATCTTAACAGAATGCACAATTGTTGCCAATCAGGACCACACCCTGTGCTCGTCGCTTATGTGACATTTATCGGCTACTAGATACATTAATTACTCTAATTACCAACTATTTTGATGGACATAAAATCTGCATAGCGCCGAACGCTCGCACATGTGTAAAAGTAATCTCTAGACTACGGTACACATCATCTCCGGTGAATTATCTCAAAATGTTTTGTACATCCTTAATTTTTATTTACCGACACGTGCCACCGACATCAGATACCTGTTTCCCACTCCAATGCACCCCACCCCACCACCTGCATTTGTCGCTTGCTTACTAGGTTCGACGCCAGTTGAGGGCAATAACAGACTATTTAAGTTGTCCTATAACGATTTCAGTACACGGGTTCATGTATTAGAAATCTTACGCTAGCTTGTTTGACGAATTTCAGAGATTGCAGTAAGTTAGCTGTTTGTTCGATTACCGCTTCGTATTATCTATTATCGGCCTCTCATTTCAAATGCTTGCTTTCTTAAGAAATGCTTGCCAACTCGCGTGAATAATTAAACTATTGCACACGGTAGAACATGATTAAGATAGGACAATGCAATCTATTATGTTCTTTTGTTTGTGGCACTTGTAAGAGAACTTGAAAAAATATCATTTGTTGCGGAAATATATTTCCATGTAACTCGAAGGATTCATACTAGTAGGGAGAGAAGGGGGTTGACGACTCAATGGGCTCTTATGGAGGGGGCTGAGAGCTCACCCCCTGGACCAAAAAAGTGTAATCGATACCCTCCTCCCCTCCCCTCCTTGTAACCTGATACCCTTAGTGTGGGTGGTGAACAAAAACCGGTTTTCGCTTCCTGGAAACGTGCTGGGGTAAGACGTTCACGTATTTACGCTTGGCTAGGACATTCATGAATTGAAGTTTAATAATAATAAATTTAGGTGTTTTGTATAAATAAAAACACATTGTATTTAATTTAATTTGATTTTTTTTATTTCACCCAACCATTGGACAATTAAAAATACATTTTCAGCGGCACATTACAAAGTTTTATCGAATTATTTTTCCTGAGTTCTCGTAGAGGTGGGCACCCCAAATCTTCAATATTGTAGCAGACAATAGTCTTATTACAATTAAACAGACATTTGGTGTCATAAAGATGTTCCTCAATATTAAATTATTTTTAAACTCGCTTCTTCTGGCCTTTGTCTGCATACGTTAATCAATATTCCACAACCATTTGAACTTGGTGGGTGAGCAATGAAGTCTTAGTTAGGTCTTCGGGAGGTTCTGGGCTCATCTCTAGACTGTTCATATTTTCCGAAACCACGCTATGGAAATGCCGCGGTGCTTCCTTTTATAAAGGCACACTTTGTTAGAAGTAGTGAAGAATATGTAATGCCCCCATAAATTAATGAAGAACGTTATAATGCGTACATGCTTTGGATTTCTTTTAGTTTTTCCTTGGCTCAGTGCTTTATGCTTCGCGGCCAGGAGACAGAGTTTGTGGGAATGTTCGAAGTTAGTAACACTATCATAGTTTAGTTATTTAAAGATGAATGAGATTAAAAATAATGATAACAACGCCAACCTGGACTACACTGCATGTATTTTCAATGAGTTAATGAAATTCACTTTCATCTCTCGTAGTTCTGGGGTACAAAATATATTTAAGGATAGTGTAACTTTTCTAACAGTCATCATATAGCTAGGTGAAACTTTCTGACGAATTTTTATGACTAGCTACGTATTGGGGATTTCATTTTAATGTCTCAATTTTATTCCTCGATAGTTCTTAACTATATTGCATTTACTTTCTGTTACTATAAAAGCGTCTCACGTAATTACAGATCTTTTAGCGCCAGAGCGACTTAGTGGTTAAAGCGTCTGACTGGAGACTGAAAGGTTCCGGTTCGAAATTCCGTATCGGTGGTGGATACTCATAGGCCTGTAACCATACATAAATGCTGTGTAGTACTCATGGTTCGTTTTTCTACCTAAAACTGCAGGTGCCCTTAAGTAAGATAAGGAAGGAAGGAATTAGCCACCCGATCTGAAATACAAGTCTGTCTCCATCGGTAAGGTTTCAACCATAAACTTAAACTACTTCGCTTTTACTTGTGCGCGCTAAGAGTGAGTGGCTGGTTAGAAAATAGAAGATAGTGTGGATTATGGGCTAAGACTATAAAAAAACTAAGGGCATTAAAATTAAGGTATTTCGATTTTAGCGAATTATGAATGAAACTAAATGCAACAACTAACAGGAAGCGCTATTTGTTTAACAGTAAATTAGTAGTGTATGTTAGTCTTGAAGAACAGATTATTGTTAAAATTCTTATAGGAGAAAAAGCGAGATCTCAAAAGGACTAAATCTCCTCCACAAACCAGTCTACAAACTTTACGAGACAAAGTTTTATACTCGTGCTGTAGTGTCTCCTAAGATCACTACGAAAGCTTTTACGCAATTAACAGTCTGAACGTTAGCTATAAAACGATAAAGACAGTGACCGCTGTTTCTGCAGGAAGTGTACATTCTTCCATTTTCCCACTAACTGTGCTCTGTGCTGCCTTGCGTTGGGATAATAACTGTCCACATCACGTTGTTCACTATGTGCCCTATGGGGGTTGTACACGAGATCCGTTTAGACTTCGGAACAGACTCGTACACTGGCACTGATGAAAAATTTTAAAAAAAATGATCTAATATTTTCTACAAAATTGATGACGTTATCTCCGACGAATCCCTGTATTGCGACCGTAGGGATTTTTAAAGCAGTGTAAAGTGAGAGAAGTTTTACGCGTTTGACAGTCTGCTAGCTGAAGAGTGAAGATCAAATGACCCGTCCACAAAAACGAAATTGTTTAAGGGCTTCTCTGTCCATCCCGAAACACAATACTGTAGGCTTGTTAGCCACGACATAGACGGAGCGCGTGGCAAATCGAAACTCTGTTACTTTCTAATGTGAATAGCTATTCGAGGTCTCCCGACCAAATAAACAAAGAAAAATTGTCTCAAATGGATATGAATAAAAAAATCATCCCTTCCTGCCGACACAAACACCACTAAACGCGTTTTTCGTTGTCAAAGTGATCGCAGTGACTCTAGACGAAAAACGCTATTTGTGTCTACAACAGATAATAATAAACATCCGGACTGGGAATCGAACCTCCCACATGACAGTACCGAACGTTAAAATCTAGCCCATCATGCCCGATATTTAGGTCAGTATTTAAAACAATGACTCTGAAAGCACGACGAAGAACTCCAGCACTCGCCTCATGTGATTTTTGGAAAACGGAAAGTAAACCTGACTGTAAAACTGTGCCGCATATCCTCGCCAACTATAGATCCGAACTTTACTGCTCACCCACCAGGCTCGGTCATCATCTACAAGTTAGTGGACATTATCTTCGGTGTATTCCTCCTTAAACCCCTGCATTACGACCGTTGGGATTTTGAAATCAGTGTAAAGTGAGAGAATTTTTACGCGTTTTGCTGAAGAGTGAAGAACAAAGCACGGTAGTATTTAAGGGCTTCTCTGCCCATGTCGAAACGCATTACCGTAGACTTGTTAGCCACGACATAGAGCGCCTGGAAAGTCGAAACTGTTACTTTTGAATGTGAATAACGTTTCGAGGACTCCAGGCCGAAAATACAAGAAACAATTGCCTCAAATATATATATATATATAAAATCATCCCATCCTACCGACAAAAACACCACCAAACGTGTTTTTCGTTGTCGCAGCTACTATAGGCGATAAACGGCTATTTGTTTCTATAGTAGTACTACAACAGATTCTAATGAACAGCCAGGTCGGGAATCGAACCCTCCACATGACAGTCCCCATCGTTAAAAACCCTCCTAACAGACATGATAGCTAGATCGGCATATAAAAAATTACTCTGAAAGGAGTACTGTACTAGCATTCCTTCGGGATCTCCCGGCCAACAATGCTATATGATTATTGAATTGAGCATCAGTAATCAAAGTGTACTACATATATATACTATAACATACAGAAATACATATATATATCCGTTACATATACAGGGTTTTCAGGTCATTTTGGGCGGCAAAGTAGGTAAAACCCCAAGTTTTAGGAAAAGTGTGAAATTCGGATCATTTTCGAAGAACTGTAGCTTGGTTGGTTTTGAGTTTAGAAAAAAAGTTTGTACTACGAAAGTTGTAGGAAATTTTGTCCTCATTTAAATTGGAACTAAAGTGTTTCTTGTTAGGACTCATCAGGAAGTAGTTATAGACGAAAAATTGAAAAATGTACCAAACTTTTGATGTTTTTTGGCTACAGAAAATTGTTCCGAGGGTGTTGGAGGCCGAAAACTTAGTTTCTGCATACTCTCACCAATATATACAAGATAAGAAAAAAAAAAATCTTCTACGTGATATAATGTTTGTGAGACCCCCTTTTTACGACCGTGTTACTGGACTAAACCGCGGACCTTTATACACCGATAACACGCTTGCTATTAAGTAACATTAAATAGTTGACAAAACAATCACTAAATCGCACTGGGATGCTTCAAGTCTTGTTTATGGTGAAAATCATGTACTGCAATATCCATGCGTTTTGTATCGATTTCCGAGACAAACTAACATTTACTGTTTCACACGAATAAGAAGGGACGTCTAATATCTTTTTTTGGCATTCGGCTATTGAGGACATACTGCCAGCTCAATGTGATCGTCATGACTCATCCAGTTTATCATTTTCTCTAGTGAATTGTTGCTTACTAAGTATCGACACCACAGGACGGACACGACATTAACACACACAACACTTAAACACCCATGCCCTCGGCCGGATTCGAACCGGCGACCTTCACCACGCGGAGACAATACTCTAGCCCCTACGCTACCGAGGCCGGCATATAATATCTTCTGCTTTCTATCTGTGATTACCACAATACGAAAACAGAAAACGCCCCATCAAGTCCGCGATGCTGGCTTCGATATAAAATCCAACAACTAGCAGGTCAAGTCAATTAAGTACTACTTCTGATTCGGTTACTTAATGCCTACCATTTGTTTTTATTGCCTACATTTGATAGTTATAAATTAGGAAGGAACTGTTTCCTTCAGTGTATTTACATATTTTTTTCTCTCTTCCCTTTGATTGGTATATTTCTCTTTTTCAGCATTGAGATAAATACAAGAATAAGCTGAAGTTAATTGCCTGCATTTGTGTGACAGTTTCATAGCGTAGTTATGTACGCAGAAACTTAAAACTATAATAAAACTTTTCTGAGAGTACGTTCAAAACCAACAATTGAAGAATTTTATTTTAGGTAAAAGTTAATTAATTTTTATATTGTCAACGTGCTCTTCGACGGAGACTAAAAAAATTCTAAACAATCAAGAAAGTGAGAATGCAGGCCAGGAAGCTATACGGGACGCTAGAAATTGCTAGAAGTAAATCGGTCATAGTACACGTTAATTACCTTTCTGACATTAGTCACAAGCAATTTCAGATAACTATAGAAAAACAATGAACATAGTTATAACGATGATACATCTCGCATGCTTACTCGCCCGCTTAAAAGTTCTGCAGATTGAATGTATTGCATGCGTTCCGATTGCGCACAGGCGACGCGACGTCAGCTCCGTAACGATCCAATCAGCTTTCCGCAGCGGCCGAGCTGATTTAACGGCTACATTATGCTGGTGGACGACGTTAGCTGCAGATAACCGTTTTAATGCGCTCCAGAGAGCTTGGCCGTGCCAATTGGGGAACACATTCGCTTATGCATGCGCGCCACCCATGAAAACGGCTACAGCCGCGCTTCCACTGCCAAGATCCGGGCATTAGCGTCATTCGCGTCGGAATCCCAAATGCCTGGAGGCTGGACAGTTGCGCGTTGTGTCCTGTTAAAATAATTACTTCGGCCCTGTCTGCTCATCATATTAGTCACATCGAAGGTTTCATTTGCGGAATATACAATATTTTGCCCCGAATACCGCAGTATCCATTTTCCCCATCCCCTTTTGCATAGTTTCTGAAACCAATTGTTCATTATGATCATTCTTATCATCCAGGATGCATTTTTATTTCAGGCTATTGCTCTATCTCTTTTCCTCCACTCGCAAATCGACTGATTAGATATTTATTAATTACTAATAAATTAGATTTGTTATAAAGTTATGAATCTACAATCCTATTATGGATTATTATTTAATTACTCATATAGGTGAACGGTTTGTACTTTCCGTCTCAAAAATACAAACTTCACATACACAAAAATAAAAAAATACACCAAATCAAATTTTACGTATTTGCCAGGTAATAACACATTTTTCTCCTTCAGTACAGATAATTGTTATCGTCACAGCTGTTAAGCCAAATTAAAAAATAAAATTTTCTAATAAATGTTAAAGATTACAGGAATACCATTGTACGAATTATAATTTTTTTCCACTCGAAATAACAGGTGAGAAGTTAAGTGTCAAGGAGATAAATTAGTATAAATTGATCTCACCAATCAGTCGTGGAGTTTTTTTAGGATTGTTGTATGTTCTTTTACTGGTTTTCAGACGGCTAAATGTTAATAAAGGTCTCATTAATTGGTTATATGGTTATATGGGCCGAAGATGAAACGTTGCTAGAAATGTTAAAATCCATGATGAGCAGCCTACAATTTTTCTGTTTCCTCAGAATACCAGTTCCAATATCACAACTCCTGTGAAATACACTAGTGTTACAGAATACGTAGAACATCTCTGAGTTAGTATCTACACAGCCTCCATTTTCTCCCGGTTCCTACATAATACAGTAATATTGTAATGAGTAAAATATCGACTCATTACTTCTTTTTTTTGTAAAAAGAGGTAAATAATTTGGACAGTGGTCAAGGGAAGCTTCAAACAATAGACAGGACTTTCCCATTCATCTGGTTTGCTTCCGTTAAAAAGTTAACAGCAGGAGGCGGTCGCCAATGATTCAGAGCAGGGTGAGAAAGTGTGGAGGGGACGACAGAAGTCAAGTTTTGGCGTGTATAAAAAAGATCGGAAGAAATGAACCGGGCGAAAGTTTAGAATGTAAAAATAAAGAGTAGCTCCCAAATAACTGCAGCTAATGAGATTTTGTTTCTCTCTGTTTTCTTGTTTCGGTGGGACCTGGAGAGAAGTCGACGAGATAATCCGGCGGTTGCTGGAACAGCGGCTGGTTGAGGCCGAGTTGCCGGCACAGGCATTGGTTCCGTAACCAAGTGATATAAGTACCTACTGATAGAGTACTGGCGGCCGTAGTGAGTGTGCTGGCCACAACTCCAGAATGCTAGGAGTTGATTGTCGGAGTTGCCGAAATATACAGCACGTCGTCGTATCAACGTAAAGCTTTGAAAGTTGGAGTGTTTTGTTTGTGTTCCCGACGCATATAGTGCGTCTATATGACCACGTAGCACGTAAGCAAAGCATCAGGTAATGCTATTATAGAATAAAAGTAGGATGTTCCAGACAAGTTAGGGAATTGGGCTTCAAATATTTCGTCAGTCTATTGACTGAATATGGTGGTGTAGTCTTGGACCCACGTTTTTCATATCAAATACAGGGGTTGGAGAACGTGCAAAGAAGAGCAGGAAGATTTGTTTGTGGAAATGATCGCAGGACCTAGTTATTATCTGATATGGTAAAGGATCTGGATTGGCAGTCACTGGAGAACAGGAGGAGGGTGAAGAAAGTGTTGGGGATGTACAAGACATATGGTATGCTGGTGATGGGACTCGGAGGGATATTGGTCGAAGAATTAGGAATAGTGCATGGAAGGGGAAAGACGACTATGACCACAAGCTTGCTCTCGATCAAAATCATAAGGAAGTGGACAAATTTTCTTTTGCAGGTAAGGGTGTCAGAGATTGGAACAAATTACCAAGTGAAGTGATGAATAATTTACCAAAAACGCTGAATGAATTTAAAATTAAAATTTATAAATTGCAAAAGTAGATGGGAGAAGGATTTAACACTTAAATTGTATAAAATAATAAAAAAATAAACGAAGACGGGGGTGATTAGATGACTAAGGGAATTGTCACCGGAGCGTATGCTCCATCGTATTTAAATCGGTAGGAATAACAAAGTGTTAAAACTGGTAGTTGTAATTTAAAGATGATTAATTATTACTCTAGTTATTGCATTAAAAATCGGAATTATCTGCACACAGAAACACAAATGTAAACAATAATTTCGAAAAAAAGGAAACGGTGCTTCATAGTTGCTCCGGTCTTATGAAATTAAATAATGAAAACTTATAACAGAATAACCAAAAGTCTTATTTCCAATTTAAATATAGAAAAAAATTGTTCTTGACTTCCAAAAACTAGCAAGCAATAACATTTACAATAGCTGAAATTATTCGTATACATTATACATATTTAAATAATTTTAAATCAGTCAGAAATATTCGGATGTCCCACAGACTTCTTCCTATAATTTCCACAGGCAGTGCATTCATTGGTCGTATTAGTTTAGAAAAAATTGCATTCTTGAATATAAGTTATCGATTTTTTTTTATTTAGTGTACAAAATAAGGGAATTTGTTAATGTCTGTGTGGCATTAGAGGCACTATATACCACACGTAGTTAGAAACTGAATTGCTCCCCTTGCATTATTTAAAATTGATAGTGAAAATTAAATTTTTAGAGTGTTTTATGCTTCAGGAAACAAACATTACTATTAGAGGAATTTTGAGTTCTAATCACGATCATTTTTTTGAAGCATAGTTACAAATACGAATTTTTACATTGTTTAAACTGAATAGATTTTAATTTATTTTGGACCCAGAAAATTAAATAAACAACTGACGTGCAACTAACGTGTGTTACAATTCGCTTGTATTGCTGCAATTCTCAGAATTAGCATTTCGTTCAATTTCATGTGATTTATTTTTTCAGTATTTAATCATAGGAAGCACGAAAAAGCTCTGTTATACTACACGAAACGGAACCCGATACCACTGATTTCAGGAAACGAGCCTGATAAATGAGACAAAGAAGCATTGGTGGCGACCGAAACAGTCATTTACGAAACGCTAATGCCGCATGGCCTCTTTTGAAATTCGGCCATCCCTTGTGCACAGACAACTAAACAGTTTTTAAATGTGGCTCTATTATGCAGAGAACCTCGAGAGAATCACTTTTTTTCTCTATCTGGCTCGTCGGCGCAGGTTTCAATGCACCCCATCCGGTCGTTCTGCACAAACACCCACCTCGCTATTCATTATGCCGATACACAATACCCAGGAGGGAGTGTGGAATTAATGGAAATCCGGTGTATAAATAACGGAGTGAGTCAAAACAGAATAAATAATTAACGATCTTGTATTTCACATAGCAAGATATCCAGTTGCATGTGGTCTCTTGTTATCCGCAGATTAAAGAAAACAACTAAAACATCCCTGCAGGGGGTAAATACCTAAAATTCAAATCTAATACTAATTTCTTAATATCCCGGCACTAAAATAAATTTTTCTTTATACTAAAAACTGTGTCTACTTCACTCAGTAATACCGAAATGAATTCAGAAGTAATATCGTGGACAGAAGTAAGCCAAAATTGTAGGTGTTGGTTGATGATGGTTTGCATTTGCATTCTACCTCTGGTATGCATTAACAACTGGCGAATAAAAGAAAACTGTCGATTTGACAAAAACACCACCACAGTGGCAACCTCCGTAATTAACTTTGTATGCCATTATAAAGTTAACTGAAGGGTTGATAATGAAATTAATCTATTGAGCAATCATCTCCTAGAAATTTTTTATCCGGTTCAGAACCAAGAAAAACACCAACAGACACAGCTGAAGTCAAAGTAGTGTCTAGCGATTAACATTTGTAACAGTATTATTATACACAGAACGGCTTCTGAGTACGCAATTATGAAAACAAAAATGTATTTTTCTTGGATATGTTACGACAGCAATGTCGTCTGAATGGAGCGGCACATAAGGTCTCCCTTTGTTTTATTATTTAACAATATTAACAATTAAAATCTTCTTACTATTTAAAATAAAATATATAAATATTCTACAAATATTGGCGCTAATTGCTATATTGAATACAATGACGACTAAGAGCCTTACAGGATATCAACAAGTATAACCGTATATTCCCTTCTTATACAATATCTGTAGTACATTTTCAATTTTCCTCAAGTCTCAGAATTATAGGGAAAAATATTCTTTTATGAAGTAAGAAATCCAACAGAAACTATTGTCAGGTAGACGTAGCAAAAAATTATTTTTCGCTGTATGGTTTTCCAAATGTTACATTCTTTTTTGGTCAGAAATTTAGAATGTCATAAAATTTCGCGGGATATGAGATTGGTTAATTTATTAAAAGATATATGGAAAGAGATATAGAACAGATAAAAAATTAAGTTATGTAACGAAAATACATGGGAGATTTTTTGACTGTTATATTTCAGTGACGAGATTGGCTCAAGATGCTACTTAAAGACAAATGCAGAATAGCCAGCAGCTACATCAAATTCCAATTTATCCTGGAGTATTTTACGTTCAGCACAATCAAATGCTTTGGCCAAATCATGAAGGTGTACTGAGTAACTTATTTTCTTATTCACTAATTGTAATATATTGTAAAGAAATTCTAAAATTATAGGTATGTCGTTACCAAACTAAGTTTCACTATTATCGCAGAGTTGTCACTAAATTTTTGAATATTTGCCGAACTACTTTAAAATTTTAGCACATACTGGTACATAGTGTAACAATCCATACCGAACACATCACGTGGTGTATTTCAGGTCAAGAATGATAAACGTTTTTTGTCAACAGTTGATAGTAGTAGCAGTTTCGGGATTCTATATTTTTGTGAAACAATAGAACAAATAGAAACCCATTAATCATCATTAGAGTTGACAGGTACTTTCGGTTTCCGCATGAATGCACATTAACGACTTCCGTCCGTCTCCCCTAAGCTATTAGCGTCCGCTAAGAAAATCCATTACGCACCTGACCCCACCTGTTTCCTCATGTATGCTCATGTATGCTCATGTATGCACATTAACGGCTTCCGCCAGCCTCCCATAAGCCATTAGCGTCTCCTAATGGAATACGCAAGGAACATCTCCTATAGAAATCCAATACGCACCCATGCCCACTGCCCGTCTAATTCATCTAAACCCAGGGCACCCGTCGCCACACGTGGTGCCCCTATAATTCGCCCCAGCCCACGCGTCGCCCGCATGACTCACCCCCATGGCGCATGCAACTGCCACCCACATGATTCACCCCTCCACACGTTTCACTGCCCGTCCCTAGGACTCATGAACGTGTGAGTTACCCCTTCAGTCTCCCACTTCGTCTCGAAGCGATAACACTTCTAGTTCATCATGTCTCACCACATTCCGTCATTCACGTCGGAGTACCATCTCAACACCGGCGATTCCAAGGGATTGACTTTGAGTTTGTCAAGACAACATGATTTCGAGCCTGCTGTGATACATGAAAAAGTGGGCTACAATAAGATCACAGTCTCGGTTGAGGAATGGGGAGTTGGATGTGGCGTCCATCATGTTCACCGGTGGCAGCCAGACCAGCATTCCACTCAGCGTGCTTTCTGTTTCCTGCCAGACGATGTAGGTGGCAAAAACTTTATGTTTTCAGCACAATGCTGATCCTGCCAGCGGCATCTTCTTTGCAGAGTCTACATGGCAGAACCTCATCGACGCACAACATACAATGGACGCATTATCTTCCGTCATGAAAAAGTGGAGCTACAATGCCTCCACATACTGCAAAGTTATTTGTGACCGAGCTGGCGGACAAAGTGCTGCGAGACTACTATATGGCGTCAGTGTTAAAGTTAATCGATATGCATTTCGACAACATTCATCGTAGTCATGTGTCATATAGTTCTACAATTGCCTTTGTGCAACTAACAAATGAAGTCATCGCATATAAAAATTTGATTGTATTGAAAGATGTCAAGAATATTGTAACCATGATGTACGTGGTTGATAAATAAAAAGCATGAATTAGAATTTACTGTTTTTTTTTATTTCAACTACTACTGAGCAATTAAAAATACATTTTCAGCAGCGCACATAGCGTTACAAAATAAATGTCCTTTACAAGGTATTATCAAATTATTTTTCTTGAGTTGTCGTAGCAGAGGACATCCTAAATCTTCTATGTTTTAGCAGACCTTCTTCCTGATAGACCTGTGGAACCATTGTGCATTCTCCCGCCCTTTCACATAAATAATTGAATCGTCTTCATTGATGATTACATGTAGAATAGTAGGGCCTACATAGTTTACTGAATATCACTCCATCAATGTTCCAAGGTGTTCCATGGTATTTTTGTGTCATCCAAGTAACTAATGGTTCCTCACTACCATGGTTTGGTGCCTATACACTTATCGAATGTCTAGCGATAATAATGACAGATCGTATTACACACACACAGCAACTTCTTTGAAAAAGAAGACACCGTCCTCCGTTTTGAATCCCTGCGCGTCCAGGAAGATGGTCGTCAAGATAATGCGTGGCGGCGATTGGTGCTATCCTGTTTTATGTGAGCTTACACACCACACCAGTTAGAGGTACGTATTCTACAACATGATCATGCTGGATCAGACAGTATGCATATGTGTTTGGAGGGAAATTGTCACTGCTACCAAATCCCATACGTATATCTACAGGACCAGTCTTAACTGTTTCATTTTGTTGTGAACAGTCAATTACAACTAGAGGTGCAGTTGCATCAAATTTTTCACATTTTAGTCTTAGTGAGGGACCATCATGCATACTTGTCGTACAGCAAGGTTGTTCTGTTTTCCTGAAAGTCTAAATTTTTGTTCCCTTACGGGAACGCTACTTCATTTAGGAACACTTTGGCCTTACGGAGGTGGCAGTGATCAAACTCGGTTGCACTTTTCTTCTGCTTCCATAAGTTATCGCACCTGTTATGAATAGCTTTCTTGTTACTAACGTCAGTATATCCCTTATATCTACTGTACATAAACGCGGGATTAGATCGCCATACCGAGCGTGGTGGTGTAACTGATAGCGTTCTGCCCTCGCATTCGGGTGGACGGCGGTTCGAATCCCCGTCCGGGCATCCAGATTTGGGTTTTCCATGGTTTCCCCAAATCACTCCAGGTGAATGCCGGGATGCTTCCTTCAAAAGGCCATGGCCGAATTCCTTACCATTCCTTGCCCCCATCCTTTCCCGTCTCTAAAGACCACGTTGTTAAAAAGGGACGTTAAACTGTTACAAAAAAAAAAAAAAAAAATAGATCTCCATAAAAGAGAATGTATTTTCTTCGAAGGTGAACGTTAGGAATTGTTATATTAAGCTTGCTGTTCAATGAACTCTGTGTGGAAAACTCCCTGTTAGTTAAAGTAGGCCACAAGTCAAGCATTTTAATATCGATCTCTATCTTCGTGAATCGCAGTACGCGGTGTTTTGGACTCACTGGCTTCCCATCGAGTATGAGATATGAGTTTTCTCTCGTGCTTTAGAGGAGAGATCGATCTCTTTACCATTTTTTAGCTTATGGCTAGGATTTGCTATCCGCGGCATTCGCCTGCAGTGATGTTGGGAAACTGTATTTCAAACTAGTACTTCTCAAGCAACCACGCTGCACTCCTTGTCCTGTAATAGATCGTGTAATACATAAAACTTTCCAAAAACCATTTAATGTTTTCCTATTTTGTGCAGCAAGTAAGTTAAAGCACATTACAACAATAACAATTACTTACCAAATAATTTATGTCAGACTTTTCGCAAAGTTTTGGCAGGATAAATACAAACCAACGTACTGTGGTTAAATCTATCTTTTATCATTTATTTATACTTTGTGTGCTTAGAGTCTGATGAAAAACATTTAATCAACTGAATTATTACTGATATCACCAAGGCTACCAGCTCTGTTTGTTACAGTTGGGTAGTGTGGGTGGAGAGACGCGAGCTGTACTGAGACGAGGCTCTTTCTATTGCGATAGCACAATTGCGCCATTTGGTTTCATTTACGAAACGTTAGATACAAACAATATATTTTCAGAAATTCAAATTGTTACAGGAAATTTTATGAAAACTTCGCTGATGTATTACCACTCACCCACCACGCTCGGAATTGTAACTAACAACGTCTAAATTTCATAACTCAAAACTTTTATTCTTGCCGTCGGAAGTGCTTTTACATACATTTCTGGAAAAGTATATACAAGTAATTGGTTTCCTTTATTATAAAAGATTATTTAAACTTTTACGATTGATCGCATATTATAATAGCATCTGGTGTTACCATCCGTTACATGTTTCTGGAGCATTCCACGTTCTAACCTGTTTTAGTTAGACAACTTCTATACTTTCATCACGGCGAGCGAAGTGAGCCCTAACACTAAGCGACGGATTATGAACATTTAGTGGTACACTTTTCGAAAAAACTGCCTACCCTAAAAACGTGAAATTGAATATACTAATACAAAGTCTAGATGTGCCATCAATCATTACTATCGCAATATATATATGTAAATTATTATTATTTTTATTCGTGCATGCTGGAAAGGAGAGGTCTTAAGTTTGGACATCGCTATCATAGAACGAACAAGTCTGGTAAATAGTACGTCATCTGTGGTTTCTCGCCATAAAGCAGTTGTCTCTGGTGGGACTCCGTTTAAGAGAAATGGGGGATTAATTTTTTTTTTTAAATTATGCCTAGATGAGTTGTACAACTACGGAAGGCCACCTGTCAGTAACGTTGGTGGAGCCGTTTGTGTTGAGGCGGTGGGTTGGTCCTCAGTTCGATCCCACCCGCCCGATTTTTTTTTCTGTTTGTAGTTTTTTTATTGCTATTTGATTTTGTAGTATTTCAAATTTGTTTTGAAACAAAGTCTCCAAATTATTTATTTTCCTTTTAGAAATACACAAATGATGAATGATGTAAATCATAGAAACAAAAATTACGTTCACACCAAGAGCTCATTGTAATGGGTATCCTTCCACAATCACTTATTCTCCAGAAAGTGAAATATTAATTTATTTTTTTGTATTAAAGATTATCTATGGTTGTTGAATGTTCTTTGTAATAAATCTGTGAATTGTGTAAATGCAGATGCATCTCTTTTGTACTTATACGAAAAATTCCCGCTCCTTCCCATAATTACTTATTTAAATAACTATGAAATTTTACTGACAGACTACATGAAGTTTAATCAAAATTAAAGAATAAAAGGAAGGTGCAGCTAATCGGTAATTTAAAAAATTTATTCGAAAGTAACGTTTGCCGCAAACTGAACTATTTAGAGAAAATGAACTTATGCTCCGGAAAGAGAGATATTAATTTATTTTTTGTACTAATGATGATCTATGGTTGCTGAACGTGCTTTGAAAAAAAAATAAAAAAATAATGTGACTTATGTAAATGTACATACAGCTGTTTTGTAATTATACAAAAAAATCCCTATGCCTCACTTAATCGGTTGTTTAAATAACCGTATAATTTTAGTGCTAAACTATGTAAAGTTTAATGACAATCAAAATTAAAGGTATCTGTATTTTTCCCACAAGAAATCGTATAGATCATTCGGTAGAGATTTTCGTTTAGCTAACAGTAAAAATGCATTACAATAAGGTTACCCGTTCCGTATCTAATTTACAAATGTTTAAAGGTGAAACCAGCTGAAAACCTTAGGAAATATCTGAACAGAAATGAAGTTAAATTTTTGTTAGTAGTTGAATTAGTGTGATGACATTTTGGTAATCTGATGCATTATCCCTTGAGTTCGTCGTTCATATTACATACGTTCTATGCTTCTCGTAGGGAGGTGTGGTAGCTCAGTGGTTAAGGCGCTTGCATTCAAAAAGTTTGTTGCCCCAGTCCCGACTTCGAGTCATGGCAGGTACAGGAATTTTTAAGAATTGTGTTTGATTATATGCGCTGTCGCTACCTGGTTAAACTGTAGGTCCCAGAGGAAAGGAACTGGCCATCCTACCTCTGGCTTAGTATGCCTCCTTCGGGAGGATCCATTCAACCTTCAGGTTGTCGATTATGTTCTTTTTATGATTTTCCACTTACGTAAGACGGGGATTGGATACAAAGTCCAGAATTCAATTCCTTGATTTTTTTTTTACAGGCGAACGTTATCCGTACTGTAATGAACATATGTAACGCTTTAGTTAAAAGGTTTTTAAAACGGCTAACAATAATTTCATAGTCAGGTTTGCATCGCTTTAAATAATTAAAGAGTTTTTGAGAAAGAAAAATTAATTCTTTTGATCAATCGAGTTTTCCTTTAAGATAGAAGTAAACAAAATATTGCTACTAAAATAAATACAGATTGTACATAATTACTTTAAATATTTTTTTTTTTGGTTGATAATTGAATACAGCGACCTGTCACAGTTTATGGTGTTGCTCACCATAAACTGTGACTGGTTGCTGTATTCAATTATCAACCAAATTTGATATCACAGTCGCTGATTCCACAAGTACACCATGGACAAAATATTAAACCTTAAATATTAATTCAAACTTTCCTTTTCGGACCGCAAAAACAAAGAAATATTTCTCACAATGAATTCATATCTAATGAAAGCGCGTCTGATGCTGACATTTTCGATCTTTTATTACTATTCCTTTGCTGGAAAGCCGATATAATACCATTCATCAATTATGTCCCATTAAAATTTTTCCAATCTGGACGGATGTGTCCACAAACTTTGCAAGTCAAAATCTTTCACTGATCTTATTAGGGCGAGCGACACTAGCCGACAATTTTTAGATTTTTGTGGTAAACGTTTTGAAAAAAAACTACGTCTAGACGTAAAATTGAACATAAATTAGCTCACCCTAATAATTCAGAGATATCTCTAGATGTGTCATTAATCAATATTTTTTCAAAAAATTGTAATGATTTTTATTATTTTATTAGCATATACATGTAATGCCATGAATGATAATGAATGGTTTTCGAAGTTATTTTCATTCAACTTATGAAAGTAGTGGTTGTGTTCCGATTCCACCGATAGCTAAATTTTGTAAAATACGCAATATCCCTTGTGCAAGAAAAAAAATTCCATTACAACTAGCTTCCGCAGTCACAACTCATAAAGCCCAAATTTAACATTAAATACAGTTGCTGTAGATATTGGAGGAAAAAAAAAACCTTTGGTGTTTAACACACCTTGGGTTATAAACAGCAAAAACTTCAGAAAGACTAGCATTAAATAGAAGATTTTCTTACGACAGAATTAGTAATATTAAAATGTAGAAAACAGGAAGAAACTTGAATAAGAAATTTGATATCTGCTTAAAAACAAATTAAATAATTTGATATTTTAAATATTTAAAGATTGCGTCTTATTATAAACAGGCCTAATCTTTATCAACAAACTAAAATCACGGATTTTGAAGATAGTAATTTCTTTCATTGTATATAATATTTTTATAATAAGGCCTCCCAAGCCACCACAAAGCCATACTTCTAGCTAGTAAAATAAATTAGGAGTATTTGCCGAATATTCCAATAAATGACCAATCACACCAGGTACTACAGAAACTAGCTGTATGAAAATGTAATTTTACTAGTCAGCCGTTTTAAGTTTAAAGCAGCGGTCAGAACTTGGTCCAAATGCCAGTTTAAATCTTGCAAAGCATAGTTAGATATAAGTTCAAGGCACAAAACATGGACGATACTAAACAACAGACGATACTAAACAACAGACGAACTGGGCATGGAAAAAACGTGGAGGCGCTTCAGAAATGAGAATAATAGCTCCACAGGCATATAAGTTAACTTATTCGCATAGTTGAACCCTACACAAATGGCTCTATGTAAGCATCACCTTCCGGTGGAACTATAAAACGCAATTTTCGGGTTGCTTGGCGTATTTATCAGATCATGGGAACTGGATATTACGTCACTCTAGTGGGGGAGCATTGTGTTGATTACAGACAACAAGTGTCAGGGGCAAACAGGTACGCTCTTTTCTGTCCGTTTCGAGTGGCTTCTGGCGTGTATGGTTTATCGTGTATTTATGAATGCTTGACTTGCGGTTTCTGTGTGCGATATCCTTTATTATTATTTTTTATATATAGACTTCCTTCCATGTTGGTGTATTCTGTCGCGGGTTCGCCTATTCTAAGGTATAGGGTATAGATTTGAAGCCTTTATTCACACTCATCGTAGTTCCGATTCACATCCAGTCGTACCAGCGAGCCAGATCTCACGCTGCAGCCACATTATCTTTTGTAACCAAGTACGAAGGCCTCAGGTTGAGCACTAGCGAGTCTCTGCTACTCACGCCTGTAACTCACTACATAGCTGACGACCGCGTTACGCCAGTTTCTTATCTGAGGCTACGCCTCACTGAAATTACAGCAGCCTGTAAACCGCAGCAGTTTCCCGACTATGTGGGAGTGCTTACTAGAGGGAACCCACGGCATATATGATAGCTTTGCTAAGCTTATGTCAGCCTGGAATCCACCACACTATGCATTCCCCACTCCTCGCAGTATAACTCCACCCTGACCATCTCCACTTAGTCCTAGTGAGCCAATTAACACCTCTTATCCCAACCAGAATCTTTAATGAGTTTTGATGCAGACTAGTAGCCCTCTGCTCTAGTTAGTCCAACATCCACCACGGACTCGACAGTTGGTCCAAGTTCCGCCATGGACTCGAAAGTCCATCTTCCACCATCCATGGACGCACTGTTCAACACCATCATCCAGCAGGTACTTAAAGCTTGCTTGATCCACTGCTTGCGTGTTTGTCTTCACGACAGTATGTCCACCGCTAGGTAGAAATCTAATGCATTTGCCGACAGTGACTCATTCCGATAGGGTTTAATGTGCCTTGCCCTGTAATCAGTCCACCTATGAAATATAGTTAATATGTCAACCACTCAGGATAGCGCAACCTCAGTAATAGTTCACCAATGGAATATCAGTGAATAGTAACCAATCAGCATAAAGTATTTCTAATGATAAATCATACCTTTGATAAACGTAGCCAATGGTATAACATGTACGCCGACCTGTCTTTAAGTGTAATAAACCAGTAGTTAATAACATGTGTTGTTATCATTCCTAAGAGATAAGTCACCTCCCATAGATATAGATATATGAGGATATTCATGTAAATGTATTAGTACTAATCAGTGAGATTATGCAGTTGTCAGTAGCTAAGGCTCAGTTACTTTCTTGAAAATATGCCTACAGACTACCCTCTTACAGGGGTAGGTAGGTGTTCAAGACGGAAAACCACGGCTTTCCTCTCTCCGCTCTGTCGTATTAAGTGTGAAATTAAAAGGTTTCCGCCCGGCCTATCAGCCTATCACACCGACGCGACATTCCTTGGGAGTATGTTCTATTATCACTGAACTGTATGATGCAAATATCTGTTGTTTTTTCTATCGTTTTACAGTCTCTAAATCACTTTCTAATGGTAAAGTCATGCTCTGAAACTTTTTCCGATAGTCGTGTCTACCAAAACAGACAATTTGTTTGGATGTCGAAGAAATTATAGTAAAATTGTACAATTTGGATTATTAATTTACAATATTTAAGGGGCCGTTCCATATGTGATGGGTGACTGGAGCCTACTCAGCCACATAAGGAGAGCATGACGTGTAGTTCCTTTTCTCCTTGCGAGTTTTATGTGTGAATTTGTGTTGTTATATTATATTGATTGCATACGTAAACTGTTGCTGTCGCCCATTTGGTGTGACGGAGGGCCCTAACCGATGACTTGGCCAAGGGCCCCAACTGGTTACGTGATTGCTAATAACGCTTACCTCGGGCCCCAAAACACTAACACCGGCCCTGCGTACCTCTAACTGGTGTGGTGTGTAAGCTCACATAAAACAGGATAGCACAATTCACTGCCACGCATTATCATTGTGCGACAATCTTCCTAGACGCACAGGGATTCAAGACGAAGGACGGTGTCTTCATTCTCAAAGAAGTTGCTATGTGTGTGTGTAATACGATCTGACATTATTATCGCTACACATTGCATACGTATATTGTCACCAAAAAGTGGTAGTGATGAACCATCAGTTACTTGGGTGACAAAAAATTACCATGGGTAACCTTGGAACATTGATGGAGTGATATTCAGTAAACTACGTACTATACTGCATGTATTCATCAATGAAGACGATTTGATTATTTATGTGAAAGGATGGGAGAATGCACAATGGTTCCACAGGTTTATCAGGAAGAAGGTCTGTTACAACATAGAAGATTTAGGATGTCCTCTCCTATGAGAACTCAAGAAAAATAATTTGATAACACTTTGTAACGGACATTTATCTTGTAATGCTATGTGCGCTGCTGAAAATGTAATTTTAATTTCTCAATGGTGGGTGAAATAAAAAAACCAGTAAATTCAAATTAATGCTTTTTTATTTATCAACCACATACATCTTGGTTACAATGTCCTTGACATCGTTCAATACAATCAAATTTTTATATGCGATGACTTAATTTGTTAGTTGCGTAAAGTCAATTGTAGAACTGTATGACACATGACTAGAATGAACGTTGTCGAAATGCATATCGATTAACTTTGACACTGACGGCATATAGTAGTCTCGCAGCACTTTGTCCGCCAACTCGGTCACAAATACCTTGTGGTATGTGGAGGCGTTGTAGCTTCACTTTTTCATGACGGACAACGATGCGGCTACTGCAGGCATTGTGTCGATGAGGTTCTGCCATGTAGACTCGGCGAGGAAGATGCCGCTGGCAGGATCAGCACTGTGGTGAAAACATTAAGTTTTCGTCGCCGACATCGTCCGGCAGGAGACAGCATGCTCGCCGAGTGGAATGCTAGTCTGGCCACCACCGATGAACATTTTGGATACCACATCCGACTCCCTGATCAGCACGTCCCATTTCTCGATCGACAGTGTGATCTTGTTGTATCCCACTTTTTCAAGTACTATAACAGGCTCGAAATTACGTTGGCTTTGCAAGCCCTAAGTCAACCTCTTGGCTTTGCCGGTGTTCAGCTGGTACACTGACGTGAATAACAGAATGTGGTGAGGCATGGTGAACTAGAAGTGTTGCTGCTTCGAGAGGAAGAGGGAGACTGAAGGCGTAACTCACACGTTCAAGAGTCATAGGGACGGGCAACGACACGTGCGGAGGGGTGGGGGAGCTGCGACTCATGCGGGGGTGACTCGTGCGGTGGTGAATCATGCGGGCGGCAGGTGCGGGTGCCATAGGGGTGAGTGATGCGGGTGATGCGTTGGGTGGGGTGAGTCATAGGGACGCTACGTTTGGCGACGCGTGCGCTGGGGTGAGGGGAATGACGCGTGCGGTGAGCTGGGGTGCGTAATGGATTTTCTTAGGGGACGCTAATGGCTTATGGAAGCAGGTGGAAGTCGTTAATGTGCATTCATGCCAAATCCGGTAGTATATGTTAACTGTAATGATGAATAATGGAGTTTTAATTGGTTCTATTTTTTACATAAATATAGAACCCCCTTCCCCAAACTTCTAATACTGTTGATGAAACTAAGTTATAGCAACAAATGTATGATTAATTAATATACAGTGCACAGCCATTAATAGAATTCAAAAATTTCTAGACTCAATTCCCTTTAAGTATAGATTCCCCACCTACCTTTTCTTCTGCATATTCCATGTCAATTTCGGTAACAACACGTAACGAGCCGCGTTTCACACACGAGTAGTGAGAGCTGTGGGAAAAACTCGTGTATTCGTATATTGTGTATATACTTCAAGTTTACATCCATTCGTGACTCAACGTAAACGGAACAAGATGGTGTTATACAAGTGTAATGTAATGAGATAACTCAACGAGCAACGCAGCTCGAATTTGAGGTTCATGCAGAGGATTGTCTGTATTAATGCCGTGCAGATCGCCTTTTACTCACACTCAAACTCGCTCGCTTATATCTATGACCGTTCCCCTGTGCTTTGGGGAGCTGGGTCTATTTAAGCTTCGTTCGACCTTTCCCATGCTCGGCGGACAAACAAGGACTGGGCGAAGTAGGAATAGCGTCTAGTGTAGGCCTACTGTATTCTTTGCGCATGCCACGCTACAGGAATGGTACATCAGAGAAAATTGGTCTAGGTTATAAGGCTGTGGCAATATCGAAACGACAGTATATTATATTTGTTATTTATCAAAAGAATTGCCGTAGATGTTATGCGTAATTTGATAAACGTATGTAACGGAAGTATTACAAACCATGAGATCTGAACACAAGTTAATGAATAGCATTTCATAAATAGATTATGTACAGCCTCTGACATATAAAAGTATACTCTGAATCGACAGTTAGTGCATTACCATTAATACGATGGTTTCAAATATACGTGACGGCTTCTAAGGATTCACATTAATGTGTAACATTGCCCACATTTTAATAACATTACTGATATCACTCTGATTCGTTATTGTGAACAGTACTGCCGATTCTACGGATTTATCCGTAGATCTCCGGATTTTTATAAAAAGTTAGGATTCTCGGATTTTGTTAAAATATCTACGGATTTGTGTTACTTTTTATTATTTGTTGATTTTTCCTTATATTAGTGTTTTTTTAAACTTTGAACGTATAGTGTTAATGCATTACAGAATTTACAGCAACAGTGTATCGTTTCCTTGTAACCGCTCGCGTGAATCAACGATTGAAATGAAATAAAGCTCATATTTTGTTTGATTATAAATTTTCTATATCTTAAAAGACCGTAATACAAAACTATCAGCGCAGTCTTTATGCATGATGACACGCTCGTTGGCACGGATTTTTAACATTTCCTGTTACAGAACCGAATTTAATGTATGGTAAAAAAAGAAAAAATAGTAGACACAGCAGCAGCAGTGATGAAATTGACAAAGTGACGCAATGTCCAGAGATATTTCTTACTTTAAATGTAGAATATTATTTTGTTTTTCGATTTTTAAACATCTGGAAATAAATATTATTCTTCATTTTTACTCTATTGTCAATAATTATTGTTTCAGTCTTTCAGTTAGCGCGTCTCCGGATTTTTATACACAATCTCCGGAAATTTTAGCGGCCATCTACGGATATTCAAAGCCAAGTGGCTGACAGCACTGATTGTGAATAACCCAAAAATCACATTTTCAGAAGAAAGATTGTTTTCGGTTTTCTTAAATGGTATAACCAGCTCTGCTGTAAAGCCGCTTGGCTGTTTCGTTTTTTTTTTTTTTTTTTTTTTTTTTTATCTGCTTAACGTCTCTCTAACAGCGAGGTCTTTAGAGACTGGAAAGGATGGAGGTCAAGGAATGGGAAGGAATTCGGCCATGGCCTTTTGAAGGAAGCATCCCGGCATTTGCCTGGAGTGATTTGGGAGACCATGGAAAACCCAAATCTGGATGCCCGGACGGGGATTCGAACCGAATGCTAGGCCAGAATGCTAGGCCAGAACGCTAGCTCGGTTGCTTGTTTCGCTTGATCAGGGGTACATAAAATGTTCCTAGCTACAACAGTCAACTTTGAGTACATTTTTGCTCTAAATTTCGACGAAATAACTAATTACATTCTTCATCGTCATGCGTTAACTATGTAGCGTTGAACTGTGTCCAACCTGTGCCTAATAACATACGATCTCCTGGATTTGAGAGATTGAAGATTCCGTTTTTTATTTGGACTACAAGAGGAGTTAATTTCTGGTTAATTTGACTCGGAGACCACGGCGCAATCTATACACAAAATACATAGTTTGAAGAGAACGAAATATGCGTAAGAATGTTGAAAATTGATGAGAAGTGAAACACGCAACTCCAAAATCAGTGGGCCTACACATCGCTCTAACATCGCCATTTATAGCTGCTATTTTTCCTTCGCAGAGAGGATATTTGGAAGGTGGAACAGTGTCCACAGAAATGTTGAAATGTGATGCAATTTGTCATTTTTTATTTTTCTTTAACATACAGTAGTGTCAGGTCTTTAAGTATCCGAATTTTCTAAAAATAAATATTTATTATCTTATAAAATGATACAAAAGTGTTTCGAAAATATAAAGAAGAGGACACATACTCCCCACGATTTAATTTTTCAGTTATTTCATTCTTCGATAATGCCCGTTCTATGGCGATTTTAAGACCCCTTGCCCAGTTTCAATTGTTCTGAGCGAGTACCATCACTCAACACGCAGCAAACTGTCCGGCTCGATCTTACATTCATGCTCATGATCCTCTGTGATGTTATTTCTAGCATTTCGCCGGCAAAGGTAGAGCTGGCAGTGATAAACCGAGCGAGGCTATACAGCGTTTGCACGACGCTGGCCTGTATGGTGAAAAAGATGAGGCAATTTACAGACGGGAAGAAAAATGTGTCAGTAATCACAGATGGCGTCTCTGAGACTTACGTAATGTTAACAGCGACTTCACCTCTTCCAGACTGATTGAGAGAGTAAGCTTATCTTCTGACCTACAAGAATGTCGGACTGCACTTATTCTTTCATTAGTCGTAATATTAATATTTCTTACTGACTGATTGAATCTAGCAAGTCTTTAAGAAGACTAAAATTCGAAGGCACACCAGAATTAAGCAAATACTGAAGCTTCGACAGTGAAAATATAACCTGAACCGTAACTCATGCCGATGAAAATGAGCAGAACTGCAAGACATACATTGCTAGAAAAAATCAAGAATAAAACAATAAATTTTAATAAAAGTATAACATAATATTATAAATATATAAAATATTATTTCAAAATAATTTTCTGAAAAAAATGCGCAGTTGAACATATCCAGCTGTATAGGGAACAGTGGTTTCAACATTTAAAACGGATGGACAAAAGCTCAGTACCGTCGAAATACTGCAATACATTCATAGGAATCCCTGGTAGACAAACTAAAATTTGGAAGAAGACCGTAACAGGCTTTAGGATTAAAACTGAAAAGTAAGATAAAGATGATGATAGAATGCCATAAAATCTACCATTATTATCTGTTGGCTTATATATATCAAAGAAGCAATCTTACTTTCAATGTATTAGAAAACTGCACACAATTAACTAGTAAAAACTCTTGGTTGACTCTAGAAAGTTCAAAGAATAATTTTGTTCTCAAAATTGGTTTGCTAGTACCTTAAAGACTTAGCATATTCTGTACAAGCCAAGAACGGTGCATATGTAAGCTGTCACCATGTGCGGCATACAAGACATCCGTACAAAGCTGATTCTGGGTTCAAAGGTCACTCCGTGGCCGAAAGCTGCTTTAGAAGGCGTCTTTCAGGTATCACTGTCTACTCCGCTATCTCTGAGGCGTTTTAATTCTGAGCAGTAATAATGAGGTGTAGCTGTTTTGTTTGAATAGTTAGTTTGGCGAACGAACATAACTCGTTTCTTTGGGGAGTAATACAAGATCAAGCGTGAAGTTCCATCATCAAGTCCTCAACGAACATCCCACAGACCCAGTCTCTTATATTGGGATTTTTGGAAAATTAATGTATTGTATTGTCGAAGTTAATATAGTCGGTATGAAGTAGACAATTTAAATAAATATTTTCCGAGTAGTGATTCCACTTCCTCTGTCCGGAAATGTAGATCCATCTCCAGCGTCATTTTAATAGTTGAAACAACGTTAAGAAATTATTGAGCCAAAGAACTAAAATTATTTTTTCCCAGTAAGCTGAATTTGTATTTTTACTTTTAATAAGCTTATCACGATTTTTCTATGTACGTAGTACAGCAGAAAAAAAATGGCAGTTGATTAACTCTCCTCGCTTCGATATTTTCATAAATCATTGGTTTAAGACCTCGGATAAGCAAAGAGGCAATTCGTTTCAACATACATACGTCTTTTGTAAATGTATACGACATAGCCGATATGTTATGCTGACTTCTAAATTCAAACAGTGTTGAGAATAGAGGTGATGATCATACACAATCGTTTTCGTTCTATCGAAATACGTTAGCAAATGAAACTAGGGACATCGTGATTCTCTTTGTGCCATTGGGGATTTGGCCTGGTTATGATTTTTTTTTATGGCGTTGTCAGACTAGTATCTCATATTCGTTTCTGTTATTACTTACTGTTTCAACACGAATCTAAGATCGATTTTCAGTGCTGAGTTGAAATATATTACTTTTTATGGAGCATGTTAAGTTACGAAGGCAATAAATTTTTAGGCCGATCATGTCAGATAACTACGTTTCATCCTTTCGGTCAAACATTATAGAAACCGGCACGGGTAACATTAGGTGAATCCTACTGCAGAAAGAAATATCCTACGCTGTTTTCTGTTGCCAACGACAGACAGAAATGCAATTAATAAAAATAAGTAACGGTTAAAAGAAAGAGTATCAGAAATCTGAAAGGCAATTATTAAAGATGCACCGTAGATTCAAGAAATTTCTAAGACCGACAGCAAGCATAAGTGCGTTGAAGGAAAGAGCGGAACAGTACAGAGAAACAGTAAAGATTTATCGGCTTCCAAAAAGAAAGAAAGAAAATTGGAACTAAAAATTATTTCAGGTTCAAACCTTTGCTGACTTTCAGTAGCTGTGTATTGTCATAGTTAAAAGCTGACTGCTTTACTAGATACTGAAATATGTAGAGGAACGTAAGTAAAGAATTTTAACCTCCTGTAGTCTATAATCCTGGAAAATTTCGTGCGTCACACGAAGACTTGATAATGTTTAGGAAAATGTTGGGAGATTAATTTTCAATTTTTTAAAGTTAACATTTGGGTGAAGCGAAAAAAAAAACAAGATTATGCCAATCAAAAATCCGATGGGAATATAAACTGGTTTTGATGTTAGGGGAACACAGCAAAGGCGATGGATGTAGACAGTTGTTCAAAAATTAAATCCTTATTTTTATTTTAAAAGAAATCGTGTCTATTTGTTTGCCTGTCTGTCTGTCAGTCTGCAACTATTTACGCCATAACTATTGCTATTGTTTTGACGCGTTTTCGATTAATGTACACCCCGTTGTATTTAGGTTAAAATACGGTATGTTTCATGTTGCTGTGATGCCGAAGAGTTGGGAAATTTTACAGATTAATAACAGTTTTTCGTTGAATGCGATTCACGCAGAAACTACAGGTCGAATTTTGGTAACGCTGGAAACATAGGGTATGTTTCGTTTTGTTGTGATGTGGAAAATCTGAGGAATTTAAAATATGTTTTCGTTGAACGTCCAACTACTGGTTCGATTTTGAAGGGGTTTCGATTAGAGTATAGCCCGTGATCCCGTGAATAAAATAGGGTATGTTTTATTTTAATGTGATGCCGAATAGTCGATAAATATTTATTTCATCTAAAAACTACTGGTGCGATGTTGATGGGATTTCAATTCATGTTTTTCTTTTATCTGGCAAGGTTTTTCCTTTTGATGTTCCGCCATAAAGCTAATAAATTTTAAAAATATATTTTTTTCTGAACCCTATTAGAGCAAAAACTAATTCTCGGATTTTGCTCTGGTTTCGATTAATGCCATTTGCAGAGTAAGGTATGCTTTATTTTGATGTAACGTCGAGAAGCTATAAATTATTATTATTATTATTATTATTTAGTATTCAAAAGTTAGTCCGCATTTAAATGTACGGTACTTCTCGCAGTCGGAATTTTTATTTATTTCAGCGTATTGTACTTAGCTATGAAGTTATAGTCTGTTGCCGAGTCTCTTCAAGCAAAAATAATTTTCCTTCCGTCATGTACAGTGGACGTGAATCACGTTGGTTTAAATGATGATCTGCACTCTAATGTCCACGCGAATGAAATAGTGGGCAACTGCTAGTTGTATATAAGAATGAAACTCAGGATTATGAAAGTTGAGAATTGAGGATCATAGACGATGAGGATACCAGAGCCACCGTTCCTGGTGGGAAAGCGGCAATTCTTTGACGTATATTTATTCCGAAATCAAATCATGCAAATGTCAATAGATTTTGTTAATAATACAAGAATATGGAAAATTTCGTTTCAGTTTCCTGTTAACAATCCCATCCAGACTCTATTCGTTCTATTTCGTCGAGCCCTAAAGCTGTATATATTATTTAAAAAAGGTTAGTTTGGTCAGCCCCATTTCTAAAATTTGCATTCAATACCGAAGAGACCATTTCGCAATCTCGTTGTTTTGAAACATCGCTAATTGGTTGTTCAAATTATTTACTCTTGATGCCATTAGAAACGTTAGGGAATTATTTATACGAGCAGTATTAATTTATTGTTTGTTTGTTCAGAAAGTACCCTAAAAAAATAATTATGAGTATCAGGTCTCTCTTTTTTTATTGCGCTGTTGCATTATTCCTAGTAAACATCACTTTCGCTCTGTTGCCAAAATTGGTAGATGACAGAACATGTTTTCATTTTTGTCCTACCCACAGTCGTCGTTTTGAGATTTATTCCATTTATATCCCCAAATGTGTGACAACATTCCTGGACAGAAGTGTTTCAAAAATTTCTGATGGTTTTTCGTTTTCTTTTTTAAATACGAGTATAACTGACCGTAATGAGTCATTGCACGCTTGGTGCATACCCTGCTTCACTCACAATTTCCTTGATGGATTTTGAACGAATGTAATACATTTTACTGTTAAATATTTGTTGCAACGGCAACAGACAGCGACAGCATTTCTGAATTTGTTTCTTTCATTATATGCTAAATTCAAGTTAAAATTTAAGCACGGTTACAAGTTGTACTTAAGTTAAACGAGATTTGAGATTTGGAACTATACTATAAAAAGATAGCGACTGCTATACAAAATTAATATACGTTTTCCATTCTAACTGAAACAATAACTTCATATTTGCAATATTGTGGAATACAATGTGTTAAATTATCATCTATTTTGTGTATATAACCTTGGTTTATGTTGCAGATATCTAGCCGAACAGGGGAAACTCGAATCACAGTAACATTATGTTAACATTTCTGAAATTTACAGCAATTATGAGGGTGGCGGAGATAGTATAAATGCTTTGCTGCACATATCATTTCTGCCTCTACAGTGGATCAGCTCATAAATAATCCCCACCATGCAAAATTCACACTGCAGGCAATCCATTGTCTGACTAAGTGAATTAAACTTTATTTTGATTTTCTAAACAATCGTTATTTATTTCAGAAATATGAGGTACATTCTAAAAATATCACAAATGTTTTTTTTATATGTTTCAGTTACAGATTTTCGATTTTCTTTAATCGCTGATTTTTCCTTAACTTTCACTAAAATAAGTAGTTTGTAGGTATTGAAATTTTTTCGTATAAAATTTAAATAGGGATACATTGTTAAATATGACGTGATCAAGTGAGTTTACTAATTTTACTCAATTTAATTGTTTATTCTGACGAAAATAATTAAAGCAGATAGGAAGAGTTAATTTCACTATAATTCTATTGAAATGCAATCCAAGTTTTTTTACTAATGCATATATTATATTTTACAAGAGATTAAAAATGGCAACTACTGTATTCCTAAACACAATTTTTTTTGTTTGTTCTGAAAACCTAGACATGTATATTTGTTTCAGAATCTGATGGTAAAACTGTTCTCGTTCACAGAGTATTGTGTGAAACCAATAAATTTTTTACAACATCAATGTACGTTTCAAAATGGGTAATTTGTTACATTTGCACATCGTGTGATTGGGATGTCACTTGGAAAATAAGAAAAACAAGCAGGAATTAATGGACAAATGGAGTTATTTATCTTATGTCTGGTTAAGTGATTTTGGCTTCCTCGAGTCCGTCAGAGCTGCTTCCACTGGCGGTAGCTGGCGAGCAGACTGCGCGCGCGGCGTTTGTAGTCCTCTCCCAGGCACTGGCTCCACACCTGTATGGCGTTCTCGGATAAGCTGTCGCCTCCCTCCATGCTGGGCACGTCCCTGGGGTCTATGGTCATCGCGGGCAGCACCCACAGGCCCGACACCAGGCCCCACAGCGCCAGTCTCCGAACCTGCAACCCGGCAGCCGCTCACACTCAAAACTGAAACATTTACTTTCTTTGTTGCAACTGGGCCCATGTTGGCCTTCCTACTCTCGAGAACAGCACTTGCATTTCTGGCGATGAAATTAAAGTCAACAATTCAGGCCAAAAAGAAGGATTGTAAGTGAACCATATCTTTTGCTGCGAAAGTAGTAGCGCTTTTAAAATTATGTAACCATATCAAAATTTTATACTTCTGGAGTTTATTGGGACCAATAATAGAGTAGAATTTGAAAACTTCTTCTGCAAGGTTTATAACCCGTCCATTCTGTAGCTATTTGAGTCTTCGACAGGAAAACAGTGAACCTTCACTTCAACTGATCACAAAGTGATGAATCAAAATCTGCTACTGCTTAAAAAAAAATTGGTTAGAGATGTTTCTAAGATCTCGTAGTTAGGCGTACTTTGTTGAAATATACATATTCTATTAATACTATCATCAGCTAGTAAGTGGTTACCAGTAGTCTTATGGTAGTGTTGTTGACTCCTGTAATTTAACGTCTCGTCTGCGATTACAACTATAGCTATCACTTACAAACAAGCCATAGTCCGCCAAATGAGCGCTGATTTAATGGCGTGCTTTTAAAATATTTTATGTCCTCAGGAAGGAGAGGATTTCCTAAATGAAACAAAGTTTGTAAGCTTTTAACATCTTTTAACGCACCTTTAGTTGATTACATGTTAGCAACTATGTTGATGGGACGTAATTATACCCTGCTGAGTGTTACAGATCGTGAGTGAAGCATAATGTGTCCTTCAGTATGTCATCGTTACTGCTGCGTAGTTCCATATCGTCTGGTTTTTAGCTCCCCGAACACTGGCTACAGATTCCATTTGGTTATAAATGACAGTACAGTATCGTGTACGTCATAGGACAATAAATCCTCCGCCTATTGTTACCTAAGTACAACGAAAAACTTATTCCAAGAATTTAATTAAATGGTAATTAAATAAGGACAGACGTAAAACTCAGTTGCTTTAGACAGAATGGCGATACCATTATTGGAAAAATCAATTTACCTCGATAGGTAGTACCCGATTACGAAGGTTAATATCCAGGATAAATATGGCAATGCTTCCTCTTCCATCCTGGTTCTTGTTTCTACAAATAATTGCTTGAAAATAATATTATTTCTGTTAGAAACCATGCATCCATATCACTGCGATGAATTTCAAAGGCAGCAAAACTACTATTCAGGAACTTTGTTCCTTTATGTGTTTGACTTTTGATTAGATTTAGAAATTCCTGCATCAGATGCTTCCGATATTTATAGAAGTGCTGTACAATCAGGCAACCATGCTCATCAGAGACAGTGCTCATCTCAGTTACTACCCATCTTAACAACATGCGTTGAACCTGGAGATTGGACGAAAACTGAATAGCCCGGCAATCTTCGGCGATCACACTGGCTGCCACCGCAGCGCTGCTTGACTATTAACAGGAAATTTCAAATAAATAACTGTATTTCATTTTATTTGCACTTATATTACTAAAAATAAATGTAACTTCGATACCAGCTAAAATACAGTTGTCTGTTGAGGAAGTATCTGCACACAAATGCAAATGGCAGAGTTAAAAAAATTATAATGCGGCGCAGATATATTTATATGAGACGTTCGTTTAAATTTATATGCTGATATTTGTTTTGTTTTCTACGATTAAATGCATAAGTTTATGCAATTAAAAGGGAATCTGACGATTCGATCTATTCTCTGTAACTGTCACTAGAACCAGATCACAACGTAACTTAATAATTTTTTTGACAGAAGATAAGAAACAAGAAAGTTAATTGAAAACTGCAAAATTTTACAGTAAATGTACGAAATCACGAAACATATATATCAACACAGAGTTGCAATTTTTTCACGGCGAGTCTGCTTTAGTTAATGTGTACTGTGTTTACCTTTCATTGCCTGTTGTAAAAGAAGTAGCGAAAAAACGAAGAGCGGAGCGGGATTTTACAGTGTAGAAAAGTATTTCTTGATCACAGCTTGTGAGATGGTTACGGTATGCACATTACAAATTCTTCAGTAATCAAGCATGCTACCCGTTTAACAGGTTTTATCCTAGTATTTCGAATAATATCAGAGGTATTTAAAGCCTATTGATGGACTCTATGTTTCGGCATGGCCATCATATAGGGGTGGGAGTATACAGGTGTCTTGTTACTAGGACGTTATTGTAGCTGTATAGAGAGCTCCCTCAGGTGATCCTAATACCATCGTTCCATATTACGTATCAGTCTTGTTTACTGCCAGCGACGTTTCACACTGCGTGATATTTGTTCAGTGCTACGTTTCCTTTTGAATATTAGTACATCATTTTTTGTTAAAAAAACAGAAAGGCATTTCTTGGGTGGGAGACCCTGAATGGTTATTCAGCCACCAAGTAATAGAGTTTCGGTAGGCCATGCATTATACTTCAGTCGTGGCTGAACCATCAGTTCAACGTGGAATCCAAACCACTGAACTTATTGACGTATCTCAAATGAACTCTGCAGTATTCCTTGCCACACCGCGATTTGAACCTGGTCCCGTGAATTTTGAAGGCACGCATCAACCATTACGCTTCTAAACGGCTTATGGTTTTATTTGCCTTCCTGTATCAAGTAAGAATTTTGAAATACAAAAGAGGTTTCTTGATTCTGAAGTAAGTTACTATTGATTTTGTTGGTACAGCCGTCCGAGAGAATATCAGATCCTTACGCCCCGACACTGTTGGTTGCCTATTTCTTGTACGTACTGCAGCTGGTACGAAATACAGTTTTTTAGTACGAGACATCGAAAAATGAGATTCTCCGTATGTAGTGCGTTTAAACTGTTTGCTAACCTGCTTTCTTTATAATCAAACAGCAGACGGTAATAGCACCGTCAGGCAGTTAGTAGTTGTCGTCATAAATATCATGCTGTGGATACTCAATGAGTAAGCAAAATTTTGGAATTGGAGGTTGAAGATCAGCATTATTTTTACTATTTGTTCTAAGTTCTTGTTAAATATTGGATTTTTATTTATGTATCTGTTATATTTTTTGACAAATCTTCGCGCTAAAAAAACTTTTGTTTCAGATTTTAAGTTTCTTCTCACTATAATATCGACGTTTCTGACTACACTACTTTTATAGACCAGGTGATCTGGGAATTAATGAAGAATTTTTTAGATTTCAGGTATTATTTAGAAAAAATCTGCCTTTCGAGGAGTTGTTGCTCTAATTATAATTGCATTCCTGTAGTATGATTTAATGTTTACAATGTCATTATTTACTCCTACGATCTTTATTTATAATGATATCCCTGCCGCTATAGGGCCAAAGGTTACAGTTGCAATAATCGTAAGCACGAAGACTGTCCACTTTCTGTTATCTTTTGTCAATTTGTATCAAACACAAACAATAATTCCGTTATTTCAGGTTTAGCAGGGTCTTGTGCACATTTCTTTTTTTTTTTTCTTTACTTATGACTGACGCCTCGTCGACGTCCAGGTCATTAGAGGCGGGAATGGAATGGGAGCAAGGTACAGGAAGCATGCCGGTATTCGCCTGGAGTGATTTGGGAAACCATGGAAAACTCAAATCTGGATACCCAGACGGGGATTCGAACCCGTGTCCTCCCGAATGCGAGGCCAGAACTTAAACCATTCACGCACCACGCTCGGTCACACATTCCTTCTATTCAAATGTTTGATTCCAGCTGTACTGGAAACGATAACTTTTTCTCTCCAGATCATCTACAACATCATTTTTTCCATTTTGGTTGTATTTACTAAGATGGATACCGCATTCAAATAAAGTTGTTTGATGGTTCAATTGTTGTCAACTGTTTGAACACTGCAGATGTAACTATTTATAACACCTTAATATTACTATTTACATGTCGTTTTTATTTAGCACTTGTAATTCCCAATATGTTTTGCAATACAGAGTAATCAGGTGGTCGGTGATAGTCCCAGTCTCAGAATGTAAATTTATTCACTTCTTTCGCTGAGTACCACGCAGGCTAACGAAGTTTACAGTTGAGAATAAACTGAAGGAAGGTAGTAAAAAGAGCAAGGGGGCAACCACTTGCCTGAACCTGTGGGACAACCAGTGTAATTCCAATAAAGCTGAAAAATTTTACTCAAAGCTGAAAGTTTAGAATGACACCCCCAGGGTCTGAATTTTGAATCTTTTAATTGCGATGGAGCGCATGCTCCAGTTTCGGTTTCCCTGAAATCTATCTACCCCATTATTATTATTATTGTTATTATCTGATAGACTTTCAGTGTAAATTCTTCCACCCTTCCACTTTTGTAATTTACGAACTTCAGCGTTTTTGGTAGATTATTCATCACTTACTATATCCACAAAAGAAAATTTTCCCACTTCCATATGCATTAAATAGAGTGTCAGCTTGTGCTCATGATCATCTTTTCCATTCTATGGATTACTTCTAATTCTTAGACCAATATCATTTCAAGCCATATCATCAACATATTCGTTGTACTCTCCCGTCACTCTCTGCATCCTTCTCCTGTCTTCCAACGACTCCCAATCCAGCTCCTTTATCATGTCGACTTGGTCAGGCAGTAATTTCCACAAACAAATGTAGCTTCGCTCCTTTCAACGCGCCCCACATCAATCCAGGTGAATGACGGGATGCTTCCTTCAAACGGACATTGCCGAATTTCTTCCCCATTCCTTGTCCCATCCCACCACCAATGACCTGGACAAGGCGTAAAGCCATAAGTAAAATAAAAAAAATCCTTTCAACGCCCATTAACTCCTGTATTTGATTCCAGAAATGTGAGCCTCAAACTACACCACGATATTCAAACAATGGTATGTCCAAAATTTTGTAATTCAGTTCCCTCACTTTTCTGTTACATCCTCTCATGAAGTATTTTTAAACCATTTCTTATCACCTCTCCAATGTGTCCGGCCGAATTAAGTTTATTATCAAATGTTATGCCAAGATATTTATACTTCAAGCCATTAACAAGCAATTATGCGCCCTGAATATTATCATAAACAACATTTAGTTTTTCATATGTGTACCTAGTAATATGACTCTTCTGGGCATTTATCTTCGTTCCATACTGAACTACACAGCTAGATATTATATTCAGCCTGCAGCACGGAGGCAAAGCGGTGAAGCCTTTCTAATCTAATGCCGAAATCTTTAAAGTTTACACGGAGCTCTACATTCGGTACTTCATACCTCCTTCCTCCCTTTTCCACTTCTTTTACAAAGTTCGCAGAGACTACCTTAACCTACAATGGAAAATACGATGTGTGCCGGAAAATTAAAGCAATTTATATCTCAGATGAACGAAACATATCGGCGAATAAATTTAGAAACGAATTATGTGACTGATACTTTACGCAGAGAGAACAATAAGTATTTGTTTCTCAGGAGACATCAGTGAATAGCACAGCCAACAACCATGGCGTTGCGTGGGGAGATTTGGAACAATAAACGCAAGCATTTAGTGGCGGCCCAGGAAATAATGGAACTTGGAAAGACAAAGGAGCTAAGTTATTGCTCACGGTTAATTTGCGAAGTGGAACGCAACCGGGGAAAACGATGAAAAGGACTTTCTCTTGGGTAGATCCAAGATTTTCAAACATTTCTCTGCTTACCCGGGATATATTTATTTTATAGATAACACATAGTTATGCTCAAAGTACTTTTTTTTACTTCATTAAGGATAACAAAATGTTAAGAAAGGAATATGATCAGTAGAGACCGGATTATATGCTACATAAAAAGATAGAGATATGCATGCAAATACGAATGAAAAATGCTTAAAATGTGCACGATAAGTGTCAAAAAGTGTCGAAACATGCAACATTATATAATATTAAAATAGTAACATTTAGATTTTTTAATTTCAAAATCAGCATGCAATCAGTAAGTAGAAGAATAACGTATTTGTAAATTCGATAGTTAAAAATTATTTAATTTTTTTATTTTATTATTATTTACTTTTGTAAACAATCGGGTACGGTTCCAAATATTCGATAGTAAGATTGTTTCTTAGATCTCTCAAAATATTTTCATGAGTGGAAATGGATCGTTCTACATTAACTGGGCAGTATTTTAATTTTGGTGCTATGTTAGCGGTCATTGGTTCTGAAAAAATTTCACTCATCTCATTAATAAAACTATCAATTTGACACACAGGATCAAAACATAGGTTGTTGAGGAGGGGTTACAAATAGGGTTGAAAATTACAGAGCAATTAGTTTGTTATCAGTGGTAGGCAAAATGATGAAGATAACATAAAAAATGTCTGTGAGGAAAGAAATTGATTTTCAGATCGACAACATGGCTTCAGGCAAGGATATTCATGTAAATCTCAGATGGTGGACTAAATTCAAGATATTTCATATGAATTGGACAAGGGAGGCCAAGTTGACAGTGTTGCACTAGATCTTTTCTAAGGCGTCTGACAGAGTGAGCCAAAATGGTTTTAAATATACTGTATTCTATTGGATTGGATGAAAAAGTTACTTGCTGGTTAGAGGAATTCTTAAAAGCCAGAAAGCAAAGTGATATAGAAGGAAATACATTTCCAAAGAGGTAGAAGTAAATATGGGCGTGCCACAGGGTAGTGTATTGGGACCGTTGCTGTTCATTATTCTAATGAATGACTGTGTTGATGGGTTACGGTCAGAATCTAGTTATTTTGCAGATGATATAATGGTATACAATAGGATCAAAACAGGTGAAAACTGAACAGCTGCAGAGTGACCTGGATAGAATATCTAAATGGGTAAAAGTGTAAATATCTTGGCATAACGTTTGATAGCAAACTCAATTGGGCAGAGCGCATTGGGCAGGTGGTCGGAAAAGCTTACAAAATCCTTCATTTACTGGAGAGGCTGATGAGAGTATGTACGAGAGAAGTTAGGGAGGTGGGTTATAAAACTTTGATAAGACCATTGGTTGAATATGGTGTAATTTGGGACCTATTTTTCTGTTTTACTTATGGCTTTACGCCTATGTCGACGTCGTGGTTATTAGAGGCGGGATGGGACTGGAGATAAGGAAAGAGAAGGAATTCGGCCATGGCCTTTTTGAAGGAATCATACCGGCATTCGCCTGGAATGATTTGGGGAAACCATGGAAAACCAAAATCTTTATACCTGGACGGGGATTCGAACCGACATCCGCCCGAATGCGAGGCCAGAGCGTTAACCGCTCACCCACCACTCTCGGTAGTTTGGGACCCACATTTTGGTGATCAAATAATGGAGTTGGAAGGTGTGCAAAGAAAAGCAGCTAGATTTGTTCGTGGAAATTATTGTAGGATCCAGTCAGTAACTAATATGACAAAGTAGGCTTATTGGGACTAATTGAAAGAAATGAGGAGGGTGAAAGAATTAGGAATAGTGCATGGAAGGGGAAAGGCGATCATGGGCACAAGCTTGCGTCCGATTTCATGCATAAGGGAGTTGGTAACGATGTTAGAGATTGGAACAAATAACCATGTGAGGTGATGAACAATTTGGTATAAACGCTTAAGGAATTTAAAATTAAAATTTGTAAACCGGAAAAGTAAATGGGCGGGGGAGGGGGAAATTTAACGTTCTAATTAAAAAAGAAAAATTAAATAAATACATAAAGAGGGGTTATTACATGACTAGGAGAATTGCCAACGGAGCGTTAGCTCCATTGCAATAAAATTAATAATAATATATGATAATAATTGTTGAAAATATTTTCAGACTTCTCTTTAAATTTAAACAGGAATACTTCTGCACTGAGGAGTTGACTTGGCGGATTTTATTCATTAACTGAGTAAATTCATTCAATGCGAAACCTCGAGTTTCAAGCTTTCAAGCTTTTTAATTATGAGGAAAAAATGAATGCTAATCACAGCTATTGTTTTAATACTAGAATTGTTAAATGTTTCCTTGTATTGACAATCTGTCATAGCCTCTGCTCTGTCAAAGCCGTTTAATACACCTTTAATGGCCTCGAAATGTTCATTGTAAAACAGTACAGCTTCAACCGACGTTGCCCATTGAGTTACCATTGGTTTTGGAGGTAAAGGTACATTTGGTACTTTTTTAACGAGAACGTGACTTAAGAAACACTTTCTTTGTTGATGAAATAAGTTTATTTACATTCCTAATAGTGGATTGCACTTCTACAGCAAGTCGTCGAATTCCGTGAGCAAAGCATGTCACATGAGTAAAATTGGGATAAAATACTTGGAGGACTTGGCTGCCTTGGTAATATAGGGAGCAGCAACTGAGATAAATATAAACGCTTATTATATGCAGGAGACTCACGAAATACTTTTTTAAGACCCTCATTCACAAATCTGGCCATAGTAGAATGATCTGCCTTTTCAAGTTCTTGCAAGCCATCAAAAAAGAAGAAGAAGGTTGGAGTTTCAATGCACCGACAGGTTAAAGTTGCAATGCAACAACCACAACTGCCGATAGTTTCGTCTGCTGAAATCCAAATAATGCTATTCATGATTTCATTGCGCATTTCTTCAAGAACATGTTGGTATGTAATTTTTACGAAATGTTGATTCTTGTGTTTTATTTTGATTCAAGGATATTTTTGCTGAAAATCTTTGAAGGTAGGATTTTTATTTATGTGAAGTTGAATATTACTTACAAACAATGCTTTACATAGATCCTTGCTTAAGTGTTTTGCCGCTGTTAAAAGTTGTCGTGGGCGTTTCTATACGTTTTCTTGACATGCTTGTATATTTGAAACATTTTTATGCACGAAATATTTTTCTCGCTAACTCGACATTATAAAACGTTTCTGTCGTATGTAAATGTTCCAGGGTGTCACCATCCACGAAAAAACCACTTGTTTTCGGGAGGCATGGAATATACTAAGCTTTTGACAAATAAAAAAATTAAACATGAGCCTGCTAGGAAGAGTGCTGCAGTAGGCGAGCGCTACGGAGAACGGTATCGTTCGTCTTAATCTCCCGTGAGTCTGTTTTACCTGCCGACATTATAAATTATCTATCTTTTTTTTTAACTGGTTAACGTCTCTTCACAGCGAGGTGTTTAGAGACGGGAAAGGATGGGGGGCAAGGAATTGGAAGGAATTCGGCCATGGCTTTTTGAAGGAAGCATGCTGGCATTTACCTGGAGTGATTTGGGAAACCGTGGAAAACCCAAATCTGGATGCCCGGACGGGGATTCGAACCGGCGTCCTCCTGAATGAGAGGCCAGAACGCTAACCGTTACACCACTACGCTTGGTGTTATCTATCAAAACAATAGTCGTACAACTGCTAACAGCCGTGCTAATAGTAGATTTTCCCAGCTATGACGTAAGATTTTTTTTATTAACTAGGTACACTACCTGGGAATTTTGCAAATATAGCGAAAAAATGTGTTATCACTAAGTGAAACCATGCAATAACCGGTGAAATTGGGCTCAATAAGCAAATTCACATGCAAACATGTAACTGATCAGAATCAGTGAAAAGCTCTATTGAATAAAGACGTTACAGCCTATCAGAATAAATTGACTGTTTCTCTGAGGGCAATATTTATTTCCTAATGTTAGATCTTGTTTTCAATTAGAATATAATAATGAAAATAAACGTCTAAATGAGTATTTTAATTTTACATTTGCGAACTGTATTTTGGTTAGATTGTCTCTCTGAAATGTGAAAGCTGAGCAAATATTTCTGCGAAAAATATTACAATCTATTTTTCAATTTATGTTTCTAAGTTCAATAAAAGTGACAGTTTTGGATTTCTAATTGGCGCGAATGATCATGTAATAGAGATACTACTAGAAACAGACATATTTTACAAAGATGATGTATTGACCATTTGCTGAGCAATAAACCAATTTTTGTAATAATATGCCAAATAAAAGCTCTGTTTATTTCAGTTAGTAATTTAGTAGAACTCTGTTTTTCTCAGCTATTAGAGGAAACCATTTTTATACTAGACCTGAAATGGGGCATTATGAACAATTGCAATGTGGTTGTATTATAACTCCTTTATACTAAAGACATTCGTTTTTATTTACGATCCATTGCTTACTGTTTTACAAAGTTTTATATTTGTATTCGTTGTACAAACTTTAATATGTTCACTGACATAGTCCAGTGTGGTGGTATCTTGTGCACTCAGCCAATCTTCTGAGTTAAATAAGAGAGAGCGAAAATTACAGACAGATTCTTTTCCGGTTGAATTGGTTCTTTTATGTTTTGTCACAGGAAAGAGAAGTATCTAAAAAAGGCGCAGAATGTTTGTTTTGCAGGTTGGCATAGGGGTTCCTCACCTCCTCTTTGAGCCGCTCCATCGTGATGCCTGCTGCGCCACCGGCGGCAGATTGTCGCAGCTCGCTCAAGTAACAGTGCAGCAGGTGTAACAAGTGCCTGTCACGGACCTCGTCCTGCACCCCCGGCAGCAGGTACAGTAGGTCTGACGCCAGCGACGCGAATCGCATCACCTGTCAAAACCAAACAATCAGGTCACACGAGTGACTCTCAATGTGACTATCACTAGCGACACTAGTCTTAGCGGATTGAAAACAGACTTAATACTTTTATTCGCTATTTATAAATATATGGGATTCCTAAAATCTCTTTGCTGTTAAATATGACCAGATAATCGCGATGGTATTGTAATAGTTTGTTTGGAGAGAGAGAAAAAGAGAGAGATGAGATAGAGTGAGTATACTAAACTATTATTCTTTCTGCCTCTGAAGTGATTGGAAATTATATATAACGCTGCTGCCACAGCAAAAGAATGGCGTAACGAGAACTAGGAAGGATTTAAATCCAGAACGATTCCATGTAAGTTTATTACAGGTAATCGGTATTTAGATTTTTTGATCGTTTTAACAAATAAACTCAGTATAATGCCCGGATGGTTAATGATTTGGCCTATTGCTAACTTGCTTGGAGTACTTTCGAGTAGTCCATTAAGCTGCAGTTCGGGCTTATGTCTGGCTCTAATTATTTGCATTTCTTAAGCCCGAAAGCCGCCTTCTCAACCACTACCAACAGTACTCAGAGTGGAAGTTACACGTAACATTCTTCAAAACATAACATCAGAACCATTTCCCCTTAACCTAAATATACAATTGTTTTAGTATCATTGTAGAAACTCACCTTATAATTGTGTGTGTGATGGGCGATCCTTCAGCGAATGTTTTAATGTTGCGAGATAATCTTGTCAAGAAAACAACCAGCACTGTCGTATAGGGATTAGAAATTTGTGGTCGTCAGTTAATATAGTGTAACACCACAGCGATAATTATGTGAATATTTGAATGGAAAAGTCGGTATTAAGTAAGTAATAAAATGTAGCGGGACAGTTGTGTCAAGATGGCGACTGTTGTGGTTAATTAGTGGAAGAGTGTGAACAAATTGTAAAGTAAATCGTAATCGTAAATCGGAATATCTATTGAGGTATTTAGTATGGATACAGTGCGGAGTGTGACGTTATGCAGTGTGCGAACGGTAGGAAAACGAGGACAGCGTTTGTAAGCGAACTTGGCTGTTGAACTATTACATTATTATATCTGCTCGAGTGTTGAACAGAATTGTGTAGTGATCCACTGTTACCACTTTCTTACCGTATAAAATTTGTGTCTCGGAAAAGGGTCTAAACTAAACTTTGTCTGGTGGCTTGCGTTTGGCGGGAAGTGGGCAGTATAAAATAACTGTTTAAAAAAATTTAATAACAATCGTCTTAAAAAAACACACACACTAAAAATTTTGAAATAAGTTAATACCTTACTTAGAAGAAAGTAAATTTAACTGGACAATATTTTACTTTACTGTTATTGAAATTTTTACATTAATTAGTTATTTTTGGAGTCGGTGCCAGCTGTCACATCGCAAAGATAGAATTACCGAACTTTATTTGGTGTTCGAGGCTAAACAGTGGCTACAAACAAAAATTCCGAGTATTTTACAGCATGTAGTAAGGCAGAATATACACCAAGAAGAATATACACCTGGAAACGTGTGGGGGATACAGGCAGATATCAGCTAGATTATATCATGTTCAACAGAGATTCAGTAATCAAGTTCTAGACTGTAAAGCGTACTCAGGAGTAGACTCTGACCATAATTTGATAATAATGAAATGCAGGCTGAAATTTAAGCGAATAAGGAAGCAGTATAAGCAGAACAGATTGGAAGTGAATAAACAGAAACAATCTAGCGCGAGAGAAAAATTTGCAGAATGGTGGACTTAGGTCTAAGAAGTAACTCAAGGACCTCAACCGAGGAAGAATGGAATGCATTAAAGACAGAAATAATGAAAGCTGGTAAAGAAACATTAGGCTTTACGGGAACAAGCTGCCAGAAAACCTTGGATCACAGAAGAAATTTTGGAACTGATGGATCAGAGAAGAAGGTACAAAAAAGCTCAGGATGAAGCAGGAAGAGAGCAATACAGGTAATTAAGAAATCAAATAAAAAGCAAATCCAATAAAGCAAAAGAAAGATGGCTAGGAGAAAAGTGTGAAGAAGTAGAAAAGGAACATTAAAGCTGCCGATGGGGAACCTCTTTTAAACTCAGAAGATAGAGCTAACCGATGGAAGGAATACATTGAGAAACCGTATGTTAGGGACGACTTGAACAATAGTGTAATGGAAAAGGAAGGCGATGTCGACATTGATGACTTAGGAGATCCTGTTTTGAGGACAGAATTTAATGAAGCTCTGAAAGACTTGAAAGCAAATAAGGCAGTTGGAATTGATGAGATCCCTGCAGAACTTCTTATAACCCTAGGAGAGGAAGGAATCGAAAGATTATTCAAGCTGATATCAAAAAGTTATGAAACAGGAGAAATTCTAAATGATTTTAATAAAATCTTCACATTTCCAAAGAAAGCACAAGCCGACAAATGTGAGAATTATCGCACCATTAGTCTAACATCACATGATTCAAAATTACTGACCAGAATAATATATAGAAGGATGGAAAGGGTAGTAGAAGAGATAGTAGGTGAAGATCAATTTGGGTTTAGGAAAAATCACGGTACAAGGGAAGCCACCCTGTCCTTAAGATTAATACTTGAAGGGCGGATAAAGAAAAACAAAGATACTTTTATGGCATTTGTTGATTTAGAACAAGCTTTTAATAATGTTAGGTGGGAGAAGATGTTCAAAATTTTAAAGAATTTGGGTCTGAAGTATCGAGATAGAAGAATACTCTAAGAATCAAGTGGCTGTAATAAAAATAGAGAATCACGAGAGACATGCATCAGTTAAAAAGGTTGTGAGACAAGGTTGTAGTCTATCCCCGTTAATATTCAACTTGTATGTAGAAGAAGAAATGCAGACAATCAAAGAAAAATTTCCATGTGGCATAAGTTTTCAGGGAAAAAAATCAGTATGCTACGATTTGCTGATGACATTGTCTTGTTGGCAGAGAGGGCTGAGGATATTGAGAAGTTACTGAATGGCATGAACAAAAATACTGAAGGAACATTTTGGACTGAATATAAATCAAAGTAAGACAAAAGTGATGAAATGTAGCAGAAATTACACGGATATTAGTAGATTAAATATAAAAATAGGATTGGATGCAATAGGAGAAGTAAGTGAGTTCTGTTACTTTGGAAGAAAAATTACAACGAATGGCCGAAGCAGGAATGATGTTAAAAGCAGAATAGCACTAGCAAAAAGAGCTTTCATGAAAAAGAGAAACCTTTTAGTTTCAAATATTGATCTAGGAATTAGAAAGAACTTTTTAAAACTCTTTGAGTGGAGCACAGCACTTTATGGTAGCGAAACATGGACTTAGGAATACCAGAAAGAAAGAAAATTGAAGCATTTGAAATGTGGTGCTACAGAAGAATGTTGAATATTAAGTGGACAGACAAAGTAAGAAATGAATGAGATTTGGAAATGATGTTTATGGAAGATTCTTACAGAAAGAAGAGACAGGCTGGTAGGTCATATTTTGAGACATGCTGGATTGGTTAATTTGTTAGTGGAGGGAACAGTGGAAGGTAAGAACTGTAGAGGAAGACAGATTAAAATATATGAAGCAGATAATGGAGGATGTGGGTTGTAAGGGGTATGTAGAAATATAAAGGTTAGCACAGGGTAGAAAGGGATGGAGGATTGCATCAAACCAGTCTAAAGACTGACGACAGAAAAAAAAGTATGGTAGATATTGTTACTGCGGAAGACAGTTTCGGGAAACAAATTAGACAGTATTTTAATTGTTGGTTGGCATCGTTAGTCGTCAAGGCATATTTCTCACGCTACATTGTCAGTTGGTTGGCTGCATCATGCAGTAAATGCTTTACAGTTAGTATAATATCGGCATATCATCTGTATGTTACAGTTTTGTTGAAAAATATTTCTAGCATTAATTGTAGGTAAGAAGCTACATGATATTTTATGTATTACTGTAATTCATGATTGTTTTTGTGTTTATGTTTTTGTTGCTTAGACTGGTACCGCCTCCAAAAATAACTAATTAATGTAAAGATTTCAATAACAGTAATGTAAAATATTGTCCAGTTATATTTACTTTCTTTTAAGCAAGGTATAAAGTTATTTTAAAATTTTTAGTTTTTTTAAGGTAGTTTTTGTGTTTTTTTTACAATTGGTTCATTTTTAAATTTTTAATGATTTCATAGTTTGTTTTGTATTTTAAAAATGCTGCAGCAATTCTCATTTTCTTTCTGGTAGCTCAGTGGTTAAATCACTTGCTTTAAAAAATTCTGCCTTTATATACCCCAACATCTTCCAGAATGTGGTGAACTGGATGCTGTGTTAAGGAATGTCAGTTTACATTTTGGTCCAGGCTGTATTTCGATCTAATCATAACATCTGTTAAAGATGCAGCTCGATAATCGAAAGATGTAACATCTGGGCATTGATAAATACCACATACACAAATCTGTCTCTGGAATATATCTGTTAGTTCCGGTATCACACTGAAAATATAGATTTTTTATTGCTTTTCACAACGTGAAAGCTTGGGGTCCAATTTGAAATCAGAGGTACATGCTGAGATATTAGGACACAGTTATTTTATGAATATTCTGCCATGACTTAAAATTTGCTTAGTTGATTTCGACGAGATTTAAATCTGTGGATTTTTGTAAAGATCATTAAAAGGGGTGGGGAGGGGGAAGGGGAAGAGGGATTGGGCTTTTGTATAGCAAATGTAGACTGTCTTTTCTGATTGATTTAAGTATATGTGTGTAAATTTCTATTGATATAGGATAAAAACAGTTGGTATGTATAAAAAAGAATTAAGGAGTGTAATGATGTAGAGTAGTTTGGTTTTTGTGGAGCTAGAGTGGACAGTATTTCTCTATTTGTTTTAAAGTATACATTTTCAAAAATGAAATGGGGTGACGGAGTGAGCGGTTGGATTTTGTAAACAGAATGTAGACACTACGTTTCTCTATGTTTTTAAGTATAGTGTTCCATCGAAATCTGATAAAAACTGTGGGTATCAATAAAGAACACTGGAAATTTGGAGTGGTGGGGATAAATGGGAAGAGGGATTGGGCTTCTGAAACCAATTTACACAATTGTTGTGTATATTTTAAAGTATAAGCGCAAGTTTTCTTCAGAATCTGTAGCTTTGTGTAGGTTAAGGGGATGGAAATGGGGGAGAGGTTTACCTTCAGTAAAAGAAATGTAGACAGTATTTTTCTGTTGGTTTTGAAATATGCATGTGCATACTTCCTTCAAAATCAGATAGAAACTGTAGCTATAAAGAACATTGACAGTAATTAAAGAGGTAGAAAGGGGGATAGGGTTTGCGTTTTTTTGACGGTAATGTGGAGATTATTTTTCTTTTTCTCTTTGTTTTAAAGTATACGCTTACGAAGTTCCACCGAAATCGGATTAAAATGTACGGTTGTGCAAAAATTAAGGTGTGTAAAAGGGGTGCTATTGTAGTTTTTGGATAGTTTGGTCAGATATCTTCTTCATAAAAACTTTCATAAAATTCGCTCAAAAGGTGTCGACTGTAGCCTTTAAAAAGAAAATTGACAAAAATCAAGGGGGTGGAAATGGGGAGAGGGGTTCAGTTTTTGCAAACTAAAAGTTAACATTATTTGTTTTATAATAAAAATGTGCTGAGTTCTATATAAACCGGATAAAAGCTGTGGGTTTGTATAAAAATTAAGTAATTTAATGGAGAGACCTTCTTCACGAAAAAATACATAATCGACAACTTTCATGGTAATCGGTCAAACGGTGTCGACTGTAGCTTTTTATAAAGATCATTGACAAAAAATAATGAGGTGGAAGGAGGGAGAGGGGTTGAGCTTTGGCAGACGAAATGTTGACAGGATTTTCCTCCTTATTTTATAGTATACGCGTGCAAAGTTCAATAAAAATCACACAAGAAATGTAGGTTTGTATAAAGTTAAGGGGTCTAAATGGAGAGATGGTATGGTTTGTATAATTTTTCTGGTCAGAAACTTTCGTTATTAATAATTACATGTATTTGTCAACTCTAGTGTAGGTCTGTTAAATGTTGTCGACTGTAGCTTTGTATAAGGAACATTGACAAAAATGAAGGGGGGTAATTTTTTTCGAACAAAAAGTTGACAGTATTTTTCTCTTTATTTTTGACTAAAAATTTCTAAAGTTCCATCGAAATGTGGTTTTGTATAAAAATTGAGGGGTGTAAGGGAGTAGAAAGGATGGTTTATCAATGAAATTCATATGGAAACACTTTGGAGTTATACCCTACCCACTAAAAAAAAAATCATTTAAATCGGTTTAAAATTGGTGAAGATATCGCCGTAGCTCAAGGATTATGTAAGTTCATGGAACTTTTAACCATAATTAAGAGAAATTTTTAAACACAATTTGAGAGAAATAAGTAAAGTCCGAATTCTGAAACCCAAGAGACAGTAGTGGAAGTGGATGGGATGGCACTTCTGCCCTGGGATAGTCGGAAGCAGATAAGTGGCGCATGGAGTTCATGAGGGAGGAGGCGTTGTGCTGGGATCCGTGCAGAAGTAATGCAGGGTGGGTGAGTATTCGGTGTGTTATACTATCACCTTCACATAATACCTTGCAAATCTTTGGAGACGAAAATTAAGCAAAATTGACTGTGACCATTTGGGTGAATGTAGACTACCTGGGGTAAATAAATTATCAGTGGACAGTATTGAGTAATAAGTATCAGATACGAAAGTTCTCCTCGAAGAACTAAACCAGTCATCGCCACATATTCTCTTACTCACTTGCTATAAGCTTATCATCTGGCGTTGTGAACTACTAAATAGTGCTTTTAAAACGAACCTGACCTGTGCATCATTATAATCAAACCATTTCGAAGCCGATAGCCACAACGGCAGTATAGCAACGACGTACCCCCACAAGCAGAAAGCATTATCGCACAGACTTTTGCGGTAAGCTCTAGTGTAAATTCATTTGAATATTAATCGACAGGACAATTAATTGAGTATCACCCGTAGACTAATCAGTACAAGGACAGTTAATCAGTCAGCAGAAGCCCAGTAGGAGTGACCAAATCAGACATTTACTTTTAGGTAGTATTACAGTCTCAGGATAAATTTATCGTATCTTTTTCTGCAGCAGTGTAATGCGTGGCTACAACTAAGCCTTATAGAAAAAGTCCCTTGGTGGTTCTCGTTTATTTAATTAATGAAACTAAAAGTCTGACTCTTATACAATTTGTCAGTGATACACAGATTAATCTCCTTTCCATCAACAAAAAATTAAACTTACATATTTAAATTATGAAATGATTAAAAAAACTGATAAGCATCCGACTTATAACTAACAATTTTAGATAGTTCTGCATACTCTGCAATAAAATACGATATTAAAGATGTTGAAAACTGGTAAACCTTATAGTTAAAGAGAGATGGATCACTAATTGACAACTTGTGAATTCTTAATAGCTGTTTAAATCTAAAAATATTAAATTGTATTGGTATGAATCCTATTAAACTTACTGATCTGAATAACGTTTGTAACGTAAGGTTGATGCAGATTATCGGAAAGTTTTTCTGATTGTGAGTTATCAAAGCCAGCACTAGAATTGGAGAGATTCAGATTCAGATATGATATTTGCAAAGCTTTCTGCTTATTATTAATCGATTGATCTATAAACAAAAATCTGCTGCAGAAAGGAAGACGAGCAATAAAACCAGCCGACAACAAAATAAACAGTTTCAGAGGATCTTCAAACGTTTTCACTTTTAAAGTATCTCCTTTTAAATAACATTGCATTTGGAAAAAAGCAGAATGCAAATAAAATGTCCAACGCTTGACCAAAGAATACCAGAGGAAAATTATTAAATTACAGTTCTCGCAGTTTCCTTTTCGATTTTTTTTTTTTTTTTTGTTAATCCAGGGGCAGATATCACATTTAGTACAGAAAGCAAATTGAAATTGGATAAAAATTAAGCAAATATTTTTAAAAGCAATTAAAATGTTGCCGTATAGATTCAAATCCCCTGGAGTTGTATTTGTAATTGCCAGCGTAAATGTTGTTTGGAATGAAATAAATGTCGATTCTGTTCACGAAATCGTTTGAGTGATAATCAAAGTAATTAACTGTAGTACTGCATAGTAGAAGCCAGAATAACCCTTGCTCTCTCACTGAGTAATAATTAATTAATATAATAGGCAGTGTTCTTCACTAAAGGAATGTTGACGGATTCTCCAGTATTATTCCCAGATGCTTCAACGAACACAGGAAAAAGGGATTACAAATTTGATTGTATCCTGCTTTAATTGTAATGATAAGGCCAGTAGTAGAAATTACAAGATTAGGAAACAGAAGAGAATGTATTTTATAAGTATCGCGGGTAACAACATAAGAAATGTCACATTACTTTTATGTTTGATTAAGAAACTTATACTGATATCAGAGACACATATAGGCCTATATATACATATATTGCAGAAAAGAAGAGTTGTGTGTATTACATTCAAAAAAAAAAAAAAAAAAAAAAAAAAAAGAGCAATGAGGACTTAGGAAAAATTTAATTAAAAAGGTGACTAAGAACTTGCGATCCATGTAGTTTTCTATCTAGAAATATTAAACTAAACGAGAAGAGATTTTTATCACATGTAACAGAAGCCAGATATAATACGAACACCGTTCCAACAGTATTGCACACTTAATTTGAAGTTCGTGTAGGTCGCACTTAACGGTGAAATTCTTATAACGAAATTCGAAAATCATTTTTCTAAAGAAAGTACGGATCTACAACTGCTTTGAAAAGTACAAGCTGGTCCGTCACTGTTAGAAAAACATTATTACCCAAGGGATCAAAATGTAGTGATGTCTTCTCCCGGTGAAGGAATTTTTAGATTATATACATGTTTCATAAGAAAATAGTTTGCAACATAACTTGTTCCAGTTTGTGACGAGGCCACGAATGGAAATATATGTGTACATGGTAGCAAGCTGACACTTCTTGGGTTTCCAGAATGCAGTCGACCCGATAGCCCCTAATGGCCTTTCTACAACGATCCGAGAGGTAAGAGTATCCAAGAGGTTTGTGAATATCAATACGAGTTTTCTAAGCAGCTAGACGAATTATATCTTTATGTAGAATGAATGGTTTACTAATGTAATTAAAACGTAGTTTAATAGGATCACTTCTGTTGTTAAATTTTATAAACAGTCTTCGAAACATAAATGCTCTGTTGTTGGATTATGCGTCTAACGAGTCCTTGACATTATACCACTTTGATGCGAACAAAAGAACCTTAACTTACAAGGTAATGCACAACAGACTAAATAAAGGCAACCTGGCTATGAGTATGGAATTTATCACCGTTATTTCCCGGATATGATTGGCGTTAGAATAATGTGAAATTGGATCGATTTTATCCTCAGTTGGGACGATAATAATCAACGCTAGACTTCAGGTCATAAGCCGAATTTTGAAGAACTGTAACAAATATACAAAGAACAGAGCATTCAAAGTCCTTTGATAGTCTCATGTACTGTAGTGTTGCGTTGGAACCGTCGTAAGATCCTGGGTTAAGGCACGGAGAGTTTGCAGAGAAGAGCTTCATGTATTATGGCTGCTTGTGACACTGCTTCATATAATAACACCCGAACTGAATTCTCGGTTGGAGTAACTTGACAGTGAACATCGACATATTTTCCTTCGGAACTTATTCATCAACAAGTTTCTCATTACCAACGTATTTCAGTCTCAGTGGCAAGAAGAAAAAGATAAGGAAAATATTGTGCGTTTTAATTTTCAGATATAACTTTTTGTCCTGCCTTGCCAGTAAGGAGGGAAATGTACGGAAAGAATGTATTTATCGTTGAAAATCCTCCTTTAACCATACTGTTGGTAACTGCAGATTAACTGTGTAAATATATCCGTCGAAATACTTCTTTCGTAACATGATAATAACAGGTGCTGTGTACCTGTACTCGAGATTCCGTTTTACAATTTGGACACTGGAGGGACGAAAGAAGAGAAGCATCCTCAGAAGCAGAGTTGCTTTGTATTCTCAAGCTATAAGTGGATATGTGCATGATAAATTACTCTGAGGAACAGTAACTATATCACCTTAAACTTGTAACATCGATTAGGGTCTGCTCTTACTAAGAAACTTACCACTTAATTAACGTTGAAACAAAAACATAGGTAAATACACAATGCATTGATTTTCTAATTCCGATTAGAATTATGGGCGCAAATCATTACAGACATGTTGGAAGAATATATTGATAAATTTCGTAACCAAATTAGATCGATGTATAAATGGGAAGTGGTCATTATTTATTCGACTATAGTTGGAAAATTATTCACCAAAATACGTACTTCGGTCTCTGCTATCATTTAGTGAGATTCAGTTTATATATTGATACTGTTCTAAATACAGTATCAGGCTTTGCTCATGTAACTGTGGGACATTGTAGTGATGAGAAGATGAACACAACGCTTAACTAAAACCACTCATGCTTCAGACCGGATTCGAAAAGGTCTGTCTTACAAATGCAAAGCCAGGGTGCTAGCCCCCATACTGCCAGAGCCAGCTGAACGTTAAATTCAAGGTTCATACATGTATTGAACTATTATTCATGTTACAAATTTTTCAGTGCATGAAAATATATTTTCTTGTAATCAACGAAAAGTCTTAAGAAAATAGGGCTAGATTCAGGTTCATATGACAGAAATTTATAAACCAGCTAACTCCAACTGCAACGTATTTGTTATTAGTTTACACTTTCTCAGTTAAAATCTATCAAAGAAACACGAAAATGCACGCAGAAAAGTAACTGCCGGAGAATGGTCAAGGGACCCCAGTAAAGTATTAATACCGAGGTTGTGTAATGACGTCGTATGCGGAAAATGCCTGCAGTCATACAACCAAACCAAAAATAAATTTATTCGCCGGTACAAATAAATTTCAAGGCACAGGAAAAAGAAACAATAATTATATTTTGGGCATAAGTAAGATGACATAGTAGAGTTCTTAATTCTCCCCTAAATGTGTCCGTTTTCGTGGACATACCGCGGGCATGAAAAAGTTACAGAAATCCATTTCCTTCTTTACTCCTTCCCGTAGGATTAGTGGAAGTCGACCTCCGCATTCCTATTTCTTGACTGCAGGCAACAGAGCGGACGTGCCGTGGTCAGCGACGCGGCCCGACCCTTTTTCTTTACCTTCCCGCTTAGTTTCCGCTGCGGTACTCATTTGATAGCAGGCTGAGTGGGCCTGGTTACAGGAATAAGGTTTGAAAGCTGCGAAAAACCCACTGCCTTTTCTTTACTCCTCCTACGAAGATTGTGACTATTAGTTATGCTTATTGGCGGACGTGGTGATTTTGCTTCGGAATCGGTAAACATGAGAAAAGAATGAGTAAAAGGACTCAAAATTACTTTTTGATCTTTGTTTTTACCTATTAATTACCATACAATCAGCATTAATTATTTTTGGTCATTCTATCACTCACATTTACTTATATAATTAAACACCAAGTTAATACTTTAACTATTTCTGCGTGTTTCAACAAACTTAATCATTGAAATTTCTAACATTCGAATCATCAAATAGGAAAGCGTAGTGCATACCGTTACCTAAAACTTTTGTAAGACGTGATATTTTGCACATACGACTGACCACAAATTACAAGCGTCCGCTTACCTGCAAATCGAGCAGTCGGACCTCTGCCGGATGTCCGTCTTCGTCGTACTTGAACAACAGGTTGTTGACGTTGCTGTCTCCGTGGCAGGCAACTGCGGTGTCGTCGGCGGTGTCTGTCAGCAGCCGGCCCATGGTCTCGAACACGCGACCCCTGAGCCGCGTGATCGTGGCCAGGACTTCTGCCAGCTGCTCGTTATTCTCGCCCTCCAGAGCCGCCGTCGCCATTCTGAGCGAGTTCTCCAGCGACAGACCCATCATCTGCTCCGCCTCGGGGTCGTACACCAGGTCCGGCGACAGCTCGGAGCGTAGCTTGAGGGCGGCAGTGGGGTCGCGGTGCTTGAAGGCCAGCGACTGGGCGTGGAACCTCGCCAGTGCCTGCCAGCAGGTGGTCACAACGATTCATCATTCTCTAATTGACCACAAGATTAAGAGCAGTGGGGGCGCATAGTTTCATTACATACCATGTGCTTCACTTAATCTAAAATCTTTACACACTGCTTTTGCACCGATGGCATACTGTCACCTGTTAATAGCTCTTGACGTGAAAACATCTTTAAAAGTCGATGCCAGATGTATGAAGGTAATCGTGCCCAAATGATCGACAGTTTCTGTCGAAGTAATTTCGAGCTCCAATACCTCGGCTAAAATTAAACAGCGTCGCCATCTTAATCTAGTTTGAAATAGATAGGATGAAAGTTGGTGCCATTTCCACTTCGACATTCGTGACAATTGTACGTCGCGGACTGCGCGCAAAAAGTGAAGCCACCATTTTCGACTTTCCAGATATGACATATATACATAAACGGTATCATACCTCAAAAACTAATATCTGGAACTAGTAAACCAAGGATTGTTTTGGAGAGAACTTTATCTGATACACTTTGTCAAAGATCTCGCTGGATGTTCCTTTGTGATGATTCTGATTGCAGCTTAATTGATTAGTTCTTCAGTTAACAGGTTACTTAAGTAAGGAGCTAAGTGGTTTTACCTTACTCCTAAGGATCATGATTACCACAGCTGCTGAGTTGATTACATAGTTTAATGAAATAACAAAACCGATGGCACCTTTTTCGTCTAGACAATTTTATTGCGTTGAAACGCGAATAAGACTCTAGACTCAACCAAAGATACTAAAGCACATTACAAAAAATATCCAGCGATTAAACATTCCTGCTTGACAACTCACAGACAATTACAAAAACTTCTGAAAGCGACTATTCCTGCTCGCCATTGACGCGAACTTAAATAAGTGCCAGAGTAACATCCAGAACACAATAAAGAGTTAAGACAGACGTCTCTCGAGCACTAACAATCCCACTGGCATTAAAAATCATATGAAAACACTAGAACTAGTACAGAATCAACAGTAAGGAGACACTTTAAAATGGAAATTAAAGCTATTTATAAGGGTTTCAACATAAAATTGAAAATTTAAACCACTTCTAATAGCTGAAAATCTTCCTCAAAACACCGTAGTTTATATCAGCATTTATTAATACAAACTTTCAATTAATATTTTAAACTTAATACTGCTTCTGAACATATAAAACATCATTTACCCAGTTTCTTTCCATAAAACCAATATTAATTCACATGACAAAATAAAAAAATCGTAATGAATCAAGGTTCAGCTCTCTGTACCTAATCCCTAAGACTAAAACTCACAAAAGGCTTGGTCTGAGGGCTGTTACAACCTCGTCCTGGGTTTCAAGTCTGTATCTTTGAAACTCAAAAGATATGAGTCTAGAATATATAAATTTCCGGGTTTCTCAGACTGTAGCGTTATATGAGAGCACAGTAGAACAAGAATTTTAAAAAAATCTGGCACGAATGCGTAAAGCCCGAAATTCGGAAGAAAAGAACTAAAACGCCGGGCTCGAACCCAAAACCAACACGCAGTACTGCTATGAATGTAGAGCAATCGGACAGCTCATCAAGCGTCTCACAAGCTGAGTCAATTATGAATATGTATTTCGATGCTGGTAAGATTTTAGAACTCTTACGTGCATGCCTTCAGAATTTGTATAGAATTTGTTCAGAAGATATATTATAATTATTTCAAATGTGTCCTGCTTCTCAAATCATTATCCTATATTTAATAAATGTAAGTTTCAAATGAGATAAATGATTATGTTTAATTTAATTATTAGATTTATTTAATGATCCCATTTAATTCCAATTTATTATGCACCTTTGTCGCCTTCATATAAATAACTATGGCACTGTTCAACATAGCCAAAAACAATGAACATTTTAGCGAACCATTTTTTATTCTCCTGGAGATATTTCGGGAAATCTTGGAAAACTGAAATCGGAATGGCCGAAGCTGTCATGGAACCCGCGTCGTTCAGAATTTCAAGTCCGAACATTAGCCGCACGCTCACTAGGTTCAGTCCGTTGATTGTATTTCGTCTATTGGATAAAGATGTTATACTCGTTGGCCTCCGTTGTACAGTACATCTTCCTACTCACTGCAAATAACACATTGCACTTAGTAACACTTGTGACAGTCATCCATGCACATGAAAGTACACAACGGCAAACGGGATTTTTTTTTTAATCTGCTTTACGTCTCTCAACAGCGAGGTCTTTAGAGACGGGAAAGGATGGGGGCAAGGAATAGGAAGGAATTCGGCCATGGCCTTTTTAAGGAAGCATCCCGGCATTTGCCTGGAGTGATTTGGGAAACCATGGAAAACCCAAATCTGGAAGCCCGGACGGGGATTCGAACCGCCGTCCTCCCGAATGCTAGGCCAGAACGCTATCCGTTACACCACCTCACTCGGTGGCAAACGGAGAAAATGAAAATATCTCCACCTTTCCATCCACAAGAGTCGCGAGTAACGAATTGGCAGATTGATTTACTTGATGTTAACGAATTAATTTATTACATTAATTTACAAGTAGGTTACGCCATGAGTGAGGTTGTAATTCGACAGTAGCACTCCCTGTAATTCTCAGTCTAAAGATCCTTGACCAGCCAAAAGGACATTTCATATTTTTAGAAGAGAGATTTTTACTTAAATTCTTAGAAGAAAGTAACTAAATTTAATTACTTACTATTATATCGTATAGACAGGTATCCTATTATCCCCAACTATGCGTCTATAGGGAGCGTCCGTAAACTACGTGGCTCCGTATAAGGGGGGAGGAGAGGGGTTTGCTGGAGAGCTACTTGGGGAGGGGGGGGGGGGGGGTTTCCAAACCAAGCCACGTAGCGTCTTATTAATATTACTTGTCACAGTTAAAATAAGGTACAGGACACACAGCATCGTGTGAATATTTATATCCTTCATTTAATTATCTCCATATGTAAATTACGATAGTCCAACATCAGAAAACAGTATAAAATATCTTCTGGAATCAATAGGGAAAAAAGCTACGTGATACGTGGGGGGGAGCAGGGATAGAGGCAAAAGCCACTTTAGGCTACGCGGAGGGGAGAGGAGGCGGGTTCACAGGAGGAAAACATGGAGCTACGTGGTTTATGGACGCTCCCATAGGTAAACAAAGAATGCATTTTTGTTTAGTAACTCGTATTTCACCGGAAACTGTAGTGGTAATTACTACCCAGACGCTCTCTTCTGCCTTATCTTATCTTGTTTTCTTTTACAAATGTGTCGAAACGTAATGCATGTTTTCTGATTTCCCGATGAATCATACCATCAGCAGTTTTCTAAGTTTTTCTAAGATTTAAATACGCATTAAAATCAGGTTAAGAGAATTTTGGCGTACCAAAATAATGTTGTCTGGAGACTATAAATAAATATTAATAATTTCGAAGCAGTCCAACGTTAATACGGATGTTAACACGATTATAAAATTCGGTAATGTCTGTTGATTTCACAGTTTACGAAAGAAGATATGGAAAACATAAGACTGAGAGTAGTACTGTTCTATCTTATGTTGCAAAATCAAAAATAAACCTGTCAAGACATAGCAACAATTATTTTTGGCTTAGGTCTTTTCACCTTGTCGAGATCGATTGAGGCGGGAGGTGATTTTGGGCAAGGAATGGAAAGGAATTCAGCCGTGGCCTTTTGAAGGAACCATCCTGGCGTAAACGTGGAGTGATTTCTTGAAAGCACGGAAAACCGAAATCTAGATGGCGGAACGGTGATTTGAATGCGCTTCCTCCATGACAGTATGAAGAATATGGTGTATGATATCCTGTAATATCAAAGGAGAAACTTATTTTATTAATCTAATCAGCAATTGAAATTCTGAGCTCATAACCGCACGTATTCGACCACTTGTGTAAATCTCTGCACAGTCGACACCGGCTCTACTTAAGTAGCATGTCACAGTTTTGAAAGCCTTTGTAATTTATTGCACGATTTGATGGTATTTTTAGGTTTCTTGAAAAAAAATTGCAACGTTCACCGTCATCATATACGAACCGTCCCACAGCTCCCAAATCAGGAGGACTTCGCAGACATTGGTCCGCTCCTAAACAATGATAAGTTTGCTTACCAGCACAACATATTAAGCGTCGGTGGTGTTGTTTTGAATCGCCCTGTATACATTAAAACCGTCTACTGACTTGTAAAGAATTGTAGTGTTTTTACTTTCAGTAAGACTGTTCTCGCGCTCCATAAGACAACCAGTCGTCTGGCTAATGCTTACCTCCAAACTCGGCCCCTGTATCAAATTACAGGAAGACAAAAAAACTAGAAGAAATATTTGCACATTGAAATCGATGTTGACCAGGATACCTGCTGCTACAGCTCCTATTGTTCCAGCTGGCTCTTATCTACATTTATCTCTGGATAAGGAGAAGCCGAGAACGACGTCCGCATCCGATGCTAAGGCCTGCCGATAAAATATTCAAAAGCCGGGCTACACAGAAAGGAAGTAGGCGCTGTAGCAGCGCTTGCCTAGTATACCGACCGGCATGGAGCGCCGCAGTTATTACGGAACGCTGCTGTTATATTTCATTGCTTATGGGTCTTTTACGTTTCCAGATACCACTTTTGGTGGACTTTATTACAGCTTTGCTCTCTTGTAACGTTACTTAGCGTACATCTCGCTTTTAATATTGCGTGCAAATAACGAGAAGAACTAATGAAAACCTCAGTTATTGGAAACCGCCCCACATTATTGCCAGCAATTTCCAAAACTACCTTCCAGTGTTATATTCCAATAAACTGCATTCTTCCTTATTAACCTTCTTTTACTACTGCTGCAGGTGAGCAATTCAGAAATGGAAGCTCTTAATAATAGACTGATAATATGACATATTAAATGAAAAATAACTGGAAAGAGCGAACTGCATTTGCGAAATTGAGAACTTTTTACCTACTGTGCTACATCAAAATCGGATCCAGTAAAGCAAGTGAATAGACCATTAAGATTTAAGACGCCCATTATTTTGTATCTAGTAATAATAGCGAAAATTTACGGTTTACAACCTTTTAACAGTGAGTTTTAAAGAACATGAAAGGTGCTTCAGGAAATTTTTTATCACCAGCTTGTTCAGTTAGTAATTTTAAACTGTTTCATCAGCCGCCATTTATTTTACATCTGGTGGAATTTTACTGTACAATTAGAGAAATTTTGTTATACTTTTACTATATGAAAATATCTTATTCCCTATAATAAATATTGGATACAATGTAAGGGCTGCGAAGTACAATTTTAGATCGCAGAGAAATGTGCGAATGTTTCTACCCTCACCATAGCAGTCAGCGGACGCCGCTCTGGGTGTGAAATGTTAATAAATAAATTAAATATTACTTGTGCCTAGTCTTCCTTAAAATGCCAATTTTAAGTGAAGTGCAACTTCTGGGAGGAAAAGTTATAACGCAAAATATATAAATATAACAGTGCATGATGCAATCTTGTTCTTTAACAACAGAAAACATACTGTTAGAGTTCGCACCAATATTTTTTATCTTCCAATTACGGCAACTTTGGAACTTTTTTTTTTTTAACTCGTACTAAAGTTCGCTGCTTATTTGAAATATTATCTTATAGCTTGGAAGAATTTCAATATTTGCAGTAATATTCAAGTTTAATATGCTCTAAATTAAATTATTTAATTGCTTTTCATAACGTTATGTAAAATAGTTATGCACTATAAAATTAATAACAAAAATTATTCTGATAATAGTAATAGATAATAAGAATTTCACGAGATATGCGAAATAGAACAAATTGAGTAATTTTTTAAATATCTAGGAAGTTTTTTCGTTGCTCGGAATAATTATTGAGCGTATCTACAATTTTTCTATTATAATTGATATTATAGAGTAAGCATTTATACTGATAAGAGTGTATTTCATCAACAAAATGGAATAAATGTTTGGGGTAGCTGATGAAAATCACTTATGTTTCTCTGAAAACTTATTATTACAAATTTTTAAGGGCCGTTTCTGTCTATTCTGACATCACGCAAAAGTACTTACTATATTTTGATAATGTTTTCACAGCTTGAAAGTTTAGAACCTGAAATCAAATCTGACAAGTTTTATGACGCTACGTCATTTGTCATCGGAGCAGGAAATTAAACTCTGTTCCGAGCTTTAAACATTTGAAAAAAATTACTGGAATGACTTAAAACATAATAAAGTGAATTTACCGAGTTTTCACAGTTCCTCATTCAGGAAAAAAAATTCATTCGTGTTGTCAAATCTCACAATTTTTTTTAATGGTATTTGGCTACTTAGGCCGTTACAGCAGCTCAATGTGATTATCATTACTCTTCCAGTGTATCAGCTTCTTCAGTATATTGTTTCTACTAAGTATAGACAAATATGGACACTTGAACATTAACACACACAACATTTAAGGACACATGCCCTCTACCGTATCGAATCGGTGACCTTCGGCATGCGGAGCCAGTACTCTACCCCTTTGCTACCAAGGCCGGCTATCGCCAATCTCGACGTAGAAACTTCATGAAAGAGAAGGGAAAGTTGTCGATGATCAAGAGAAAGACAAACATAAATTTGGTAAAAATAAATAAAAATACTTCCTGAGTCTCAGAGCCAATCTTTAGCCGGAAATGTGTTTGTACTAGGGTTGTTGCGGATGTTATTTTTGCGGATGCAGATGCGGATGTGGATAATCCATGCTTGACATCCGCGGATTTTTTCGGAAGCGGATGCGGATGTAGAAAAATAAATGTATAATTATTTATATTTTAATATTTTGCCAAAATAAATTTAAAATCAATATTTTTTATAAGTAAATTTTATTTCCATATAATACTGCCATTTTGATTTATTTTTGCCTCATCTTTCAACAACAAAAAATGTGGGAAGATTTAACAAGTGAATTACATTATTTACATAAATACGTAAGCGTCTAAAAACCAGTCTTTGTCATATGAACTTTGCTGAGTTCCTGGCTAGACTAATTCAAGCGTCAAGCAAAAGGCCACGCCACCACGCATCTCCGCGCTCGCTTTTTTTTTTTTTTTTTTTTTTTGTCTTATAAACTTACGCATCGTCGACGTCGAGGTCACTAGACGCGTGAAAGATCGGGGCTAGGAACTGGAAGGAATTCGGCCATGATCTTAAAAAGGAAGCATTCGCCTGGAGTGATTTGGGGAAGACATGGAAAAACAAATCTAGGTTCCTGGACGGGGATTCGAACCGGCGTCCTTCCAAATACGAGGCCAGGCCGTTACCGTCTATCCACCATGCTCAGTTCCGTCCTTGCCACCCACCTTCCCACCGCTCTAGTGGCGCATTAACAGTACACTTATAGGACCTACGAGATCCGATTTTCCATAAAAGAACTCTTGGTGGTCCGTGAAAGCGGTTACAGCAATACTTGTAGGAGGTGTTGGATGTTGTTGGACTCAAAGGCAACCAAAAAGGGACCTTGCTGTTCAACAAGCTACAGAAATTGGAGGAAGCTGTTGCAGTAAACATCGTACGAATGTGCGATAAGGACACATGGTGTGCTGCGAGAAAGTACGAGTGGAATGGATTGCTTGGAACATCTAGCGTGAATGGGTGAGCGCAGCATTCTATGGTAGTTCTACACGGATGTTCTATAAGTTGGACAGTGAATAGGCCGCTTTAAGGTCGAGCCGCACCGTCACCGCACCGTCACCGCACCGACATTCGGACGAGTGATGATTTGCCCCCTCGCATCCACACGGACGGGTTCCTACTCTGTCTTCAGTCTCCTTTAACGTAGCCACTTCGTTGTCTCACGGAATTAATGTTAAAAAGTCACCTTAAAATTGATTTTGGGATCGCGGCCAGGGTTACCACCCATAAGAGTACTGTAATTTATTTTGCGTAGGCGTACTTTATAATCTACGAAAGTAATAAAGTTCTTTGAAATACTATTTTTTTTTTTTTTTTTTTTTTTTTTTTGCCTGACTCCTGTTATCACCTCTCTGTTTGATCTCTTATGCACGGAAATAGTATTCCAACGCAGTTTTGACAAATGATCGTCACTGTACTGGATTCTCGTTTATATCAACATAGTCCCAATGAAATGTCAAGCTTCACTCACTTCACATTTAACTTGTTTGTTTTGGTTGAGGTTCCTTTCGATTCACTCAATTTTTTTTAACAAAAAATAATAAGATTATTATACATTTTAATTTAAATACAAACAGAAAAGATTCTGTTTAAAAAATTCCAGCCACAGAGTTTCTTACCACCAGCGCAGTGATTCGGGTATTGAAGGTCCCCGGTTCAAAATCCGGGCCTCGGATACAATTTTTACAGGCCTTAAAATCGACATTCACCTCTGGCAAAGCTTTGATTTGTTAATGCGAACATGCAAGGTCTCTACCTACAATTTACGAAAATCTGATCTACCTAAAGTAAGTCTGAAAAAAAGACACTTTTCTAAAGCAATCAGTAACGCTAAAACAACATTTAGTCGTAAAGGACCAAAAATTTCCGAACTCTTTCTATACGCTTCTCCATATCGACCAGCCCGACACCGGCCCGCACAGTCAAAAATTAAACCAAACTAATGACGGCCGACACACGGTACGGTGTCATTTGAACTCACTTCAATCGAGTAAGCAACAACAATAGTGTCTATCGTAGTTTACTTTACATGCAAGTTCAAACTTGTAAATTCGTCGTTTAGGCAATAACACCGTTGAGTTCATTGTTACTTTTATTGCAAGATCGTCAACCACTTTTTTTTGTTAGCTAAGCGACGATGGGCAGAATCTCGAATAAAGAGGAAAGAATAATATATATTGCAATGTAAACAAAAAAAAAAAAAAAAAAAAAAAGCGCTATACAACCGCATTAAAAATTGGGTATACGAAAGCGGATGTAGGTGTTTACGCGAAAGTTCCGCACTTTCGAATGCGGATATCCCTTACATATCTAGTTTGTTCACTGCCGGTGAGAATAGTTGCGCTTTGCTTACGATATCGCGGAATTTCCTTTTCAATAAAAAGCCTTAAATAACGCAAAGAAATGCAATAAATCTCCCATACCAAATGACATTCCTGTTCCTTTCTATTACAGGTATGAGAATAACATCACACCGTTTATTCAGAAATTGTTCAATGTATCTTTCGTACCAGATAATAGGAACAGTGGACTTACAGCTCCCATATTTGGGAATCGGAGAAATAGTCATTCCAAGAATTATAGCCATATTTCGTGCAACATCAGGCACTGAAATATTACGTGCTTCTTACGATAAGAGAGGAAAGAAAGATCCTTTGTCAAAGTCAACACAGTTTTAAAAGGAGTTCACGCTACGAGAAACAACTTGTTCCCTCCAGTTACATAACTGCTTTCCATGTGGTGCGTTACGCCATACTGACGGAACAAGCTTTAGGTTTCAACATGTTTGTATAAATAAGCAATTGGACAACGTGCTTCATGAATGTCAGGTCACAATAAATATGTGCTGTAGTCAAAATGAATTTGGAATATGGGAAGTATCGGAGTGTGGAGGTTCTCAATACGTTTTGAGCAGAACACATAAAAAAAGTTAAAGGGAGATTACCAGTGTGCTACTCTTCTGTAAAACGGAAATTTAATGAACTGGATGTTTCTCACGTGTAGTATCTCACACTGAAAAAAGTTTTGTTTTGCAGACTGGAAAAATTAAGCAACGGTGGAAAATACGACGTATCTGACACGCATTTCATAATACTTTCTTTCTATCCTTTACTGTAACACTGAGTTAGTATAATAATCTTCGCAATTAAAAATTTGTTGATCGATGACTTATAGCTCAATACTGTCAGAAAATGGGAAAAAAACCGCAGTTGATAATCTAACTAATAATGTGTTGGGTTAATCAATAGTATTTTGCCTTTCATTAAGCTAGTGAAAATACTGAATTAAATTAAATTACAATGGAGCACACGCTCCGGTGGCAATTTCCCCTAAACACCCATACACCCATCTTTCCCCTTTCCTGCACGCACCTACATTTGCCCTCTACAAATTTTATCTTTAAATTCTTTCAAAATATTTGGTAAATTATTCATCATTTCCCTTGGTAAGTTATTCCAATCCCTGACACCCTTACCTAAAAAAGAGAATCTTCCGACACCCTTGAGCCTCAAATCCAATGCCAGCTTGTGGTCATGGTCATCTTTTCCCTTCAATGCACTACTTTTCATACCTACACGAATATCGTTCCATGCCTCATCACCAGTATACGCCCTGTACACTCCCATGACACTCCTCATCCTCCTCCTGTCTTGCAATTAATCCCATTTCAGGTCCTCTTTCATATCTGTTACTGATTGCATTCTGTGATAATTTCCAGAAACAAATCTAGCAGCCCTTTTAGCATCCTCTCCAACTCCTGTATTTGATACTCAAAATGAGGGTCCCACACTATACGTCGTAAGCAGACGGTTGAACAAAACACAGAATAGTTTTGATTAGTAAAGATGTTAATTAAAATTAATTTCTCCTATAAAGGATACAATGATCTTTCCAAACCATCCTGAGAAATACGCCTTTTAAGGTAAATAAGCTTCGTCATCCAAGATTATATATTATTAATTGTTGAGTTTGTAATTATTATTATTTTTCAGCGGTCTCACATTCACTTCATATTTTCCGTTCATATATTGAAGCTACCTGGACACATATGTCCGCAAACTGTAAGATCTGCGAAACTGCAAAACATCAATGTGCAAAACGAACTGCCTTTCAGGTATTCAACAGACAAATGTTCGTCAAACCCAGTAGAGATTACACGACTCAGTACGCCATTGTACACAAACATTACTAATTGCTCTACTTCATAAAGTATTCAATTGTGCTGTTCAACATAATTATATAAAAATATTATCATGCTGAAAATTCATATTACGACTTACAGTAACATTTTACTAAAAAGAAAGATCAAAATTAGGAAAAATTGTTATAGATAGAGAATACATATTGTTATTTTATGCTGTTTTTTAATTGCACGTGGCCTTAAACAAGCAAAATAAATGTGCACGTATTTGGCCCGCTGCAGCTACTGCTGAGGAAATCGAGAGCAGAGATCTAGTGATCTACCGACACAAAGTCTGCGGGTTTCACCGAACCCGATAAGGCTTGACCTTCCCCAGAGGTGTAGTGTCCAGGGTGAATCTCATTATCGGCTAAGCATGTGAGGCCGGCTCACACTGGCGGCCCTATCAAATATTCAGAGGCAGCGAGGTGGTCCACAGAGAGCGGGCAGCTGGAAATTTTGTCCTGCCTCTGTGCGATAACAGTGTCACCGATCACGCCTGTCGACTGGAATCAGTCACCAAAATTGTGACAAGAAAAACACAACTGTCATCGATTTAGTATTGGTTAACTGATGTTGTTGGCGGCGAATGATTTGTAATTATTCATCCATAACGTAATAAACGCGCAGTACAGGCATAATATGTACTTTGACGACAGAGTAACGGTAGAAAAACATCAAATATGTACATTGAAGACAGCATAAGATGATTTTTTATTTGGTATGGTCACAGTATATTATTTGCAAATTTTATTGCTTATGGGTTTACACATTGTAGACGTCACTACATGTGGAAAAGGACTTGATGCAAGGAACTGGAAAGTTTTGGTCATGACCTTTTGAAGGAACCATTGTTGTATAGTCTGGGATGGTTTATGGAAAACAGAAATCTGGGGATTGTGAATTTGAATATTTATACTGAATCTCAGCCGTTAATGAATACTTAGCACACTTCAGTCATTGCGGTAAACGCAGAGACAGCAGACGCATGGAGTATTAATGTGAATTTGTGTTCAATCACTCAAATCATTATCTTTTATTTAAAAGTTGATTTCAAGGAAATTTATTTATGTACCAAGCAAAGTGAACAAATTTGATGGTAATCATAGATACAATTCCATTGTTCGTTTCTATAGTATAATAAACTTTTTACGGAGTATCCTGGTGATTACACTTCTAATATCTTTTTTGTTAGTAAATCGATCCCACAAGAACCAAACTTAAGGGAATAGATTTTTTCAATGTGCTGTCAATTAATCCTGCAGTTCGTTAGGCATTTTGTTCAGTGAAAATAAGACAGTATGGTAAAACCGGTCATTTACGAAAAAAGCCCATTTTAAAAATAAAGGAACACAATTCTCGAACAATTGAGAGGTAAACCAGAGGGCACATCACAGTGGAGATGGACTGAGCATCTAGATAGCTGAAGGGTCGTAACCTTTCTGAACGATCGACATAATTACTGTCTCGAAATAATGATGGCAGTGTTCCAGATTCAGGGCGATCGTCGGAGTATGACACCTACTATTTTGCACTTGTTCTTGGTTTTATTGCATTAGTGCAAATACAAAATTTTGTAAAACCGTTAAAAGAAGATGAGTATTTTAGTAGTATTGGAGCGTTTCCGAATATCCATCCTTACAGCTCATCATAATTGATCTTGTTTCTTTAAAGTCCTAATAGCAATGTGAAATATATATTTTTACTAGTAATTTGTCTTTGTTTGTAATGGTAGTGAAAGCATGTTACCATTTTTTTATGTGATATTAAGCAGCCGACACAGGTATTGATTTATTGCATCTATTAATTTTTAATATGTTGTGTAGTACATGACTTAGTCTATTTGTTTCCATTGTTTGAATTTAATTTATTTATGGATAAGTATTACTTTTTTGAGTTGTGAATTTTGAACTATAAAATCAATACAGAATTGCCTATGTAGACATCATATAGAAAACCCAAATATCAGTTACGGTGTGCGCTTTATGCTTCACTATACCGATATTTATAAAAAAAGAATAAGTGGACATTGGTTTTTTTTTAATCTGCTTTATGTCTCTCTAACAGCGAGGTCTTTAGAGACGGGAAAGTATGGGGGCAAGGAATGGGAAGGAATTCGGCCATGGCCTTTTGAAGGAAGCATCCCGGCATTTGCCTGGAGTGATTTGGGAAACCATGGAAAACCCAAATCTGGATGCCCGGACGGGGATTCGAACCGCCGTCCTCCCGAATGCGAGGCCAGAACGCTAGCCGTTACACCACCACGCTCGGTAAGTGGACAATGAAGTATATTGTCTTTCCTTAACTGAAGAAAACATAAAGCAAAATTGTGAAAGAGGAATGCCAGTGCAGCTTTGGCATTTCAGGTAAGACACTCGACCTGTCAAATGGCAATCATGCGTGTGCCACGATTTCAGCTTATATTCCTAGCTTGTCAGTGTTGGATCTGAATACGCTAAGCCTTATTGAGTGACGTTCGTGCGGCTCTATATTTGCTCAGCATTTCTGTTAGGTCCGTGCGCCTGCCTGTCAGGCCAGCCCGCCGAGCAGCAGCTGCGAATGACAGGGAGGGCTTCCACGCGTGACGCGACCACATAAATCTTACCACGTGACAGTTACATAAAGGAACGCTGCCGCCAGCTAACTTCCGCGCAAGAGATACTTAAGAAATTGTCTTCGGAGGCTTCTCGGTGAAATTTATGCATAATTAAATTCTCGCATCCGAATGTGACACTTCGAATTTTAATCAAAAGAAAATGTGGGAAAAAAAGAAGCTTTTCGGTATTAAACTACAGTGAAAGGAGTGAAGATACTTGGATTAAAATATGCGAGCAGCTTTAAGTAAGTAACAGAATTTTTTCACGTTAAGGATTCTCTACAGGATATATACCCGTAAAAGCATACTTAGTTGGCACCAGATATAACGAGAAAGTTACAAGGCTGAGATGATTCAAAGAAAAATAGTTCCTTAAGAAACACGTTAGTGATTATTTTCTGTTTAAACTCATTAAATAAACGTGCATTGCTATAAATGCACTACTCAATCTACCAACCAAATGCAGCAATTCAGGATCATAAGCAGACGATGGTACCATATGTTTTTCTTCCAGATTTTTCTTTTAGTAGCAAAATATTCTAAAATAATCTAAATATTTCCACTGTATGATATTAAGCATACCACACTCAAATTTTAATCATGTACTGAAGCGATAAATAAAATATAGACTTCTCTCACAAATGTGAATTTTAAATGTCTTTAATCTAAAAGTTCATCTGTTAAAGAGAGCTAAGAACAGAAAAAGTGAAAAATGTTCTGAAATTATTGATATTGATGTTATTGAATAGACCAAACAGTATTATTCTCCACGACATTTTCCCAACATTAGGGACTGACTGAGTTTTACTCATCGCTGGCACGATCAAATTTGGAGCTAAGGTAGTTCAGCTGCATGCCCTTGCTGGTGTAAAACATATACATAGTGCCAGGCCGTACTACATAATAATGATTAACTGAAGGTTCTTACTGACGCACAGTCAATAACAAAGTGTAAATTTCAATAGATTTTGACACAGTGATATAGTTACATCCAAAAAAAGGGTAACAATAGTTATTCTTATAGTTAAGTGGAACAACAACAACAGTTATGGTCGCAAAAAATTTCAGATAGAGCTGCTCCTGTCCACCATGTAACTGTCTCAACCATAATTCTTACTGACGATGCTCCATTACACAAGGGCGAAACGTGTCTGAGTATATAGGAATGAAACCACTTGCTAATAGACGGTGTTTTCATTTCAAATTGTTTAACAAGCAACTGTTACCATATAGGAACTGAAGTTTTTCAATCTTTCTGTGAAGCCAGTAACTATGTTCTGTGTGGGATAAGGGTGTTTTTTGTTTGTAAAATGTGCAGTTTTCGAGGAAGAGATTGAGGACCATCCAGGCATTCGGAAAACATCCTAAAAAGCGCAATAGTAACGGGTGGTACGCTAGGGATTGGCCTCGCGCCCGACCCGTTATACCTCCCAGATCCAGTGCTCGGCGCTTCAGCACATTGAGAAAAAATGGGATGTTAAACAGACCAAACAATGATAACCAGAAATTCGTCCATAAATATGAAGTCTCTTAAAAGTAATCAGTAGGAGAATTGTTATATCCAATGGTATTTACTATCAGCTGCCATTAAGCAAAAGAATTGGACAATTACTTTAATTATGTAAATTTTATTACTGCTATCCACATCTACTGAGAATGCTGTGGTGCAAAAATTAAAGTGGATTTGTTTTATTTGACCAGCGTTTATAAGAAAAGTGACCAAAAATAGCAAAATCTTGTAAAAACTGGAACGGGATGATGGGAGAAGAATTCTAACACTTTTAAAGTTGTCGAGCTTTAAAAAAGTCTGTCACTACTGCACATAGAATCCTTTCTGTTCACTCATATGAAGTAAAATTAACAAACTGTTATGGCCTCTAACACTTTTATCCAGATGTGGGACATCACAACAGTTAATTAAAACCATCTCCACAAGAAGTTAAATGCTTGTTACACTCCATCCTTGGTTTGAAGATAATGGGGGACACAGTGCTTGAAATTAAATAAAACGATCACTTAAATAAATCGATTTAAGCAGTTACTGCGCATCAGGGTAAACTGGCAATATAAATTTATGGTGTAAGGATGTGTTTTAATGGGATATGTTGTGTTATTTTGGTTTTTGGCCTTGAAGCCTGGAAACAGCTGTTTGGACCTTTTTAAATTAGGCAGCTGATTTTTCTCCATACCATACCAACGCCGCATCGCGTTTCGTCTAAAGTTTCTAGCGCAGTACTAAAATTACAATCAAATTTATTGAAGGTAGTATCCATCCCAACAATTACGATGCAGTGCATTATGAAATAAGAGCAGTGCAAATAAAATAGTATTGATGTGTAGGAAAATGATCGAAAATTATAAACGTTTTGTTCCCAACTTCAAAACCATATTAGGTATAAATATTTTTTGTTTAAGTACTGTGTATGATGGATACTGAAACAAATTTATAGTTTGCAACGTTATAGAGTTTTTTTTTATATAGACATTGTGATGTTGCTATAAACGTGTATGGCTTCTTTTACCCTCCATTGAACTAATGAAATGTATGTAAAATAAAGGAAATGATTCATTTATTGTAGTTACGTGAGATTCTTTTCTTATTGTGTGATCATTTTTTCTGTATAGTGAAGTAGTTCTGAATGAGGGTGTCAAACATTGTAATTGTGCTAAGTTGATTTGCATACCAAACATTTTAATTGAAGGATATTAAGGTGTTAATAAAAATTGTTTATCTTGTTCAACGTTTACGTTAAAATTGTTCAAACTACTTGTAATTTCAATTATTTTTTTTTATTTAGTTCCAAGTAGTATTAATGAACTTTTAATTGTTTTTATAATAACATACTGTTTGGTGTATTGTTTGGAGGGGTCGCTCAGAATATTGCTACATCAGGTTGGTCATTTAATGTTCCTTCCCAATTTTCAGTGAAGAATTTAATGTATAAATTTCAGTGTGTGTCTATAATAAATGATTTTTTAATTTAAAGCTACCTATTATCATAGTTAAGAGAGACAATAATCTGGCGTACCGAACATGGCACGTGTGCGATAGCGCTCGAGCCTGGAATTAGGGATATTCCCTTCCGGCCCTCCCGATTTCGAATTTCCGTGGTTTCCTCAAATCACTCAAGGTGAAAATTGGGATCGCTCCTTCAGATGGTTATGGCCGAGTTTCTTCACATTCCTCTTCCCGCGCCATCTTCCAGTTCTAGTGACAACGACGAGTCACAGACCAGAACAAAAAATGAAAGAATATCCAATTTATGACTGTTTGAACCTGCAATTTTTAAGTTTATTAAACAATAACTTACAGTACTTCTAGTTACATCATATGTCAACTCGTCTAAAGACATGAGTCTAAACTAAACTCTGAAATGTGCGAATTATATTGCAACCTTGCAAATGAGAATTTTGACTGAAGCTAACGTCTCTATTTAACTATTAAAACGATTTTAAAAATATCCAGTCTTATACTTGACGAGCTTTAAACAACGCTAATCCGAACGGTGGGATATAAATTTATTTTTACAAACTTTATATGGGTCAACTAAACATATAAAAAGTGCTAATTTGAAATCTGCAAATTATTCCAAGCCAGAGCAAGAAGTATGTGACAAACGGGCCAACAATGGAGTAACAACAATGGTACTCGGTTTTCCTTCAGGAACTGAGCCCTAAAAATTGGTTTTTAGCTATGTGGCCACTCAGCGACACAAAGTTTATATTTTATTTATTATATATTTACGTATTTTCTATATTCATTTTCTACAACGTATTGATAGCACAAGTGAAGCAGGATATTTAATTAAAAGCACCGTTGCTCTTCACCAAACGTAACATGGCGTCCCCTGTAATGCTAGGCCGGCCACTACGGTGCGGCTACCACGTATCACATGACAACTGCGACTTCTCACAGCGTGTAGTACATAAGGTTCGGTTTGTTCCTGCTGGAGGCTTCGAACCTCATACCGAATTATAGCACATAGAACTTGAAATAGACTACAACACCGAAATGAATGTTGTTGTAGTTGGTTTTTTTTTTTCTTAACTTTATGAACGCGGCATTAATTCGGTAGCATTCGAAGATATTCTTGATGATATGTAAGAATTTAACCTCAGAGCTGCAGAACCGCCCCTTCGGTGACAAAATTATAACAAACATTCATTGTGTAGGGGTTGATAGCGGTTCCGGCTTTTTTAAACGTTAAGCTGCTAGATAAACAAATGTTAGAGTGAACAACTGTAATCACGTTTTGTTAAAACTATCAAGTTTTGTTAAAACTTATGGAGAATCATCGATAAAAAATTACAACACTGCCATCTACGAAGCACAATTGTTTTATGACTGTGCTATGAAAGAAAAAAAAAATCTTCGGGCCTCTCACTAGGCCGTAATGGGATAAATAGTCAACTATATCTACAATGTAGAATGGTTTAACCATTTTACTATGTAATGTTGCTGGATTAATATAAATAAATAATTTACATCTGTTTTAAATTTTCCTAATCTAACGTACTGATTAATTAGCTGTGTCGCATACAACGAACGGTTCTTCTTGGTGCTGAAAAGCTAGAGAACCTGCAGTAAAAGATTAAATAAAGTTGTCTTCCACCATAGAATATGCGTCGGTAGTCAGGTCCAATAATTTAATTTCTTAGACATTGTCGCTGGAAAATTCTGTAGTTTTACCGGTCCTGTTAAAAAAAAAAAAGGTGTATTTATAGGCAGGTCCGCATTTAGGCTCTGTGGGCCCCTAGGCTATACATGTGATGCGGGCCCCCCTGTCGGTCATTGGTCCTGGATATGGTTGCTTAAATTTCAAAATATTAGAAATTTGGCACTAAAAATTTATGGGTGACTTTTTTTTTTTAGCTCTACTGTTGGCCCAGGTGGGGGATCCAGGCTTGTAGTGCGGGCCCCCCTCTTTGTGGTGCGGGCCTCTAGGCTATAGCCTATGTAGCCTATGCTTAAATGCGGCCGTGTTTATATGCATTTCTTTCGACGTGCGAAACTGAAGTGACTATGTAACACTTAAATTACTTTGCAACTAATTTAGCAACGCTGATAAATGGATTTAGGAATCACATATTCCAAATAGTAACGATAGCGCATGGTATAGTGTTTGGATTTTTTTGTTAATTCCATTACGCCTCATCGACGTCGAGGTCATTAGAGGCGGCAAAACACTGGTGTCAAGGAACGGGAATGAATTGTGACCATGGAGGGACCATCACGCTATTCCCCTAGAGTATTTTACGGAAACCATGGAAAATCCAAATCTGGATGGCTGGTGAGGGATTCGAATGCGCATACTCCTCTCGAATGCGAGGCCAGAGATTTACCGCTCAGCCACCACACTCGCTCAGTTGTTGTAAAGCTCTGATATAAGTTACCGTTTACATTCTAAATTGCTGCTTCCAACTAACATGTGCTGTTGTTTTCTCGATTGTTGAGGGTGGGGAGCAGCAATTTTTTTTATAACCACGTTGCAGCCATTTTGCTATTGCTTCCTTCAGAATTTGATTCATTGTAGTATTCACCAGGTTATGAAGATATAAGATTACTTAAGCAATGTATATTTGTGCAATTTAATTTTCTTAGTTTGTGCCATTTCTCAAATATGTTAGTTCGAAAATTAATTCAGTTCATTGTGTGTTTAAGGAGTGTGGCACTGATTTGCGTGTTCAGGAACGACGAAGAGAGGAAGAATTGTGCAGAGCGATTAAGCGATCAGGTTTGAGAGCGGTGCTTTGTTGCAGACCGACCTGTAGTATATTGAGGGATTTTAGTATAGTAATTTCCACTCGGAATAAATTTTCTCAAGTTACAGCCATGAAACTTAATTCCACCCAACGGAACAGAACTCAAAGTTAGGCAGAGTTTCTTCCCGTGGGAAGCGAGCTCCCCACCATGGTAATTCAAAAAGGAGTTAGTAAGATGCTTTAAGCGAATGGCACTAACTTCACGCGATTTCCACCACCACTTTTCTACGGCCGAGAGCGCATTGTGAAGCCGACGTTCGGGGCAGTCTATTCACCGAGTCTCAGGATGGACCATGTCGCCAGATGGCTTGAAGAATTCATTAGGTAAAGGATGATGCATTTGTAGCCTTCTGCTGGCTTAGAAAGATTATTCCGATTGACAGGATTTTATTAGTAAGGACTTCTATCCACGAGAGCTATTTCTATGCAGTATTTTCAGTTATTTTTAAGTGTATGTTCATGTACTCAGTTTCACTGATTTTCTTAAAGTCACCCCATTCTTTCAACTACATGTTTAACTTGTATCACTGATTCCTGCTCATTACTTGTACTAAGTGAGGGCAGAACGTAATTTTCCTGATCCTACGACCACATATCTTCGGTGAAACTGATCGGAGAGTGGTTGGTCAGAGACGAGCACAACCTGGTCTGTGGTGGACAGCCGCTCATTCACTACAGACCTGCACAGTGAGAGTGGCGTGCGGGAGGTCGAGCCCTGCCTTGCGGTCGGCCATGCGGAAGCCGAGTGGTCGCAGGTCCCTGAGCACGACGACCCCTTGGTCGGCGTCTGCGAGCAGGCACTGCGGACACAGCGCCGCCGCCTGGCCGCCCAGCGCCGGCAGCACCCACGAGTAGGCCAGCGCCTCGCGCCGGAACGCCTGCTCCACGCGGAACAGGCGCCGCCGCTCGGCGTCGCGCGGCCACCGCTTCACCACCAGCTGCTCCGTGAACGCTGCAACACAACACCACACAGCTCTCTCACACACAAGCATACATCTACATTCATACTCTGCTGATCACAAACATTGTGGATGGCACAGGGTGCTTTGCACCGAAACTAACTCTGTGCTTTCCAATCCCGAACAGCAAGAGGGAAGAACGAATACATGCAAGTATCAGTAGGGCATCTTATTTCTCTTGTAATTTCGAACTGAATAGGTTGGTGAACGAATAAGAAATCGCACTCTTAAGTGAAGATTTTCGTATATTCGTCAGTAAATTCAAAAGAAACCTGTCTGTCAGACAATCCTAGACCTATCTATGTATCAATTCTGTGACGCTTTCGTAAGGAATGTGACAAGCAGTCACTCACCAAGCGGCTCTTTTTTTTAGTTTCTCTATGTTGCCAATCTCTTACGATAAGGATCCCAAACTCCACAACAAAAATCCAAATGAGGACGCATAAGTATTTTGGACGCTATCTCTTTTGTACGAGCGTTAAATATCTCCAAAATGTGACCTACGAATCGCAGTATAGAATTAGCTTTACCTAGGACGGAAGTTATGTTCCGGTCCCGCTCCATGTTGCTTTGTACTACTACATCCAAAACACTCCATGGAATCAAACATCTCAATAACTGAGCTGTCTAAAGTCGAAACCACGAACACATGTTCTAGCGTGACGATTTTATTTTAATTTTTTTTATATACTTATTGCTTTACGCTCCCTCGACAGCTAAAGTCATTAGAGGCAGGATGGGGACTGAGGACAAGGAACGGGAAGGAATTTGCCCATGGCCTTTTAAAAGGAAGCATCCCGGCATTCGCCTGGAGTGATTTGGGGAAACCATGGAAAACCCAAATCTGGAAGCCCGGACGGAGATTCGAACCCGCATCCTCCCGAAAGCCAGGCCAGAACGTTAATAGCGTGACGAGAACATTAGCAACTTTCGCAAATAGTTACATGATATCGAGTAATTTTTTTGTATTTGGAAGGATCGAAGATAACTCTTTATTACAGTCGGCGCAATCAGTTCTACTCGGCATGGACCGTCATATTAATGTCGAATCCAAGACTACACCTAAATTTTATCGGCACAGATTGCAGTCAACGTACAGTCCCTTACAGAAACATCCATCATCGTCGACATCGAAATCATTAAAGGTGGCGAAGGTCTGTAGGCAGGGATCGAAAATGAATTCGGACATGGCATTTTTGAAGGAACCATGCCAGAATGGAGTGATCTGGGGAAACCATGGAAAACCTAAATCTGGATGACCGAATGGGGACTCGAACTCGTGAACTCCTGATTGGAAGGCTAGAGCGTTATTGCTCATCTATAAAACTCGGTTCGAAAAATTACATAATGTGTGGATAAGGACTAATATGAAGAAATTTCTGTGACTCGAAATTCCCAACCATGGTGCCACTTCAATACGACAAGTTACACAAAAACCAAAAGATACTTTTATAAAAATTCTGTAATTAATAGCAACGCCCGTGCTTTTGTACGGCTGAGAAGATATGCTATCATCATCTTGAGTGGAGTTTGAGGTAACTCTGGATTTTCTGATTCTGCTGAGAATCATATTTAGGAATTTAGACTCAACTGCTCCGTAGTCAGGCTGGTGAAAAAATGAGATTTATATCTCAGAAATAAATACGTCGCATTTGTGTACTTGTCCTATTTGGTCAGTTCTCCAAATCTTGCACCAATTCATCTCGTAACGTTCTTGTAAAAATTTTGGAATTGATCTGAAGTACGCGCGCCCGCTCCACCACGTTGTGAACTTTCGATTAAATTTCTGTTATAAAAGTAGCAGAAGCAGGAACGGATAAAAAAAAAAGGATGCACAACACCTGCAGTTGCGGAAGCAGAAGCAAAGATCTGCTGCATCACTAACTTTTTTGCCGACCAACTGTTTAAAAGAAAGTTTCATTTGACTGTGGTAATATAGTATAGGACAGCCAGAGAATACAGTGACCTGCGTCGACTACGGTAAGGATTTTTTTTTTAAATAATGTTCTATGTCCAACGGATAAGAGAGGCTGTACAGTGAAAAAAAAAAAAAAAAAAAAAAAATACAAGGCGTTAGGGCAGCGGATGGCTGTCTGCTAGCGGGGCTGGCTGCAGTGGATTGTGAATTGGCCGAACCTATTTTCGTCAGCACTGTTCCCTTTCCTTGACTTAGCCGATATTGGGAAATGCTACCGTCAGCTGAGGAAAAGTCAATTGCAGCATCTCAAAACTCCAAAAATCAATCCTCACACTCATGTCCGAATCTTAGAGTCAAGTCTTCGTGATCCTTTAATGACAAAAAGTTTTGTGAACAAATTTAATTAATTGTGAGCCCATTTTTATGTAATCCCCTGAGAATTGTCACATGTGAAAACTAGTATTAATCACATATAATCACATGAAACCACCGCTAGTAATTTTGTGAGCTAACACCATACATGGTGTTCATAAGTCAAATAATAACCACCACACTTAAAGATTATTGTAAACTAAATATACAGTTCTAGTTAAATCTTTAAATAATCTGTATTTTGGCTTTTTTCTTGGTACATCTTCTAAGAAAAATATATTTTTTGAACAAGTTCTGTGATTAAATGTTAATGAATAACGCCATTACAACTGTTTTATTACATAATACTTAATATAGCACTAAATTGAAATATTTTCGATTATTTACAACTTCCTATTTACACTTGTGTTATCAGAGCTCATAACCAAACATTTATTCTTTTTCAGAAAAGCATGTTCACGCTAAAGTCATTTATCTTAAAAAGCAGAGATGAGTGGCTACGAACCCTAATAATACCAAAATAAATAGTAAGTTGTAAATAATCGTTAAATGTTTCTATTTAGGATTATGTTAAACATTATGTTATAAGTTTGTAAACCAAATGTAAATTTCAACATACATTTGTTGCTTATGAAACCTCGATGAGAGGCGAAATGCGTACGGCATTATACAACATAAAAACAATTGCATTGGCGTTATTTACTAACGTTTAATTTTCTGAGCAAATGAGGAAAAATGGCGTACAACAACACTGCAAGCTCCGTAGAGTTTAATGAAAGGAAGAAGTTATTCACAGTTGTCAATCTACCATTTGTGACCTGTTACTTCACTTAATTAAATTATGCTTTCGGTAGTAATTATACTTTTCCGGCAATATTATGTTGCAATTAATTAATAAGAGACCTCAGTCAGCGTATCTATTACAAAGTCTGCGAAGCTAGTTGGGAATCCTCCTTAGTATTTCTGACTGAGTCGAACAAGGAAGCAACTTGTGGGCATGAAAACTTTGAGGTTAGTCTATCCGATACTACGAATGACGAGGATGGCGATAGCCTCGGTTCTTTCCTTCTAACTCTTATATGCTTTTTGTATTATGAAACTAAATGTATCAACATTGTATGCGTTTCCTAACTCTGTAATTAATTCAAATAATTTTTAGTAATAATATTTTAATTCTCTTGTAACAAATTTGGCATAGGAAAGTTTGTTTGTCGATTGAAGCATTATAGAAAAAATGTTTACCGATAATTCTACTTTATTCTGATCTCTCGGGTATAATACGACTAGATTTCTTTCTTCTGCTTGTTGTAATAAATGGCACCCTTCCTTGGTATAACTGGGACCCATCTGGTTATATAATAATGTGATACTGTGTAATCTGGTCGGTGCAGCAGTGTAGTGTTTTACATATTTGGGAGATTCCACAGTGAATCCTACAAAAACCAACACGGAGAAGCTAACCCTGACCATGAGAACAAAATAAAAATGTCACATATGTCGCTGATGATTCTCTGGAAACAGAGTGAAATACATACGACACAAAGAATAAAACAAAATTCAATTGCATTGGCGTGTTATTAACCTTTATAAAAATTGATTAACTCGCAATTGAAGAAATGGCCCGCAATATCCAGTTGCTAAATCTTCCTCTTCATCGTTGTCTCCCAAATGGTAAGAGAAGTATAGAAATTGCTTCCGATTTAAATCAGTCTATCTATTTTTCTAGCTCTTTTGGCAAGTAGCATATATTTTCAAGGAAAGAATTTTTAACGGCGGCCGGCTGCTTCCTTTATGTGTTCTAACTACCTGCCAAGAAGAAGGAAAGACACTAAAATTCGTGAACCGAAGAGTAGCTATAATTCGTCACGTGCCGCGTTGTATTTTATTCACCTGATAAAATGGCACAGGGCGTAACCGAAACGTATGGCAGTGACTGGACGGACTCCAATCCACGATCATACAAACTCAGGGAATGCGTTACGCATTGCCGGCCATATTTTTCGTTGTGATGTGCAGCTTCTGTTGCGCCACTGCAGCCGCAACATTCATACATCGATAAGTGCTACTCTCAAAGACTGCTAACACAAATTTACTGCCTATCGACTCTGTATCACTAAAACTGGGAGTTAATATTTCATCGTTTGTGGGGCGGAACGAAGCATTGACGATAACCGCAGCATCTATGCCGGAAGCACGTACATGGTCGATACGCTGTGGTAAACGTAATTAGCGCTAGCAGCACGCTCACTGGCGTTACGAGATTACGATGTTCACAGCAGCTTCAAGTTCCCTCTGTATCCACCACAACAACGGAGCTCTTGCGGTATTCCTGTTTTGTTATCGAAGACAGTTACTTTATACGTGTAACATAATTGATGAATCTTTGTTTTTTTTTTTTACTCGGGCACTTGTGGTGTTGATAAAAACACTAAACATGCCCATTTCCATTCTTATTTTCGAATAGAAGCAGAAAAGCCAGATATACTATTTATTCTGCATGACCTTTAAATTCTGCAGAGAGCTATTGTTGACCTAAGGATTCTACATGTAACAAAGATGGAAAATGCTACAGTTTTCCTTCTTCAGCAAACATAGATTTATTTGTAACTATTAAATCTAGTTTATTACTATGATAAATCAATAAATGAGCTCCTATTTCACATGATGCAGCTCATTGGACAATAAACAATGCTAAGATATAATGCTGAGATTATCTTTTGAGCAATTATGAACTGCTATAATTCACTTCCAATTTGCGCAGTTTTACGTATCAGCTCTAAGCTCTATTGAGTATGAAAACTACTAATAATTTATGCATTACAGTTTAGAAACAAATCGCCTGAGTAATACAAATTCATCTGTGTAAAAAATACATAATTGCCGTAGGGACGATTAGAGAAAAATGATTCCGTCACAAACCTATTAATCAGGAAGCAGAGATCGGATTTCCAATTGCAAAAAAGAATGTTAAAATCATTACATATTGTTCCTAAACACTGTTTTATTATACAAATATTTGAATCTAATTTTTTCTAGTCGTATTCATGCTACATGTCTCAAATTTCTGCTATGCATAGATATCAACAATCTTAACAAGCATACTAAATTTTATTTCGTAACTGTTCTTAGTTCTGATTTTATTCGGATCCAAACTTCAACAATTTTGGTACTCTAAGGTACTTTCCGTAACCGTAGTAAGCTGAAATTTGTCATTCTGATAACATTTTACCCAAATATTATAAGAAAAGTCTCAAACCTTTAATTTTCCTTATATCTACCCCTTATCTACCCCTAACGTGAGTAGCTTTTCACTCTAATAACTTTTTATACCTCATATTTTCATTGTAGAGTTAGCTTACTAAGTTTAACTGATGTGCTAAATTTTACTTCTTTTCTTTTTTTACTTTGGAAATTATTGAAATTGATATTTTTATTTCGACCACGACACCCCGTCAGCAAAATTCCACAGTATTCCTAGAAACAAGTAATTTGGCATACATATGTAGTTTCACCCTTAAATGATAAGAAAAATCTAATATTGCTGTTTTTCCCCGTATTTATTTAATTACAATCCCAAACATGAAAAATTCTGGCACATATTTGTGGCTTAATTGCTTTGCTCCAGATGAAGCTATATGTCTGAGAATTTTTTAGTGCATAGAGATCAGCAAGTTTAAATAATATCCATTTTTTTTCTGAGAGTGTGGCATAGTTGGAAACGTATATTGATGTCTTCAATGTTCTTATTCACCGATTTTCGAGTGGAATCATTACACTGAGTGACGATTGAGAATAGGCGATAAACTTACAAAAAGAAATGAGATCCTACAAAAACTATTCTTGTAAAAATAGACCAAGTGTCTTGCTCGTGTAGTGACAAAAGGTTATGAGATCCTCTTCAGAGGCAAGTCTATACTTTACAGCGTGTATTCACTTCACTTTGTGAAATAGAATGGTTTCTCTCGGTGTCATAGATCATTTATTTAGAATTTTTAAAAAAATCGGGTGATTCAGTGTCCAATGTCTCTTTGTTCAAATTAATTATCTATAGTAGGCTGTTTACTGTCATTACAAATATAACCCCGTGGTTCTATTCTATTTGATACATGCAGAATCGTTCTTTAGCTCCGATGACCTACTGAACTTCAATAACCGCTGCCTACCAACATTACTTTCTCTTTCCTGTTGATATAACTTAAACGCTCTGAACTCACATCGAAACCCCGTCCGGCCATCCAGATTTTGGTTTTTAGTGGTTTCCCCAAATCACTCCATGCGAATGCCGAGTTGGTTCCTCAAAAAAGACCTTGGCCGAATTTCTTCCCGTGCCTTGCCCATATACATATAAATATTAGGTCTTATATCTTCTACTTCTACCTTCTATTTGTTGCTTCTACCACCTACGGCTGCTGTGCTTATCCTTTCTTTCAATTAATTCTGTTTATTCACCTTGCTCGCCAATTTTATCTCTCCTTTTTCTGTTAACACTAGTTGACATTTTAAAAATTCTCATTTGGGTTGCAATGTTGTGGCTTACGAGGATAAGGAATGACATTGGAATTTGGTTTTGTGAAAGAACCATCTCAGCGTACGCTTGGAGTGATGCCAATAAAGCATGTGAACACTAACTACGTGTGGCCGGACATGAAACAGACCACAGCTTTTCCAGAATGTCTAATCCGAACGTCACCTCTCCTCGCTAATAGTTAACCAACGAAACGGGGGAAAAGTTTTCCTCTTTGAATGTAGTATTATGCTGAATTAGGATTCAGTTCATATTTGCCTTCAATAAATAAAATATCGTATATTCACATGAACATTTGATTTTGTAAAAGTTGTCAGGAAAAATAAATTGTACAAAAGTTATTCTCATTTCTTCGTACCTCAAAAATCGGAGAATCACTTTTATGTTGAGTACTTCCAGATATTTATTTATTTATTTCGTATGACAGAAGAAATACAAAAACAGTAACTACATTAACTTACAATAAATATAACTATTTCTACAGACTGATGTCTAACGATTGCAGCCATTCAATTGCTTCTGTTGTTGCTTCGTGAATCTGATTTATTGTACCACTGAATCTCCTGAGAGGGCATTCCATGGCGATGTGGTGAATGGTTTGCTCATAGTTATCACAGTCACAAGAAGGATTCTCTGTCATTCCCCACTTGTACAACCAGTAGTTGCATCTATCGTGACCTGTTCTCACTCGGTTCAGTGCCGTCCAGGTTTTCCTAGGAAGGTTGAATCCAGGAGGTTGTCGTGTAGGGTCTTGGATTAGCGCCTGTTTGTCGGGGTTGGAATTTGTCCACTCAGTGCACCATGCTTCGCCTTTGTTGAAATTATTTTGGACCAACTCTTGACCAAACTTCCATGTTGAATATCTAGATTTTAGTCTATTTGGAGTTTTGTGTGTGCAGTCCTGGTGAATTGGAAATTGTGGATAACTTAAGCATTTCTGCCATTCCTTTTTTAATGCCTCTTGTCTTCGGAGACTTGGTGGGGCGATGTTAGAGAGTACAGGCAGCCAGTCTGTAGGTGTAGATTTAACAGTTCCAGATATTGTTCTCATTGTGTCATTTAGTTGGAAGTCTATCTTTTTTGTGTGACTGCTGTTTAGCCATACTGGACTGCAATATTCGGCAGTCGAATATACCAGAGCAAGAGCTGATGTTCTGAGAGCTGCGGCATGTGCTCCCCAACCCGTTCCTGAAAGTTTGTGAAGGATGTTATTTCGAGTTTTTACTTTTGCCACTGTTTTATGGATATGCTCCTTATATGTCAATGACCGGTCAAGAACCACACCTAGATATGACTGTAACAGTATTCGAGTTGCAATTTTGTTTCTGAGAAAATATTTCGTTCACGAAATCAATCAACCCATGGAAAACTTGAGTTAAAGAATTCATAGTTCAAAGAAACACACAGAATAATAACCTTTTTTCACATAACCAACACTAAAAATATTTTTTTCCGCAATTTTATCTGAAGTTTCATAAGAATCATATCAATTCTAAATTCTTGTTACCATTTGATTGATACACTTCATTCACTTTGAACATAGTATTGGTGAAAATGGAAATGATTCAAAATTTTTATTATATCTTTTGTGGAACTATCGTAATTTTTTTCAATGTTAAAAGCTGTTAGAAAACATATTAAAATTTGTAACAGGGCTCTTTGACACTAATAATCCATCCCATTAATTATTTATATTCCTATATTTAAGGATAATAACTGAAATCTGCGAATGATTATTCGAAGAAAATATCAGACTGTATGACTTAATTATGATGTAAATTAGTTGTGATTATGTTTATGAACGGTTGTAACAATTATTTTCAGTACCAAAAGTTGAATTTTTTATTTAAATGTCTTACTGGGTGCGCCAATTGTGACTAAAATATTTCTGTTCATTTTCACTAAGTGAAATAGTTTTTTGCGCTCAAACAAGTATTTGGAATCTTTAAATTATTTGTAGTGTGTTTTAAAATCGGTACATACAGTTTTGAGCAAAATTAATAACGTTTCGATTGTTATAAACTAATTTAACAATAACTGATTTTATTTCAATATCCAGAATTTTCACTGTATGCAGATTTTACAGTGTGATGTGAGTGCAACAGTTTAACAGTCTGAGCGCAGCAGAATTACATCTTACATCCTTTTTAAATTAATATGGATTGAATCTAATCAGCGAGTTCAGAGTTCAAGAATTCAGGCCGACCGGAATTTGAGAGCAAGCGAATATTATTGTTATTATTTGAAATTTAAGTAAACCAGACGACTCATACCAGAGTTTGTGCACTTTGTTTGACTACTCACGAAGTTTCTCAGTCTTACACCAACTCAAGACTTCAGTAAGATCGACAATGTTGTAAGTTGTATTCAATAACGTCTCATTATTACACGTCTATAGTAACCTCACATGATTTGTAAAAACTGTTGAGGAGTCTGGTGGTTCAGTGGGTAAGTCGTCTGACTGGAGACCGAAAGGTCCCGGTTCGAATCCTTGTCTCGGAGGGGATTTTCAAATGCCTTTGACCCCACCTTCACCTTTGGTTTCCATGGTTTGGGTTCTTCCTTAAACTGCAGGTTCTACCATACCAGGTTGGATTATGGGGTTAGAATAAGACGGTTACGACAGGTGCGAAATATACAGCCAATAAAAACCTTGTCATCAGTTCATTACGACCGCATAAGCCATCACCCCTTTACTTTGAAATAATTGTTGAATGAATTCATAGACAGAAACTCCAGTACTGTTAATGCATTGCACAATTAATACTGAGTAATAATAAATTTAAATAATAATAGTGAATTTTTTACACAGTGAAATGTATCTTTGAATAAATTATTTACTAATTTTTAAATTTATTTTGCAGTTTTTACCCACACGAATTTCTCTTATTTGTTTGCATGAATTATAATAATATAATTATATTTTTTTAGGTAAGATAAGCAAATAACATTTTCAGGAGACCTCCTTTATCTTTGATTACCTACCCGTGGGTAACACGATCCGTCGGCCTGGTCGAGGTAACCATTTCTCGAAAAAACTTTTCACTGAGATATGAGAATTGTTTAACTTTAGTAGAAGTCTAAACACCCTGGCAATATGTAATATTCATGATATTTAATTAATCAAATCAACGGGTAAACTATCAGCCCCACTCGCGAGTTACGCCACGAAATATTGTTTCCTTTTGCTAATTAAGTAGCAAGTAAATAACAGATTGTAATGGAAACAAGGCATCAGCATTCAGTATACATACAATGTTGCATGTGTTTAAAGTTAGACGGCTCGATAAAGTACTGGCCAACTTTTATGCGCACATGTTTAAACGCTGTTATATTTTTCACCCACAAAAAAAGCAGAAACATTGTGTTAAAATGAATGTTCATTCTTGCGTGACAAATAGAAATTATATTTAATTCCGATAACCTTTCGCAGTCTGTAATGAGGAATAAACAACAACATGCCTAAAGCAAACAACTCGATGCGGTAGATGCCGATTGCAGTAAACAGGAAAATATGGGAGGGAATTTTGTTTACACGTTTTTTTAACCCACTCGATTCTGTAACGGCATTTTAAAGCGCAGTGCTGATAGTGAACAAATGTACGTATATCCTTTTTCACAGCACAGCAGGTGTGAATGAGAGCTGGGTCGCCTCTGCGCAGCAGTAATTAACAGCGCCGTAACCCTGCGAATTCCCTCTGCGGCTGGCGGAGATACGTGACCGATCCCGCCATTAATTAAGAGATTTCATTAACAGAATAGTTGACCTATTGATTAAATCGCTCCGCGGCTAGCCTCCGGCTGCCGTCACATGCAGCTGCCTGAGGACTCATTTAATGCCCCCCGTCCAGAGCTCCTTCACTAAAGGCTTTCGTTGGTCCACTTCCTGACAACATTGTCTCCGAGAAGTAAAAGTGTTCTTTTCGTAGCAGAAGAAACAGTGTGAGATGCCTCAGCGCACTGAAACACACTGGCGGGTTTTAATGTAATTCAACGCTGTATATTATATCCTTTCTGACAGAATGGGCAAGTATTACAACATTGTTGTCTTTCTTGTATTTAGTCGGAAACTAATCATTCCACCTTATAATACATAGTAGGGGTAAGATAGCAAATGGAAGTTTTTTTAACTAATTGGAGATCTTCAGGTACACTTTGAATTTACGGTTTCCTTCTGGAATGAGGAAATCACGAGATCACAGGATTTATTAAAATTTTAATGCGTAAAAAAAAAAAAAAAATCATGAATGTATGGATGCCCGGTTCGTTGCATTGCGTTCCTGGTACCGCAAACCTGCTACTAAAAGGGAAGTGAAGATAGAATTTCAGCAGTTTTACTTAAGTTTTTGGGATTTAAAAAAAAATGTAAATATGTTTCATAATATTAATATCTATATATTAATACTTTAAGCGAAAACTTCGGATCCCTTTCAAAGAATATTGCGCCAACGGAGGAGTGTGAGATTTGGCACAGTTAAAGTTTATATCGAGAAGAAGTGCAGAAAACTAAAATCTATACATAATATTTGTCACAAATACATTAAAATAAATAAAATAAAACATTCGTTGTTTACATTCAATTGTTTTTTTTAGTGGCAACTATACGTAGTGATTCTGCCAATGTCTGTGGTCTTTGGTCAACAGTAAAGAAAAAAATATAATAAGCATAGTTAATACATGTTAAAATATATAATTAAATAAAAATTAATTTGGTGAACGTGTGTGTGCGTGAAATCGGATCGGAGAAAACTATCTGACGTGTATTCCCAGCATTGAGATACTCTGTGGTCTTTGGTGAAACAAAAGACTCGCATAAAGTAGAATCTTTGAAGTTATAAAAGGAACTTTTCCAAAAGGGATGAAGTGGTTCTTATGGATACTATATGGGCTTTTTATTATTTAAAAGGTTAAATTTTGGTTAAGGGACTTTTGATTTTTGAATTTCAGTAATTTCATTACAGATATTTTTTTAAATTCAGATATTGGCACCTCCTTCCATTATCCCTTGATATAAACCTTGACAGGTCAGCGAAAGAGAGAGACAAAAAAGAAGGAGTACCTATTTGCGTGAAATTCAAAATGATTAAAGACCAAATTCAAATAGTGAACACACAAAATGATGAAATTATTTTGATGGCTAAATTTAAATGTACACTAAATTTCATCCCAAGAAATTTTGATAGTTTCGAATTTACAATGAAGTTTTTGTAATGCAAAATATTTCGAATCAGAAGTTACTTCAGGGGGAAGAACTGCATTTACTTCATGTTATGATAGAGCTAAAGCAGTTTTCTGGCCTTGAGTCAAAATGAATATTTTAAATCATTGTACGATGGACTAAATTCAAATGAACAATCGGTAAATATAAAGTAAAAAAATACTAATTAAAAGAATGATAATTACTCTTTCACGAAAGAAACTAAATAATGAATTAAGGTCGAATTTCGACCCCTTGGTGATCATTAGTTTTACTTAATCCAAGATTATTGCATAAATGTTCACATTCTAATGTTCCATCGGAAAAATTATGCCGAAAGTTTTTGCAATAAATAATAGTGTGATTTTACAGCGATCGTTACTTTATTTCAATATAACATACGTTTCTTATACGAATGTGAAATGAATAAATTAAAGGGTACTTAAGTATGCCGAGAATAGATTCAAACTTCAGATAACTAAATCCACCATACAAACATATTTTTGAGTACCGGAATTAAATATTTCCAACATAATTAAGTGTTAACGGACGGAAAAACAATGACTAATCATAGAACATTAAGATTATGCCGAGAAATGAGCTGTAATAAAGTTCGGTGTTTCCTTTATCGCTACTAGCTGCAACCAGTGATGATTCACATGTTTGACACATCATGCAGATCAGACATTATTTTAAGATATTAACGGCACAGTTTATCTCTGCATCTATGTTTATACCTTGTAATTTACAAAATTGTCAAAGGAAATAGATGATTTTTTCTAAAATTAATTATCCTTTGTTCATTTCATCTAACACGAGGGATGAAGAAATACGTATACCTTATTTTCTTCATTTTTATCTCTTGTCTCATTACGACCCAATTATGTTGGTGAGCGCTTATTTCTCAAGTTCACAAATGAAAATGCATGTACTCATGTTTGATTATAAATTAGATCGGAATCCTTATGGTCGGCATACCAGACAATCTCATCTCAAACTCAGCACCGAGCCGTTTACGCTATCGTAAGGGCGATAAAAAGCCGTCACAAAGAGAGCTGATCTTATCTGCACTTTGTCGGTAGCAGTAATCAATCCTTTGTGATGCTGATCCCATACAGCACAATAGTAGCCAAGATGAGGACGCTCCAGTGTTTTATACGCTGTCTCCTTTAAATATGCGAAAAGTTTTTCAAATCGACCTATCAATAACAATCTCAAATTCGTTTTACCTACAACCGAACTTCTGTGTTGATTCTGTCTCATGTTACTTTATTCCGTTACACTCAAATATTTAAAGGATTCAATTTCATGAAGAATTGTACAGATTACAATGTACTAATGCTCAACGGAATTATTTTTTTTTTCGTTATGTTCATTACCTTACAAATTGGTTTAAGTTGTCATTTCTTGCACCATGATGAAATAACGTAAAGATCTTGTTGAATTTCTATTCAATCGGCATAATTATTTCATTCCCTATACGTAACTATTATTAACGATATCTCCAAGATCGATTATAAAAATTTAAAAAAAATTGATTCTCTTTGTGATCTTGAATCAACAACTTTCTACAGTCTGTGAGTAAATAGGTCTAGCTGTAATTCATATAATGTGTTCTTCTGGAATCCGTGTTTGTTTGGTATAATTAGTTTGTTTTTATGTTACAGTTTCATAACTTTCTAACATACGAGTACAACTTGTTGCAGAATTCTTCGCCAGACAGGCGTTAGAGTGGTCGGTCGATAGTTGACGGGTCACTGTGATCTCGTTTCTTGAAAGTTGCAGTTACCTACGCGATGTTCCAGGTGGTAGGTACTTTTCTCTTATAAATATTTGTGATATAATATCACTGGAAGCAGGGATCGATTTCAGTCGTATATTCCGAGAATATTAATCCAACGGAACCCGGTGCATTTCCCCACTTCCGCAGTTCCAAATGTTCTACGAGGCTTTAAAAAATCTAACTGCAGAGGAAAACGTTAAGTGCCTCCCGCATCATATTTCTAACTCACCCTCTTAAACAAATTAAAATTTCTATGTCTCCGATATCCTCTATCACTCTGCAACATGAATGTCTTCTCCATAGCTTTCCGATTGGTTTTTCACTTCACGCTTCTAACGCGGTGGTTCGTTTCCTTCTATGATTATCTGCTTTTAAATGTGTTAATAACTTCGCCGATTATATACGCGAAAGACGCCACATATCTTTAACATCGAGTTGCGTTATTTTAAAGGACTTCGTTTCAAGCTTTTTCAAATGCTTCATCAGTCTTTTATTGTTTCTTTGTATGCATAAGTAGTTGAAATAAATTTGGTCTATTGTTATTAAAGTTTTCATAACCGTTAATACGTTGGATTGATAACCAGATGTTTGAAATGATAATGAGAGAACCGATCAAGCATAATTTTATAAGAAATCTTGTTTTTTAATCAGTTCTGTAAACTTAACTAATTAATTTGATGTAAGGCAGGTTATAATCGCCGTTGTTGGCCGGCCTCGGTAGCGTAGGGGCTAGAATATTAGCGCCGGTTCGAGTCCGGCCGAGGGTATGGGTTTTTGAGTGTTGTGTGTTTGTGCGAATGTCGTGTCCGTCTTTGGTGTACAGGTGTACATACTTAGTTGCAACAATACACTCGAAGATTGAGCTGGCTGTATGGCATATGTAGCCGAATGCCATTGAAAAAAAAAAAAAAACTCCCCGGTGTGGCAGCGCATGTTGAAGTGCCAACACACTGGATAGGCGGACACAGGTTCCAATCGCAAGTTCTACGTAGCGGCCGGTTTATGCTGTTTCCCACAATCAGCCGGGTGAATGCTAGGATAGACCATAGACCCCGGTTCTGTCTTGCAAACTACACAATTCACAAACAAAAAATACGCTTTTCATACATTTCACAGGTTTTACGATACTCAGACAGATGACAACAATTAGCTCCATCGAATCGAACAGGATCACCAGTCTGTCACTGAAGCAGGCGTGGTGATCTTAAACAAGTCATGAGATTTCCATTACTCATGAAACCACAGAATTTGTGATTGGTTTGGCTGATTAAAATGACTTCCTAGTATTGCTGCATGATTCGGAAACCACCTGATTATACCGATTACATTACCACTCAGCTCCTCAACGGCAGTTATAACAGCATCTGATGGAGCCTACGATATACGTCATGTAAGCCACGTTGAGTTTAGTCGATTTGATTTCACACTCGGAATCGACGTCGATTTCGTTGCGCGTAAGGTTTTTAGTCAGGGATATAAATACACCATCTCCGGTCCTTTGGAAAAATCATTCACGCTATTACTAATTTCTGCAAAATATAATTAGGGTTTCAACAAACTTTTGGTGCCGATTGCAATATTCGCTTTAGTAATATCCATAAACTTTTTAGGTCTGACTTTTTTGTTAATAATTAAAAGAACTTTTAACTGCTGCGATTCTCTTGAGTTTACGGGAATGATTCACGAAGGATGGACAGGGATTTCATGTCCTGGGGCTTTAACCCAGCTTAAAAACACACCGTTGCTCTCCACACGGCAACGTGCAACCCGCGTAGCTGACTGTTGTGTGTAGTGCTCCCATAACCTATTGCAGGGAGACCCACATGATTCAACACTATGAGGAACATCCAGGAATCCAAGCCAAGATCGTCACAGAAGCGCCACATTATCTGAATGACAATGGAAAACTGGAAAAAGCTTTATAACTAAAGCTTTTTGGAAATAAGTGGACAATGAGAGGCGTTCTAGACAGTTCAGGTAAGAGGCTCGATGTTCCTATTGTTTTGTTGGTATATTGATCTGATTAATTAACCTTGCATAACCAAGTAAAAGCATGAGAGACAATAAAAATTCTTCAAAGAAACAGTTTTAGGCAAGCTAAGAGTTAATTTGCATAGACCATAGAGCATACTTATACTGTGACTTATGCTGTGACCGTAGTTGCTATCGGTCAAGTTTCAGCAACTTTGGGGTCATCTCCCAAGAGGCATGACTTCGGTGCTCAGTCTACATCAAACCTCAGTAAAGTTATGCGCATGATCCGATTGTGGCATATTTAGCGATTAATGGTACTGGTGACATGCATCTATGTAAACTATTGCCTTAGGAAGCATGAAATTATGAGATTTGATGAAAAATTTCAAAGTATCACAGTATCCAAAATTACGATCAGAAATTGCATAAACGAGCATTAGTCGACAGAGCGAACTAAATCAAAGGAAAAAAAGGTTTCTACAGAGACCGCCAAAGTGCTGAATAGGGTAGCAGAAGTCCTTCCAGCCAATTACAAGCTATGCTGCCGCTGCTGCTGCTGTCTCAAAGATTGAGTTGGGTATTTATGCTTGATACGGATGTTTATGCTCACTGTAGATTTGATTCCGAATATCCCTGGTTATGGCCGATACGCGAGAACTGTGCTATCAAAAATGGACATGCAATAACGTGCACTTAAATCATATTTATAACGAATGTATTATTTATGACTATACACGATTTGTGAGAAATTAAACCTCATTCATTAAATCTATACGACGCATAACCAGAGCAAAACACGTATTCATGCGAAAATTTACTCTATTTAAAAATAATTTTTCTTTTACTTATGACCTAACCAGACAAAACTTAATATAATCAGAATAAAGAGATTCATTTCCAGTCCTTAACCAACAATAGAAAAAACTTTGTACTAGAGCGTGTGTAAAAAATTTAGTAGTGGAGGAAATTTAAAGGGGTTCTGCCATAGAAGGAAACGACAGCGGATATGGAGATACTGTAGTTGAAAATAAGTGACAGAAAGCTCAAAGTTGTTGATGTATTCAGATATGTCACTTTTACTGAGATATTTTACATACCGTTTCTAGTTTTTTTATACTACACGCTTTAAATTCGTTAACTGATCCGAGCAGAGACCAATAATTATCCGTGATCGCTGAAAATGGTATTCGTAGATTGTAACAACAGTTTAAGCAAATTGGTAGAAGAATTTTTTTTTAATTTACGGCTTTACGCTTCGACATGTCGAGATCATTAAAGACGGGTTGGAACTGGGGATAAGGAACGGGAAGGAATTTGGCCATAACGTTTCGAAGGAAGCATCCCGGCATTCGCCTGGAGTTATTTTAGGGAAACCATGGAAAACTCAAATCTGGATGCCAGTACGGGGTTTCGAACCAGGGTCCTCCCTAATGCGAGGCCAGAGTGTTACCGCTCACCCACCGCGCTTCGTTTTGTAGAAGAAGAAATCGCTTCATATTTAAAATCAATGTCATAAACTGACAAATCCCCTTCTGCATATATCAAATCATAATTTTCGTTTTAATATTTTATTAGGTTTATATGATTAAACAGAAATTTTGACGAATAAATACTTTTTGATGCGTGAATATTTTTCCGCTGTGTTAGTAATTAATAATGTTTACTTCAAACTTCTGATTAATTGTAACTTTAATAAACATAATCTTATTATGAGACGAATCGTTTGATATGATGTATTTGACTAGTGATATTGTGGCAGAATAAAGTAATAAGTCAACCGTGGGCATTATAAAATAAAAAACTAGCAGCAGTAAGTATGTCAGAAGAGCCGTATATTCTGCAGACCTTTCTGAAACTTGAAGAATTTTTTACTTTTTTTGTAATAAGAGCTGCTTTTTACTTGACAGGAATGTTTATTTTATTTCCCCTTCATTCGCTGTGACTTCTTTTGTTATAAAGATTTCGAATTTTTTGATGTTATCTATCCTCAATCTTTTCCTCTCTTGAGCCAATCTCTTCATCCCAACATACCCATTAGGGCACAAGGCCTAGGTTTACTTATTAATCATTGTCTTCCTCTACAGATAGTTCATTTTATACTTCCCTCCATTAGAGAACTAAAATGAATCCCAGATTCTGATCTCGTATAACACTAAATTCTTCCAAAAACTTCTTTCCTCAACCATCATTTTCAAAACAGATTCGCTTTGTACAGCGTACTTGATCTGTCCACTTAATTTTCAAAAATTTTCTAAAACACTACATTTTAAATAGTTCAAGGACCATTCTGGTATTCATAAAGTCTAAGCTTCACTACCGTAAAGTGCTGTGCTTGAAATTTTCTTTCTCAGTCGTAAGTCAAAGTTTTAAATTAAAAGGTTTATCATTTTATGGAAAGTTTTAGACATTAGATGTAATTTTACTTCCTAAATAACAGAATTCATTTACTGCTTATATTACTACCGACCAAATTTTTATATTTTATCTGTTGTTATTGAGATTGCGTCTGCTATATTTCATGACCATTGTCTTGTTTTCATCTATATTTCATTCAAATGCTACTCCCAATTTTTTGTTCGTACAGGTGAGTAATTTTTCATTTTCTTCGCTCTTGATTGCTAAAAGGACAAAGTAATCAGCAGATCGTAACATACCGATTTTTTCTCATGAAACAATTATGCCACATTTCAAATTTTTCTTTTATTTATTTCATTGCTTACAGTGAAAGCAAGTTGAATATTATTGAGAATATACTGGAAATTTGTCACACATTCTTTTTAACTGGTACGTGTCTCTCGTGGTTCCCACTTTTGCTATTATATCCACACAAATTCTTCTGTGTCAATATCTTAGAACTAACATCTTAGTAATTTTGAACATTCTCTCCAATAAACATTATCACAGGCTTTTTCTAAGTATATAAATGATCTATAAGGTCTTTGTTTTTTCCGTCCTTGTAATATTAACCTTAATGTCAGAATTACAGCTGTACCATCCGTGTTTTTCTTTCTATGTCTACGATATAATTTAGTTCTGAGTACATTTATGACAAATGATGACCTTGCAATCTACAAATAAATGTTTTTCTGTACTTCACACGCTTTTGTTTTCACAGACAAACAGAAGAACCGTAGAACGCGTATTTCCTAGAGAGATGAGCGATAACTCGGGTTCAAGGAACGGGGCCTTCATTGATTTGCGGTACGGTGGCTCTTCCGCGTTGCTAATGACTTTGGCCGAATAGCTGCCTCTGTTTCTGAAGGTCTTGCTCTTGCCTTTTCGATTTATTCTCATGCCAACAATGAAAGTACTTGATATTTTAAATGACTTACTTGATGTAATTTTAAACAGTCATGAAGAATGGTTGCCGTAAATGGTACGTGTAAATAAATTACTAGTTAATGTTAAAATAGAGCAACTAATTAATTTAAACTAAAAATATAAAGATTATCAATAATATACGCGAAGGAATGGATGGATAGGTATTTGTTGCTGAATCACGGCTTAATGCCTCAACGGATTTGAATGAAATTTGGAGTTAGAACATGGTCTGGATTAGCAGATGGAATGCCTTTCTTTCCGCTAGGACGAGTAATTTATTTGGGAATTGTCAATTCGATAGTCACCAAAGAACCTCCTCTTCGAAGCCTGTATTACCACCTTTATTTACTCTTAGCTTCTTACATCTCTGAGATACTTGACACAGAAACTTCATTCACAACAGGACCACGTAATATGCCTGAACTAACACAAGACGCAATGATCTTACACAACCTTCGCCTGGAGTTAAACTGACAGAAGAGCAAAGAAAGTATATTGCCATATTAAAAACCACGAGAACTTTATGATTTATTCAATCATGTATTCCACTTAAACGCGCCCAAAAAGATGCACTTAATAATCAATGGAAATTTTTTTGGAAGTATGAAAAGTTTTATGCGAACAGTGGAGGGACAAATATTATGGGTAGTAATTTTACTTTAGAAATGCAATTCTATCAGTCCCGTTGAAAGATTGCAGAACTGAAAATGAAAGAAATGATTTACGTTTACCTGACATGTCTTAAAATTACTAAATTAAATAAAATACCAGTCACACCATATGTTGACAGATTGCGTTACTAAAAATACAGATAACGCAAAAACTTACATTTTAAAATAGAAACTGATTGTTTAAAGTTATTGTGTTTATTCCCTTTTGTTGCGAACAAATAAAATTCCACTTAATTAAATCTATGACTTGATCTGCACCGTGATTGACGAACCCATTTTGATTCGGAATTATAGGGATTAAAAAAGTCATCTGATTGTATCAATGTTCACAAATGTATAAATAAATTAAAATATAATTAAATTGTTGTTTTGTTTATGTAGTTTAGTGGTCTGTTGAAGCATTGAGGTTCAGTCATTATCTAAGCCATTTAAGAACTCTGTTCTGTTATTAGTCGTACATGCGAAAGAAGCCGCAGGAAAAAAAAAAAAAAAAAAACTAGTTTAAAGTAATTACTTTGGCGTATTCGTAGGTAACAATTTAAACTGCAATCAATCCATTATAATACTTCTTAGTTACGCAAAATTGTTACCAAGAGTAATATTTAGAACAGTTAATATAGAAACATGAGAATGGTATATTCCAAACTCCTTCATTCCATAAAAAATTGTGCAATCTCTTTAAGGATAAGAATTATTTGTGTAGTAAGCCTTGGAAATCAGGCAGAGATCCTACAATTTCAGGACAGTAATTATACTAATCATTGTGTTGAAAATACTGCCGGTAGCCATATCCGTAATATTAAGAAGAAATAAAGAATCTATACAACTCAGTATGAACTATACGCAGGAGCATAAACTCCCGGAAGATTTTTTGTTCATTATCTTCCACTGAAGAAATAATATTCTTTATAGACACGCGATAGCTTTAAGCCTAAATTAAAAGTTTTTATTTCATAAACCATTTAATTCCATCCGAGGATTTTGGTCTCATTTTTTGAAAATTAGAGAGGGCTAAATTGAAAGAGTTTTTGTTTTATAAGCCATTTAATTCCGTCAGAGGTTTTTCATCACATACTTTGAAAATTAGAGAGGAAAAGTAGTTTGTGTTGTGCCTGAAGAAAACGAAGACGTCATAATATAACTTGCAGTCACCAATGTGGTGAATGGTTCTTTGGAGCCTGCGTACAAATGTAGCTGTTAATATCGATTACGGTTTGCAAGTATTCGGAAATTACCTACAGAATCCAATAATACAATTCCAAATTATGGTTGTATGGTAAATTTTGGAAATTAAATTTGTTTGCGGTTTGCTATGTGTGTAATTTTTATTAATTTATGTAAACATTTACTTTTGGATATCATATGGTTCAGAATTATTAACAACGATAAAATTCGAGTAAGTAAGTAATAAAGTTAAATAAAAAACTCGGCTATGAATAAATGTAAAAGAAAAAAACCATTTTCATGATATTATTTAGCGTTGTAGTTTCATCGAAGTTTTATATGTAGAAGTTTCTGGAAGATCGCAAATAAATCTTAATAAATATGAAATAAGTATAAATGAATCTTTTAATGGGTCTGTGAAATGGTGATTTTATGATCCATCGGAGACTCTGTAGTATTCAATTTTTTAATATCGATTCGAATACTCTTTTATTTATATCTTAGTTTTGAAATTTGAACAATTCTGAAGAAAAATGGAAGTTTAACTTCATCGTCCGGGTTTCAATTGTTCGAAGCTCTGCCCATTTATAAAGCTATAAGAAATAGTGTCTTCTGGCGACCTGGTGATAAGAGTTCTGATTTCCCACGAATTTCCCTAATTTAACTTAGAATCCGAACAACGGAGCATCCCTGGGTAACTCATATGACTAAGTAGATTGAAGAAGTTTTAAAGGTACTAAACATTTACAGAAGGTGTCGTCATTTCGCTATTGGAATTGTAGTGCTAATTATTGGTCTTTATCCTTAGTTACTATCATTGTGGACTACAAAACTGTGGATTACGTAGAATGCACGTAGTATGAATCGAGTATGAAAGAGGTGGAGAAGTACCCACTAAACTTAGAACCACATTTCTTAGGTCTGTAGCGTTTATACCGAGGGTGGAATGTCCCTGTTGGCATCTGTATGCGAAACGTGTAAATTGTGTATGGTAAGTGTACTTTTGTTTGCGAATTATGTAGTTTATGAGGCGAAAATTGGGGAGCGTCCCAGCTTTTGCATAAGCAATAGCGTGAAATCGCCTAAAACCTTAATCGAGACAGCCGGTACGCGGAGTCCAGGACTGTAACCTACGTCCACGATGCATTGTGGTGGCGCCTTATCGTACGCAACCACACTGGCACGTATGCTCAACATGTTACGTTTCAGCTTAACACCCAAGTACAATATATCCAAACAAATACTTCTTTCCCAACAGGCAAAAGTATTAAGTGTCCCTTCTTGTTGTTATTTCTTGTGCTTTACCTATATGTCACGTCCTTGTTGAGCCTAAAAGTACTCTCATGTACTCACAACAAATTCATTCTTAGTTCTTCCTGCTTCTCTTTCTTTCATTTTCTGTTTAATGCCAAACAGCTGAATTCTTAGTTTTAATTTTGATCTTGTGTTTGGTGTCGGCTCTGCGATACCATCATTTTGTCTCCTTTTTTACTTGTCACTAACATTTCGTAAACTGTTTGCAATGTTTCTCTCTTTTCTTCGTCTTCCTCCTAGTTCAAACAAATTTACAGTGTTTATAGATTTAAATGCTTTTCAATGCTTATTTTTAAAGCAAAATAATTATAATATATGTATTATGGCTTCTGTTTATATTCAATATAGATTAGTAATCATATTGAGCATTGAAAGGTATAGCATGAAACCCCCAATTTTTAAATTATATCTGCTGAAGTTTAAATTTAGGCCTCACCATATTTAGAATGCTGTTTTATTGAAAAACTTTGGTGCTGTATCTTACTACTATTCGAAGTCCAATGTAGTCTAGGGGAGGTGGAAAAAACAGCTAACGTATCGTTAATTTTTCAATCTGTTGTAATGAAGGGCAAATAAATCGGAGTTTGGTCGAATATTCTATAAATTTACTTTTATGTGATCGGATGAAAAACTAAGGTTAATTGTTTCAAAAATTTAGATAGGGTGTATTTATCTTCGGAGCATAGTCTAATGTCAGGGTCTTATACCATAATAAATATATTTAAATATCTGGCAACAGCATATCAGGAAGAAGCCCCCATAATCTAATTTCAAAGGTTTACATTTCCTGGAATATTGTTTTGGGATCTGAATGCATTGCTTTATTACCTACATCTCCAACCAAATATTGTTGATCGTTTCTGATCGATTCGCCTTAAGGGGCTGTTGGCAACCCGAAGGACAAGAGGCTACTCTCGACAACTACCTGCTCCTTGTACCTCTAGAGGTCCTTGGCAAATTCCTGGTGACTGCTTGTTCAAGGACTCTCCGTTGTTAGAACTTCGTCCCAGGAAACATGGAACACCAAATGATCATAGGTTAACCTCTGGTGGAAGAGCTGATACCGCCAACACTCCACTGCTTAATGTTTCCTAACAGACGGAGGAGGTAATATTCTTCAAACTCCACAGCTTAGTTTGTTACCTAACAGCATAGCAGTTTACGAGAAATGTGGACAAAAGCGACGAAAAGAGGATCTGAAGCTGATTGTTGAAAACAATTGGTTAGTTTGGTAGGTCGAAAGAAAAAAAATCTATATTGAAAAGAAGAAGTGGTGAATAGTAAAGTGCAATTTGTCAGATTATTGATATACTAGCCTCTCATCAAAAATGACTGATCGAATGGAATGTTCTGAAAAGTCATTTCTTTTTATTTGCTTAACTAAATATAATTGTTATAAAATAACTCTCAAAGCAATTCCTCGTGCCCTAAGGCGTGGCAAAAAGTTTCAGTTGTCAGCTTGGTTTACGTTGCATTTGATCCTAACCCCAAACTCCGCTGACGTTGCAACTAGAAAAACAAAGCTTCAGCCACACACATATAAATACATTTCTCTGTATCGTATGTTGGTAACGACATGCATCACGATATAAACTTGTCACAAAATATTCATGGGTTCTTACATCTTTTGTTACGTTTATTTGTTTCTATTCGTTTTACTTATATAATAGCTTTTAGCCTCATCGGCCACAAAGCTAGTCTTTTACAAAAAGTTTCCATTGACGTGAACAAAATAATTTTCAGACCAACGATATGAAATTTACCATTTGAGTAAAACCATTATGAACTAACTACCAGTCATGTGCTAAATTTGATCATTATATAATAGTAAAGGATATATATATATATATAAACATATAAATACACACACACACACACACACACACACATATATATATATATATATATATAATTCAAAAGAATGTACCTGCGTAAAATGAGAAGATTTCGAGATGTTTAAATTATCTAATTTCATAATATATATAAGGAATACTCAAATATTTAACAGCTGACACAGTTGACAGGTAACATAGCGACAGGAGAAGCAAAGGAAATTAAAAATAAATCTTAATATATTACGTTAGACCACTTGATATTACTTTTAATCGTGGTCTAGGCTGCATCAATCGCGATAAATGTCGAACTACTTTCACTCAAACGAGGTAACGATTTCAGTAACATGGCGATCTTGTAAGAAACTTAAATTAATTTTAAAAAAACTTGTATAACTCCTTCCCTCTGCTGTAAAGATGAATGCTGCCATTTATGTCTAAAACGGAAGCATCCAAATACATCGCGATATAAACTTGATAACTTTTTTCTTACCTTACAATAACAACCATCAGCATTAATAATTAATTAATCAGAGAATGTACCAAAAATCTTCAACGAACGAATACAATTAAACAAAAAAGACAACTAGCACTTGATATGTTGATCAAAACGAAATATCTAATTTTCTTCCAGTATTCTGGCAATCATTCTCTGCAGTTGCTTAGCTAAATAAAATTGTTATTAAGTAAAACGCATAACTTCGATTTCATCAACGAAGGCCGAGAGCGTGACGTCACTGAATGGACATAATGACGTAGTGACACAGTGATAAAGCTTAATCTATTGACGATAGTTTGAGGGAAAACTAACGAAAATTAGTGTCGAATGTTGTTTGAGTTGTTAAATATCGATTTAAGTATATACATTAAATCAATATCACTAATGAGTCTATAACTCTATCACATGTTATGCAGCTAATACTCTAACGTTATATGTGTGTGTTGGGGGAGGGGGTAGAATTGTATTAGCAATTTATCTCTGGCACATAATTTTCTAAAATAATTACATTCCATCCAAAATTAAAAATTCTGCTATTTAATTATATACAGTACGCCAAGTTTGATTTTAATTGATTTCAGCGTCACATAAAATGAAAAATGTATCATACGCGCAGCAACTTTAATTAAATGTAAGATGGTAGTGTATTCTAGAGTCATCTAATATTCTGGTTTATTGTCGCGTGATGCAGGCAAAGAAACACTACTTAGTTGTAATCTCATCGTTTTCAAACATTAACACAGTTAATATTTTGTTCATGTCGTTATGGACTAGTTAATGTGTCAGATACATTTATAGCCCCTATACAGGTTATGTAGCGTGGTTGTAAACTTAAAATTTTGTCTACTTTATTCTCAGAAGTCTGAGCAAAGAATCAGGTGAAGTCGACATTAAATTTGAATGCTCATAATTGTTCCTTCATTCAAATCCACACTTTTTTTCTTTTTCATAGAATAGAATTTTATTATTCATAAGACGAAGATCCAATTAGTAAAAATTAGTCGCGATTCTACATTCAGATTAATCAGAACCAGAAAAAGAACGAAAAATAAAAGCAGAACTAATTGAAGCCGCAAATTTGTCTCCGTATTTCTAGGTTTATTAGACGACAATTTTTCGTCATTTTGCTATGCTTGTTTTTATGAACGACGTTGTTCAAGAGCTGCTATACTTAAAGAATCGTTAGTGTTCTCCAAATCAGAATAATTTCTGTATTCCTTTCTAGAGCCTGTCAGCTGATTAGGTACATTCATAAATTAATAATGGTTGAGTATAAATATTATAGTATGACATTTGATAACTTAGTCATCACAATGGATATAAACATTCTACGATTCGGAGCGTGGAATTTTAGAAGTCTTAACAGGGCAGGAAGGTTAGAAAACTTAAAAAGAGATATGGAGCGAGATAAGTTAGGTGTTGTTGGGATTAGTGAGATTAAATGAAGGATGTACAGGATTTCTGGTCTGGGGAACACAGGATAATTAACACACAAGCTGTTAATGGAATCACTGGTGTAGGATTCGTAATAAACAAAAATTTAGTGACATGATTAGTTATATGACGTTAGAAACTAAGCCCACCCTAACCACGTTAGTACAAGTGTATATGCCAACGTCACAGAAAGATGATGAAAAATTAGAAAAAAATATGCGCCGAAATTGAAGAATTAATCAAATATGTCAACGGGGAGAAAAATCTAATAATCATGGGTGATTGGAATGCAATAGTCGGAGAAGGAAAAGAGGAGAATACTGTAGGAAGCATTGGTCTAGCAGAAAGAAATCAGCGAGGAAGCAGGTTGTTAGAATTTTATGAAAGATACGATATAAGTAGTTGTGGCAGACACACTGTTTAAGAACCATGGAAGAAGGAGATACACCTGGAAACATCCAAGGCTACAGGCAGATATCAGCTAGATTATATCATGGTCAAATAGATATTCAGGAATCAAGTTCTAAACTGTAAAGCGTACCAACCAGCAACCATAATTTGATAGTAATGAAGAGCAGGCTGAAATCAAGCGAATAAGAAAGCAATATAAGCAGAACATATTGGAAGTGAATAAAGTGAAACAATCCAGCACGAGAGAAAAATTTTCAAATGATTGACCTAAGTCTAAGAATTAATTCTGAAAGGAGATCAGCCGAGAATGAATGGAATGCATTTAAGACCGAAATAATGAAAGCTGGTAAAGAAACATTAGGCTTTAGGGAACAAGCCGCTCGAAAACACTGGATCACAGAAGAAATTTTGGAATTGATGAATCAGAGAAAAAGGCACAAAATTGATCAGGACGAAGCAGGATGAGAGCAATACAGGCAATTTAGAAATCAAATAAGCAGTAAATGCAAAATAGCAAAAGAAAAATGGCTAGAAGAAAAGTGTGAAGAAGTAGAAAAGGAAATGGGCATAGGAAAAGTAGCTGTTGCCTATAGGAAGATCAAACAGAATTTTGGAGAAATAAATAAAAGAGGTGTAAAACATTAAAGCCACCTATGACAAACTTTTTCTAAGCTCAGATGATAGAGCAAACCAATGGAAGGAATACATTGAGAAACTGCATGATGGGGACGACTTGAACAATAGCGTAATGGAAAAGGAAGGTGATGTCGACATTGATGATTTAGGAGATCCAATTTTTGAGGATAGAAATTAATATTCTGAATGACCTGAGAGTGAATAAAGCAGCTGGAATTGCTGAGATTCCTGCAGAACTTGTTAAATCCCTGGGAGAAGAAGGAACAAATGATTATTCAAGCTGATGTCAGAAAGTTATTAAACAGGACAAATTTCAACTGATTTTAATAAAAATATTATCTTCACACTTCCAAAGAAAGCACAAGCCGACAAAAGTGAGAATTATCGCACCATTAGTCTAAAATCACATGCTTCAAAATTACTGACCAGAATAATATGCAGAAGAATGGAAAGGGTAGTAGAAGAGATAGTAGGTGAAGATCAGTTTGGGTTTAGGAAAAATTGCAGTACAAGGAAAGCAATTCTGACTTTTAAGATTAATAGTTGAAGGACGGATCAAGAAAAACAATTATACTTTTGTGGCGTTTGTTGATTTAGAAAAAGCTTTTTATAATGTTAGGGGGACAAGATGTTCAAATGTCAGATCTAAAAGAATCAAGTGTCTATAATGAAAGTAGAGAACCATGAGAGACACGCATCAGTTAAAGAGGGTGTGAGACATTGTTTTAGTATATCCCTGTTAATATTCAACTTGTGTGTAGAAGAAGCCATAAAGGAAGTATAAGAAAAATTTTCATAGGGCGTAAGTGTTCAGGGAGAAGAAATCGGTATGCTACGATTTGTTGATGACATTGTATTGTTAGCAAGACGGGCTAAGGATATTGAAAAGTTACTGAATGGCATGAAAAAAATACTGAAGGAAGATTTTGGACTGAATATAAATCAGAGCAAGACTCAAGTGATGAAATGTAGTAGATATGATACCAATACTAGCAGATTAAATATAAAAATAGGAACGGATGCAATAGGAGAAGTAAGTGAATTCTGCAACTTGGGAAGCAAAATTACAACCGATGGCCGAAGTAGGAATGATGTTAAGAGCAGAATAGCACTAGCAAAAAGAGCCTTCATGAAAAAGATAATCTTCTAATTTCAAACATTGATCTAGGAATTAGAGAGATAATTTTAAAACTCTTTGTGTGGAGCCCAGCACTTTATGGTAGCGAAACATGGAATTTAGAAATACCGTAAAGAAGGAAAATTAAAGCATTTGAAATGTGGTGCTACAGAAGGATGCTGAAAATTAAGTGGACAGACAAAGTAAGAAATGAACGAGTTTTGGAAATTATGAGTGAGGAAATAAGTTTGTGAAAGAAGCTTACAAAAAGAAGAGACAGGCTGGTAGGTCATATTTTGAGACATGCTGGATCGGTTAATTTACTGGTGGAGGGAACAGTTGAAGGTAAGAACAGTACAGGAAGACAGAGATTAGAATATATGAAGCAGATAATTGAGGACATGGATTGTAAGGGTTATGTAGAGATGAAGAGGTTATCAGAAGTTCGGAAGGGATGGCAGATTGCATCATACCAGTAAATAAGGAAATTGAGTTACAAAATATCATAATATTACTCATTGCTTGAATATGGTGGTTTAATATGGAACCCACAATTAGTGTATCAAATACATCATTTGAAGGGGATGCAGAGAAGGGATGTCAGTATTTTTTGTGCAAATAACAGCAGAACACTACCAGCATCAAATATGAGGCACAAGCAGGGATTTCATTACAAGACATGAGGCGGGTAAAGGTAATGCTGCGATTGTAAACACCGTATATTGGTGATGAAGCTTGCATGGATGTTGGTAAAAGAAACAGCACATGGAAAGGAAAAGATCACCAAGACCATGTGTTGGTAACTGATTTTAGGTAAAAGGGTGTGGTGATAAAATTTTCTTTTATAGGTAAGGGAGTCAGTTATTGGGGTAAATTACCATCTGAAATTAAAAACAACTTACCGGAAACACTGAAACTAATTAAAGTTGAAACTCGTAAAGGAAAAAAGTAGTATGGTATTATTGCAATCAGTGAATTTAGAAATATATACGATGAATTAGACTGCATGTGTATGGGTGGATAATGTCATTGGGGCATATGCTACATCGCAATTAAATTAAATTAAGCTCACGTGATGGATGAATTTAACAGTGTAGAAGCTTACAATTGGACGAATCGGATATGACATGTGGAAGATGTTACTTACCTTAATCGAAACGAATCTCATCGGTGGGAAAATAGAATTGGCTAATTTGCTGGCATACCTGATTTACATTATTACACAAGGTTTCATCATAATTTTTAATTACTTTAACTCTATATAGCCTGTGAGCTTAATAAAAACAGGCGAATCTTTATAATTTGATTCATTCGCTGGATATTTATTTTGGATTGAATAGATTATATTCTTGAGAAACATCCCGGTTCAATTAGGAAGTGATTGAACGGTTTATTACTTTATGTTTGGACATTGTACTGTTGTTTAAGTCTGCTAACATAACTTTAAGAACCCCTATTTCGTTAATTATTGGTCTTATTATTATTGTGCATTAACCGTTTCAGTTTTCATTATAAGATTAGAAAATCCCGATTTGAACATTTACGTCCATTTGCCATTAAACACTGCGTGTGAACGTGAAATCATAGAATCTAGTGATCGAAAGCATAAATACTTGAGGAATTATGTGACATACGTGTCTTGTTTGATGGCGCGAATAGCTGTACAAAGATTTAAGTATCCGATTGTCATTGATAGGAACCTAGTAAGGCCGTAATTTTGGAGCGAACTGAATTTATGTATGCACGATTCTATTTTATAGTCAGTGCAGCGACGACAGGGGTGAATTGAAACTCTGTTACTTAATCGGCCAACCTCTCCTACGAGGTTTCCCAGGCAGTAAATTCTTCTGCTGTTTTCAATAAGGTAAGGGTTTTATTTTTAGACAAGGGTTGATGAAGCGCTACAAATTGCAATTAAACAATTCTATACTTCCATTAAATTATTATTATTTTATTTTTATTAATTTTTAGTGAATTGTAAATCTTTGTTCCAGCTACTGATTTTTTTCTTCATTTTTTTTTACCATGAGCTAGTCATTAACCTACTTCTGCAAGGGGTTCAATATCTAATATATCTACCGCGTAATACAAAATCTAAATTTTGTGTCCGGCTGTTGTGACATTATCTGTAGGACCAGCTTTGCTGTCGATCACGACTTTAAACTAATATTAACATCCAAGTTCGCTTATTAAGGGAGTTACTCAATTACAAATAACATTGGGAGTACCTGATTAGATTTTTTGAAATGTTGATTTTTACAGTACTGCAGTACAGCTGCGCTCATGTATATCCCAACGAGTTGAGTTGTTCGTCACTTAATTTCCTCCCGGACGTTATTCAAGCAACCGTACGCAGTTGCAATGAAACTGTTATTCACTGCTGATAGTGCTGTCAGGCTGTTATAAAAAACTGATACTTCTTCAGCTTACAATAACAAAATAATAAAATAATAATTAAAAAAACGGATGTTATTTTTAGACTGAAATTGTCTTTACACTGCCTTTACTTTTATGAAACACGTAAGCATCTATATGAAAGTATGCATTCCGAACAAAAGCTAATACACTAACAAATTATGGGATCCCAAAAATATGATTAAGGTACTGAATTTTCAGTAAAATAATAGAGCTAGAAGTTGCTCTAAAATTATATTTTTTTTACTGTTTTTTACAATTTGGAAAGCCACTATACAAAATATTTTTCTGATGAGTTCCCAGATATGTCGTTGCTAAATTTTTAACGTCGGTTATCTTTTCTGCTGACATACCGTTATTTGAATTCCCGCATTTCTTATAGTCTTGCCCTTAGTGATTACAACTAAATTACTATTGTGTTTAAATACTTATTTATCTATTTATTTATCAATGAAACGATATTCATCCAAACTGATTTAATTGATCTTCAGTGGTTGCCAGTTAGGAAAAACTGGTTATAGACATTGAAGAGAAGTGAACAGTGCCCATTGAACTTCCGTTACTGTTAGATACACGTTTACCTTCCTCACAGCACCTTCCGTGTGCTGCGATACGGAAAGGCAAGTAAAATGGCGGACTACAGTGTAAACAAAAGGGATGGACACTATGTATAATTTGCGTATCGCTTTGTTTGTTAACTTCACCAACGTCACTAGTATCGTCTTCCGCTAAGAATAGAAGTATTCATTATTTTGCACCTGATCCAGTTTGAGGATGATAGTGAAACCACCGCAACGTTATAATGATGATGGAATGTTTGCTGCTAAATGTTACGTTGCATCCATTTTTCTTCGTTTTGCATACGTAATTTAATTTTTCGTGCATAAAGTCTGAAGAAATAAATATGAGATACGAGTTGGTAAGGAGGAAGTAAGCCAAAACTAGAACACATGTTCTGAAGGTTGTAATACACTGCAGCTGTAATACAGTATACCCCAACTACCCCGGCTCCGAGTTGAAAGTATTCAGTATGTGGTTGAATACTGAATTTAAGATAAATGAAAGGAAAATTCTTTGAGATGACATTTACGTTTTTTGCTTCTCCACAATTGTATTTGGTACTTGAAAAACATGGTAAAACATGTCTGCAGAAATTAACATCCACACTCATAAAGTAAAAGGAAAATGCTAGTAAAGAAATAAAGTAAACAATTCGAACAGTTTCTACATATTTTTATGTAATTAGACTCTGCTGACAGTCTCTCTTATCATCGTGGCAAGATTTGCCCCTACTTAATTAGACACATCACTCACAGTCGACTTCAGAATAAGAAATTAAGAAACCAGTTGGCTAAAACTCGACTCTTATTGACGGTGCTAAGATTGTAGTATATTTAAATCACAAATTTTTTCAACTCATTATGCCAGTTGTTTCGGAAATGCTGCCTCGTGCTATGTGTCGTATGATTATGCATATTACGAAATTTGGAGGAATGAAAGTTTTATATACTTATATAACTTGCACAAATTAAAGAGTACCGATGTTCTGAAAAGGACAAGAGTTATACGATAGCTCTTCCGGACACAAGAATATTTAAGTTTACATCCATACTAGACGACCCGTGCGAAAATTTCCCTTATAAAATACAATGAATAGTGACGTTGAATGCTTGTAATATAATGAAAAGTAGAGCCGTACTTTTGTAGCAAATATATATATATATATATATATTTAGCATAATAAGTACGCATCAAAATACTTACAACATATTACGCAACAGTTGGAAAAAATTTAAAACACTCTTTATTTACGACAAACTGTCACTGACTTTAACAGAATACAACCAACCTGAACAAAATGCATGCAACATATCAACATCTCTGTGATATTTGGTGCTGTGCGAATAAAATGATTACATTGGAATTGCATGGCAAAACGAAAGTGTTTCCCAACAGAAAAAAAAATATCTGAAAAGCTACTGCTGCTACAATCTAGAGACTTGGCTCTGAACTGTCTCATACGCGCCACCACTTTAAGCACCAAATTCCGAAAAATTCTTTCTTAATTTACGATTTTACGTAACTGGAGATCTTAATATTTAAAACGATATGATATTTATCGATTTCGGCTAGGTATCGGAGAAGATAAATCGTTTGTAATTAAAAAGGAAAAAAAAAAACACGCTGTAGAAATAATATTGATACTTTTGTCCCTTAAGGGTAGAATTCCAATAAATTCGTTTTATAAAATATGGTATGACCAAGGCAGCTACCTTGGTCTTTAAAATGATATCTCAATTACCGATTTCGGTTAGTTATCAAGTCAGGTAAAAAAAAGTTTATGAAATGATGATATTTTTGCCCCTTAAGAGTTGAATTTGGAGAACGTTTTTACTTAAAATATGATGTTACCACAGCGGATAATGTAATTTTTAAATCAATACCTCATTTATTGATTTCGGTTAAGTATCAAGGGAAATAAATAGCTGGTGACAGAAAAATGCGTTGTAAAAATATTAATACTTTTGTCCTCTACGGTTAGAATTTAAAAAAAATTGCTTTTTAAAATGTGGTAAAGGAACCGAAGACATTAAGAAGACCTCAATCTTTTAAATGATACCTTGTTTATCAATTTTGTTTAATTGTCAAGCAAGATAAATGGCTCGAGATACAATAAACGCATTTTAGAAAAATTGACATTTTTGCCCATTAAGGTTCGAAATTACGAAAAATTCCTTTCTTAAAATAAAATGTTACCACCGCGGAGACCTTAGTCGTTAATATGATATCTCATTTATCTATATCGGTTAGATATCAGGGAGATAAATAGCTCGTCACACAACATTGCAGTTTTCCCTTAAGGGTTGAATTCCAAAAACCTCTTTCCTGAAATATGATGTTATCAAAGCTGAAACAATGTTCCTCATAATCTTACTTGATTTATCGATTTTGGGTAGATATCCACAGAGAAACGTGGCTCGAAACACAAAAAACGCATTTTAGAATAAATGATATTTTTGCCCTTTAAGGGTCGAATTACGAAAAATTCCTTTCGTAAAATATAATGTTACCACGGCGGAGACCTGAGTCTTTAATATGATACCTAATTTATCTATATCGGCTAGATATTGAGGGAGTTAAATTGCTCGTGATACAAAAATGCGTTATAGAAAAATTTATACTTTTTACCTTTAAGGGTTTAGTTACAAAAACATTATTTCTTAAAATATGATTTCACAAAGCTGAGACATTACTCCTCATAATCCTACTTCATTTATCGATTTTGGTTAGATATCCAGGGAGATAAATGGCTCGAGATACAAACAACGCATTTTAGAAAAATTGACATTTTTGCCCTTTAAGGGTCGAATTACGAAACATTCCGTTCTTAAAATATAATGTTACCACGGCGGAGACCTCAGTCTTTAATATGATACCTAATTTATCTATATCGGTTAGATATTGTAATACTCCTCAAGGTAGCCAAGTGTAATCTATCACTGCTATCTTCACTATCCTGGCAGTGTTAAGCCAAGTGTAATACTCCTCACAATTATTATTTCTTATTACCAATTAAAGGTCCACAGGTTTGTTGACGGTTCGGCCCTTATACCGTCATTTCACCGAAGCACGCGGACTGAGGAGCTACTTATCTTCATTTTAAAGGTTCTTATTATACAAATAATAAGAAGACGTTTAACTTCGTACAATCAATAAGTTTCTATTTTATTAATCAAAGTCCATTTGCTATTCTGAACAACTTTATAAAACCACAAATGAAAACACACTCTTTTGTATATTAAGAATAATCACAGGTCCAGCCAGCATGCTCAATACAAAATTACTAGACCGCCGCCACAATCTTGGCGCGCAACAACTCGCGCCGCTCGCGGCCAGACACTCTCTCACACACCAAAAACCAAAGATATTAATGTCACTTATATTACCCCTGTTTACAAACTTGGTACCGTCTGTGGTCTCCATGAATTAAATACACTTGCTTACAATTCATATTATACATTCATTTCAATACTACAGAATATACTTATAAATACATATATATTTCCGGGGCTAGTGGATATGCTACAATATTAAGGGAGATAAATCGCTCAAGACACAAAAACGCATTACAAAAATATTAATACTTTTGCCCTTTAAGGATCGAATTCCTGAAACTTTATTTCGGAAAATATGATGTGACCTAAGTGGAGACCGAAAACTTTAAAATGACACCTCATTCATTGATTTCAGTAAAGTATGAAGGAAGATAGATACAGGCTTGTGACCAAAAAAAAAAAAAAAAAAAAAAAACCCTAATAGAAATAGTATATATGATTTTTTCCAATAACATGAAAGTAATGAATGACGCTTTCACTTCTATATTCATAACGGATTTAAATTTTTGTTGGAGGCATAAGCTGTAAAAAGTTTTAATACCGTCTGAATAAAATTTTATTACCTACCCGAAGCAGACTGCAACTTATCTTATGTAAAGAAATTTTGCTTCTGTAACTATAAAGTATTGTAAAATTAACATTTGATTACTAGTTGCATACTGTAGTTGTAGTTTTGTTATTTGTCGACTGTTGTATTTTTCGTCAACATGTTAGTTCGTGATCAAATATAGGTGACACATGAAGAACATCTCATTTAAAACCATCAGAGATCGAGAATGGATTCCAACCAGTGATTGTCGAAACACGGGTATGCTCCCGGTTCACTGTTCTAACTTTTAGAAAGTTTCTGATAATAGTTTCAGCGTGTATTTTCGATCAATCACAATGCGTAGGAGTGTTTTAAATGCAACGTTGTTGTATTATCACAGATCTGCATAAGTTTCTGTTATCAGGCACTATGAAGTGATCGGTTGATTAGCACACACGTGAGGCGAATTGGTATTAGCGACTCGTCAGAAGCTATATTTCTTAGCTCAGCATTACGCTACACTACAGGATGGGACTTGGACCACCTAGCGTAATAGTCCCCTTTCAAGGCTTCAAAATATCACATCTACTTTTCTGTAATTACTTGTGCAGCTATATATAAATCAAATATTGAGCCCGATGACACAGTCGTAGAAATGATCACTGCTAAATAAATGACACTTCACATCAATTAAGTCCCTAATTTCTCCTACACATTATGCACTTGAATACTATAATATAATTTTTAAGACGAATATATTTATTGGGCCTACCGCGTTGTATCAGTTCGTTGCAGCACGATGATGGTGTCCGGCGTTAACATCGGGTTATTTGGTTTGAGTCCCCTGATTGGAAGAAAGTTTCATCAGGACTTGGCTGGCGGGGTATGAGAGCTGATGGAGCATTATTCCTAAACACCATTCTCATAGAGTCAGGGGATTCGTCAGTTTGGTTGTCGACGTTAAGCCCGGTGGTCGCAATGGTAATGTTCAACTGTCAGCGAAACGTTTTTTGTTTGAGAAACCCTTCAGTTTTATGTCAGCATATTAACTACATCTGAAATACAAGACATCTTGATAAAGCATTTAACAGCTTGGTAGACGTGTTCAGTTGAAAAGAGTTTGCATACCACCAGCTGAACACAAATCAGTACAGCTTTTGTTTGCGACCGTAGCTGAACACCACTTTGATCGGTAAACCGTGGTAAGGGAGCGTGCATAAGCCACGTAGCTCCATTTTGGCCTCCTGTGAACCCCTCTCCCAGCCCCCCCCCCCCCACCCACCTGTAGCTCTACGTGGCTTTTGCCTCTACACCCCTCCCCTCCCCCCACGTAGCACGTAGCTTTTTTCCTTTTGATTCCAGAAGACATTTTGTAGTTTTCTCTTGTCAGACTAAGACTATTGTAAATTACATACGGAGATAATTAACTGACGAAAATAAATATTCACATGCTGTTATGTGTTCTGTACCTCATTATAACTGTAAAAATTGTTATGAAAGGAAAAATACGTGGCCTGGCTCGGAGCCCCCCCTCCTCCCCACACGTAGCCCAGCGTAGCCTTCCAGCCAACCCCCCCCCCCCCCCCCAAACGTAGCCACGTAGTTTGTGCACGCTTTTTTTTTTTTTTTTATTGTTAAAGTGTAATACGCTGTAGGTGTAACGGTAGTTTCAGTTGCAATATGACTTTGGAATGTTCACACCAGTTCTACTGCAACCGAATTTAGTTACTTGTTCAATTTTTATTTTCATTTGTACCACAGACAGACTCCTTGCATATTACGTTTTAATGCCAGAGGTTGTTAACTTCGGGAGATGGGTTGTAATATTCTTTCTTGAAGATTGTTGGGAGAGGAGTGGGTCTTGCATGTAGCGAATGTGAGCAGAATCCTTTCCCGGACGCTCCTCGTTGACCTCGGCGTGACGCAACCGCTGCACGCCACGCCGTGACGCACGTGTCGGTGCGGGCTGCGCCCTGAATAATGCGCTCCTTGTTGCAACACGCTGCCAAGGTCGCTTGCGCAACTCTCAGCTCCGCGGTGCATTTCCGCCTGGCCTCTGCCAGGGCCGGCTACCGGCCTCTGCTCCTTCATCGTTGCTGTTTATACTGCCTCCTACAAGATTTTCGCGGCACACGGAGTTGTACATCTGTAAGCGAAGTTATCCATACCATTGTTTTTAAACCTTTTTCGACATAAGGACCAATAAAATGTCAAGAATAATGCTTTGAAAACAACTTTTACTGAGTATAATTTTTTTACTTTTGTCTATATTATTGATATTTAGGACATATTGTATTGTACAATAGGTACAATAATAAATCTGAATAACAAATCTCAAGTCCTACGGAAACAATGTTATGAAAATGGAAGTGAACTATTAAAAGTGAATTATATATTGACCAGATTCTTTTTGTTTAGTAGCCAAATTAATAATAATGCAACTGTGGCCTGATACCACACTATGCCGGCGACCTACATCCACAAAATAAAATAATAAAATAAAATACACGACCCGACACCTTAAATTGCTGCTACTGTCCCACTCCGACATTACCAATCCTATCAATATTGCTGTTGACACGTACCGTGATCGCTTCCACCTGCAGACATCCTCATAAGATGGCGATTAACTTAATTTGTAAAGCAACGACATGAAACGTATTTAGTAGAGGGAGTAATCCAGTAACAGTGTAGTCATATCCTTATACCCTGGAAATATTAGTTTTTCTCCAGGACGTTGAAATATTCTTAGCTTTTAAAAGGTTTGGCTTATACAGTTATAGCTTATAATTGCTTATAGTCTTACATAATTCAAGTGTTGCGTCAATTTTTTGTGAAATTTTTCAACTAAGTTACTTATTGTTATGATATCATTCAGTTAGAATTAAATTTTTAATATTCTGCCTGCGGAGCACCTATATCATTGTCACGGACCACCGGTTGAGAAACACTGATCTATATTACAATTTTGTAAGATCTCTCACTCAAATAAATAAATGTTGGATAAAGAATGGTGACGTCACGCTCCGGCCTTCGCTCGCGAATTAACAATGGCAAGAGATGTTACTAGAAAGATTCGAGCTTATGTGAACAATTTAATACCTAAGGAACTGCAACGAAATGAATTGTCAGCATATATTTATTAAGTTTACTTTTCGTATCCTATCATTTCATATATATATATTTTTTAAAGTATGCTAAATTAACGCCTGAAAAAAAGTGGAATAAAATTGTACTTTACGATTTAATGAAGTCCTTCCTGTCCTGCCACGCTACTCGGCCATCATTAGGACGTACGTATTTACATCGCACCACAAATTACATATGAGTTGAATCAGACTTAATGTTAAGGCTATTAAAAGTAAAAACGTGGTCTATTTTTTAATATGGTTTTCTTTGCTTTTAACGTTGAGTGTATTTTCACGGTTGTTGGGTCACTTACGTTATTTACTCTGGCATCTTTGTATTTGGTGATATCGTCTCTGTCTATTTATAATATTCTTTTATTTTTTCTAAGTCCCTTCAAATTCTAGTGAATTGTTTAAGTTTTTCGAGAAGGAACTGTTAGGGTGAAACAGAGGTCAGCTTTGTATTTTAGCCAGATCAGGTCAACTTCTCATGACCTTTGACCATAAAAAACGTAATTATAATCTAAATACCGTCACGGGCTTACACTACTAATCAATAAATTTTGTTCACTCTACAGGACGAGATCAAAGTCCAATTTATCAATTCGAGAAGAGTAAATATTAATTACAGAGGACATTATTTCCATTCAGTAAACTTTCACCCTTAAGCAGTTTATAAAATAGGAGCTTTATCTGTATTAAATAAGGCAAAATAATCACTGAAAATAAATGAAATAATCGTCGCCATCCTATGATGTTTACGCCTATGCAGGCTGTCTGAAATAGACTCATACATTTCTTTTAATCTCACCAAATTTCTCCCTCTATCACTTTATCACTTCTCTCCATTTCACTCATTTGGAATAAATGTCGTTATACATCTGGTCTTCCTATAGGTCTACTCCTATATTATCCTATTCTTTAACGCGATTTCTCCTGCTTTTTTTTTCCTCTTCGCATGTACCATCTATCCACAGGAACGGCGGCGTCTTAGATAATTTTTATAATGAATGAATTTTAAAATGACGATTTTCCAGACAGTTTTTATTTTGATGTTTTTTATCTAGCTTCTTCATTGTGAAGATCTTGTTCAATCCGATATTGTCAAAATGTGTTTCTAAGTCTATAAATGCCTAAAAGCAGACTTGTTTTTCATTACTAATCTTTTGGTTCTTTGAGACATCCCAACACCTTACGGTAACCTCGTCTCTACAGCCTATAACCTACTTAGATCCCTGTTTGTCATGGTACAATTTTCTGCATCTTATTATACATTGCCATATGTACCATCACCAGATTATGTTCTTTATTAGTATGCAAAACTGGCCATTCTTTCTTGTCACTTCTCCTGTTTTCTGCAATATTGTTCAAATTAAAATAATGAATGAATGCAAGTTAATCTCCATAATTTCATAATAATTATGAAAAATAATAAAATGAATTTAAAAATAAACACCTCAGAATTTAATTTTAAAAATAATAATGTAGAATAATCACTTATTTTTTAATTTTAAAGCTATCCTAAAACATATGTGCAGCATTATAGAAAAAATTCAATTCTTTACCTTTCAATGTTATATAGGGCATCCGAGAATGATCGAGATTTAAATTTGCATATAACTTAATTAGCAGTGTGAATGATGTAATAGCCGTAATAGGTTATATTGAAAAAGTCAACTGCAGAATTTCTCTATATTCAGTTGGTAAAATGTGAACAGCGTTTTGTGCCACTCGGGTTTGTTAGTACTCTTACAGTTCAGGAACAGTTATTCCAAGTCACATGCAGATTCTTCTTATTTTATAATTAACGTATGCAATCAGGTTTGTAAGTATATATTTTATAACGTTACACTGATAATTACCAGTGCAGATTTTACTGAGCCAAATTTACAAAAACTGGTATAATACGTCATACCCTAGTTTCACCACCGAAACCCGTAAATTATAATACACCTTGAAAGTGTAACTGAGGAACCAATATGCTTAAATGACGAAATTCTCTGGAAGCATTGTGAATATACGAAATTTAGCCACTGTAGACAGAATATGAACAATTATTGAATAAATTAACATCGGTGTAACTGTTGGAGTGCGTAATGCAAATTACACGGAAAGTAGAGCATGTGACAGCAGAATTAATAATTAATGTATAACAGCAGTTTGGCAGCAAAATAATTTGTGTTTTGTGAGTAAACTTATATTGAAACTATCCAAGGTAATGCTGGAAATGCATAATGCTTAAATTAATTAATTAGATGTTATTTAAATATGGGCAACGGCAATATTGTGTAACAAAGTTTCTATTAACCTAATACTATTTATAATAAGAGCACTACAGCATAGGTAATTGGTATCAAAATATTATACGCTGCATCTATCAGTAAAAAATTGATATAAAAGTTAGGAGTGACTTTTCCACATAATTTATCTATGCTTATCAAAATGAACTAAAGCGAATTTATCTGAAAAATTGTATAAAAATAAGTAAAACGTTTATGAGCCATATAGTTGAAACGACTATCCAAAGTAATATCTGTGGAGCTAATAGCTGAGTGGAATCCCTTGTGACTTTCCGGATACTTAACAACCAATGGTGTGAATTATGGTTGTGAATACTTTACTCTACGAATGATCAGTGTTCAATTGCGTAAATCAATTTTGTGGAAAAGTTTGGGATCCGTCCCAGCATTCACCTAGAGGATTGTAGAAACCACCAAAAAACACTAATCTGGACAACATGTAATTCACACCAAAGATATGAACTTCTACCTGTTAGCAGCTTCGTAAGTGCATACTATTTTTATTTATTTTTCGTTTTGATGGAAAAATTAGTAGGGAAATGGAGTTTTTAAACAAATGAGGAAGTAAAAATTTAGGACCTCTAGTGTATGATCCTGAATGTTCTTCATGTACTTCTTTCAGTATTCGGAATCTTCCAATTTATATTTCTCCATCAAACAGCTCCGGCTAGTAATATGACTTACCCACTTACTCAAATTTTATGTTATTAAGTAAATTACAATTTCAGATTGACTGACTTAAAAAGAGGAATTCATTCAACTGGAGGACGTTGTTAGTACCATGTGCATTAGGGCGATAATTGCTCTTGGTTAAAGCTGCTCCGTTCTAATAAACGATCGCGTAATAAAATCGTGGAATTATTTACGCACAACGAACATACCGTACATGACTCCAGGTTTTGTTTATTCTATCCTTTTTTACTCCTCTTCATGTTTAGTGATAGATATTAATTGTCGTCGTGTTATAGTCAGCAAATAATTCCAAGATAACTAAGCGTTAAGTATTTCACGATTTTTTTGTTTGTTTTATGTATACCTACTCTATACACGCCGGTAAAGTAATAATTGAATGTTCAAATCGATCGTTGTTATTTCATGCACAGATTTTCGAGATGTTAAAAAGCTTTTAATAAGCTTCAGTACAATTTCCGTTAAATTTCATACTTGCTCTTATGCAGGTTGCATGGCTTGCGCCTCGGTAAGATAAGGAGTAACAGCAACGAGTGAATTATGAAAAGGGAGGAGGGAAATAAAATATTAATTCTATACTTACCACAAACAATAAAATGAAAAGGAACTTGAATATTTTGTTATGTTTGAAATGGCTAGTACTCAAAGACTGCTGAAAAAGAACAACGGGATGGAGGGTTTGTGGCAGGGAAAGCTTGAAACGAACAAGTATATTAGTAGGCATCTTCTCCGCCCCCTGCAGGACATGGATAAGAAACACGATTGATTGGGAAAAGTATTGTTGATTCAGTGCCCGCCTATAGGCCACAGAGACTAAACATGTTTTCGTATGAAATACACAACAGCGGACTATTTAAGACCATTTCAAGTCTAATAAAGTAAATTTCGAAACATTGTGCAACTCTGAAATTGTCAAATTATATGGTATGACAGAGGAAACTTGAACTAATGGAACGCAGGTAGATTTAAAGCAAACCTCTTTAGAAATACGCATGGGTGTCGGCTTCCAATTGAGGAAGATAGCAATCGGTATACCCAGCGGTGGCGGGTAGGGAGGTACGCCGACAGAACAGCTTCCGACGCGCATGGACTGCCCAGAGGAACACAATAAGACCCCTTTTAAGCTTCTGAAAAATTTCTCTGAAACACGCATTGTGGCAGTTAAGTTCTGAGTAGAAGTTTCTCTGGTGTACCATTATAAAATTCTTACCAGTTTTTTTGTGTACTTAAATAAAATGTTAAGTTACAAACAATATTTTAATTATGTATTTAATAATACTGGAAAAATAAATTTTTATTGCAAACCATTAAATTTCCAAACGACCGAAATATATAGGATAGGAATCTGAGTGTATAAAGAAGATAGTAGAGAGAGAGTATCGCAGAATGTGAACAACGAAGCTGCAAGCCAGTAGAGAACACTTGAAATAACTTTTTCGTTTTATAATGCTTCGTGCTTTTCCGCTCATCATCTTTGAGGTCATTAGAGTCATTTGAGGTCAGAAGAAGATGGTGACAAGGAAATCGAAGGAATTTGGCAATGAAACATCCCGGCATTGACTGTATAGATTTTTTTGAAACCATGGAAAACCGAAATCTGAATTACTGAATTGGGGTTTGAACCCGCGTTCTACTGAATACCACGCCCGAGCATTACGGTTCGCCAACCGCGCTCAATATCAAACAACTAAAGAGGGAATTAGCAACAGCAAATGGGAAACAAATGATGTGTTTATGAAGGAATAATAACAAGACAGAAATTGTCGAATGATGTAACCAGCAATTTCTGTGATTATGTGAAGAAACTGAGGAAGAGATAACAGTTAGACGGTTATTGATGGCCACGAAGCTATTGAGGATATGGATGAATATTAGTATAACAGATCTCTCAGAAAAATAAGAATCAGTGGTGTCGGAAATAAAAAGATTTCAAGAATATTTTGAAGGTGTTTGGCAGGATAAGGTAGAACAATGCGTCCGAAGTAAATAATATTAACACAGATGATATTATGCTAAAAAAAATATTATGAATGTTTTATTTGATTACTTACCGTATACCGGAGTATTGGAAATGCGACTTAGCAGTACCGGTTCCGAAGAAGAAGCGGTAAATACCGTCGAGAAATACAGACGTATTAGTCTGATCTCAGTGGTAGGAAGATGGTACACCACAACATAGATGTCTGTGATAAATGGATTGTGAAGCGGCAGCATGAATTTAGGAGAGATTTTTTATGTTAATCTGGGCTGTTGGTTTACGGGAAACATATTTTCCATGTAAAGGACTAGGGACACTAAGGAAAGAAGCGCAATGAATATGGTTGAAACATTGTGGTAAATCAGGATGTAACATGGTGGGTGGAGAAATTTGATATGACAAAGGAACTGGGATCGGAGTTATTAGAAGGTATGCGGAGTCTGGTATGTATGATGCATTAATTTTCTGTTATTCGTATGAAATAATGTTGCTATGGATTGTTTAAACTCTTGAATGTGAAATAAATTTGTCAAAAGCAGAAGTTTACACAAAGATGCGAGGTTATTATTTTACGTAATAATTTGTTGACGAAAAGATGGCATGTATTAAATGCGTACCAGTCCTTCACCTATCTGTACAAAATCATAACAGTAGTTCACTTTATGGTGATTTTATCTCTCGTTGTCAATGAAGCCTTAATAATTGCCCTTGGTTTTATTAAGAAGGCATTCACCAATCTTTCACTTCACCCAATCTACTATCTTACAATCCACTAAGAAGCTACTCTGGCCTATTAGACGAATTACATCGCACCAGTGACTATGTTTTCTCGTCTATTATCGAGCGTGGTCGGTGAGCGGCAAAGCTTGAACCTGCGATTATGGAGGAAATGGGTTCAGATCCCCGTCCGGCCATCCAGTTTCTGGTTTTCTCTTGTTTCCCCAAATCACACCAGGTGAATGCCGGAAGACTCTTTCAAAAGGCTCTGGCTGAATTATTTCCCGTTCATTGGCCCCATCTTATACCGTCTTTAATGACCTAAAAGAAATTTTCATTTGTTTAGGGGCGCATGGAATTTGATCTCCAGAAGCCTCTCAGCAGAAAAGAAGAGCTATTGTTATCTATCTTTTACATTCAGTGTAACTAATTTGGTGTTTAGGAGACGATTCCTGAATAACGCCAGAAAGAAAGTTGAGAATTTGCATGATTACCGGTATTTCTCCTTAGAACCGCCTGTCTCTTTGGCTGTTTGATACCCTCGTATAGACTGAAATTTGCACGTAGAGATAAAGTGAATGCCAAGAGATAGGAAGTGGGACCATTTCTGTCAGGTACACAGTAGGTAAAGTTCATATAGATATTACATTAAATAAAAATTTTCCATGCCAGTGCAACCAACTTCAGAAAGTCGAGGGATTGTTGTTTGCCGTAAACAACGTTTGAGTTGCCTGGATTTCAAATTATCTCTTCCTTGCCGACAAGACCTTAATACAAATTGAGCAAGGAACTGGGAATAACACACGGAACGAAAAAGAGAAAAATGATTTACCTTCAGGGCCAAGGGAATGGTGAAGTTTTCCTCTGAAGGTAGGGCGCCATGAGCTGGAATAACTAATCAAAAGACTTGTTAAACAATATGCTCAAGGAATGAAATAATTTAAAATTTGAACGTAGGTAAATTGTAAGTAAATGTAAAGGTGAATTGAAACTGAGACTTAATTCCATTGCCGTAGATATTAACAACCAGCTGTTGCCCGAGCATCCTCCACGTGTATGCACCTCTTAAGTTGATTATATCACATTAACACATCGCTAGAGAGGAAAAAGAAAACACTACGACGATGCCACTCGCACGCTGATTTCACAATGAACATTTGGACTGCGAGAAGTAACTTATCATTAAACGGACAGTAATTTATGGACACTTTTATCTTGACTTCTGAGCTTTTCGACGCAACGTCAAAATAAAACATACCTTATTTAACTCCTCTGATCATGGGCTATACTTTATTCGAAACCCCATCAAAATTGTATCTGTAGTTTTTCAGCATGGATACTAGGTTCCTAATACATTTATCCTAATTTATTAGTTTTTCCAGAAAACATCAATATGAAACATACCTTAAATGACGGTTGGAACCATGGGCTTTACATTAGTAGAAATTCCATAAGAATTCTACCAGTTGTTTTCCATGAATTAGTTTCAATTAAAAATGGATACTAATTTGTGGACATTTTTATTTTTAATTTCTCAGCGTTCTGACTTCTCATCAAAAGAAAAGATACTCTAATTTACCCCCTGGGCAAACGGCTGTATATTATTCAAACCTCATCAAAATATGACCAGTAGTTTTCGTGTAAATCCTGTTCATTTAAACAGACATACAGATAGACAGACAAAGAGAGAGACAAACAGATATATATATAAAAAGTTGATTCATTTTTGGAAGATCATTAAGAATGTCACATACTCTTTTTTTAAAAATATCCTTATTGTACATACTTGTTTCCGGTTTGATTATATTTGTAGACATCTACCACGTTGTCCTAAACTGCTTTTTCCCTGTCAGCAGTATGCTCTACGGATAAATATTAACAGTTTAAGTGTTTCTAACTATCTGTTCCACCATTGTATCCATTATTTCTTTAAAATTATTTCCTTTGCTTCTTTTCTACGAATTATTTAAAAATGTATCATCCTCGAAAAAAATACGCAATCCACTCCTTCAGTGTTCTCCTTACTGGTCTCTTTAAAAGACATGCTTCATTTACTGAGTACAGAGACTTTCTGGTCTTTTTGAAAAGCTTCAGATCTGTGAAGTGTTATAACAGCAACTTTAGAAAATTCTTTGGTTGTACAAGAAGACTGGTATTATCGTAGTAGTTACTTTTGATAATCTACTTTTGTTTAGATTCTGTTCCCCTAAACAAACAGTAAAGTTTTTCAACATCCAGATGCACAATTGGAACATTTAGACAGTTATTACCGTTGTCATATCCACTTCATTGCTGTTGTTAGTAGTGGGGAACTGTATTTTGAAGCTCATCTCGTGTATTGCGGGTTGCTTATAGAGGGGCTAGTTACACAGGCGCCCCCCCCCCCCCTCCCCAGCACGTGGGACATCCGCGCACCCGTATGCTTACTGGTATGGAATTACACACCGCACCTCTTTGGGATGTCGAATTACATGCGTGTAAGGTTGCATGACATGTCCGGCAGTAATGCCATACTACCAGTGGAGTACCGACGAATGATATGAACCCAGATTCCACCTTGGAGTGCTCCGCTGGGATAATGCCTGGCGTTCGGAAGGACGCAGACGTCAAATTTCGATTTACCATGGTTTCCACAAATCACTGCAGCAGAAACCAGGATAGTTCCTTCAAAAGTATATGGCCAAAAACTTTCCCGATCCTCGTCCCAATTTCTCCGGCCCCTCAAGGTCGACGAGACGTAAGGATTGAAAAAATGGGTACTTCGTAGTGAGTTAACGCAGTGAAAAGTAGAAGGAAACTCAGAAATACGTTAAAGTTTTTGGATTTCCATAAAATATGGTGATGTTATCAGGGAATCATAAAAGTTTATGGAAATTTAGTGTTCGTCCCTTTCCACATGCAAATAAGTAATTCTTGAGATTTCCTAGAAATTTGCCAGTGAATACAGATTATCATAAAACATAATATTTGACAGTGATAACTTCAAAGGCTAATCTCAAATTAAAAATTCTCCCACCAACAACCTTAGCGCAGAAGTTAATTCAACAACTTTAGTAAAATGTGTTTGACAATCTGATCGCACAGCGTGCAAAAAAAAATTTTCAGGTAGAAGATTTTATGCGATGTTTCAAACTACGAAATTTCGTTTAAAACAGCCTACTGGAATTATAATTATTATTGTTGTTGAAAAATGTTTTTTGTTGTTACTTTAAACAACAAGTCAAAATCACACGTCCTGTCACATTTGTTGAAACTTATCACTACTTCACCCACATTCTATCCGCCTGTTTAGTCACATTCCCGTAAACGATAAACCAAAATAAAACATCTTAAAATGGGTATAGAGAAATAAGTCTCACCACCTCTAGTTATCCGTCACAGGCAAAACGATATTCATTCTTGTATAGCACGTCAAGACCACAAAACCTAAACATCCATTGGTACTATACCAAGAAATACTTTTTGTATTCTTCCTATATTTTGAAATAGGCTACCTGTATTTCTTTACGTAATTTTCCATGTTTATATAAGCGCTGAAGTCAGTCTTAGACAAAAACTTTGCAGGATCGGCGGATTGGTAAACGAAATAGCAGTCCAAGCTTAGATGAGGTGTTAAGTAGCGAATGAAAATCAAAAACCTACATACATGTTGCATAAGAACTTATCGTTCTAAAATCGTAAAATGCTAAAATATATCAGAAACATCTTTCCGAGTTGTTTATGTGTAAGATAATAATTTAAAAAAATATGTATTTACATGATGTAATTCTCAAATACGTTTTCGATTAAAACATTGGTTTCTTCATCCGGAGAAGTGATACCTAATGAGACTGATTATGGGTTGTAAGTATATGAAGTGACGAACGAAGTTTTGGCTGCGTATATCCTTTACTAACACACTCACTTCTGGATGTTTTCGATCACATTTTCTATTTTTCGTCTGTATGCTGCAGTGTGCAACAATCATTCAGCTGTTTCTAATCCAATCTATTTTTGTAAATAATGTAACTAGAATATTCTTCTTCTTCATTTCTCCTATTTGCCTTAAACATCTCCTTGGAAAATGAGCTGTAAATATTTTCCATACCTCTTAACTTGTATCAAGTACTTGATTCTTCTCATCTTGATTAGAAAATTCCCACTTCTTTTAACTGTCTTTTGTCTTCGTCATTTTTAGTCTTGTCTGTTCGCGATATTGGAAATATTTTGTCATAGACCCACATATCTAACTCTTTTACTTTTTTATATTTTTCCATTAATATCATACTTTCTAAACCAAACGTAGCAGTCAACAATTTATAGTTGCAGATTTGCAACTAAGCCTCTCTATATGCAAAGACGTCTCCAAAATTCACGAATTCGTTATCAGAACTCTCAGATCGACACTTTTATCTATATGCTTGAGAATCCATTACAAACTGAAATTGTAATCTGGAATCTTTGAGCACAGCTAGTTTTCAATTATTGCTTCAAGTAATGTTGATCATATAATATTAAATATGCCACAGAGTTACTAAACTCTTATTAAATCCTCGGTCATATGATTTCCAGAAGTTTTAAATCTTAAGTGGTATCAGTTTCTACGAAACTTTAAACAGTGGAGCGGCTCCTTGTAAACACGTATACATATTTCGGAGATGCCAAAGGAGGATCAACGTTAATATCGTCCAATTTTATAGCGATTACCAGCAAATGCTTGCAGCGCCGCCTGGGTGATTCTAGATATATGGACGAATGCACGAATGGTAAATGTTTGGATATCCGAGCGGCAATATAAACAGAGGCTGTGGCTACGTAGAAACGCAGTCTGAACAAGAATGAGAAATAACCTTCTATATTACAGCATAAAAAACGCTGAATTTAGTTTTTAATAACTGAAGTTGTCTTCACGAATGCCCTTTCACCGATGCCATTACTGCGTTCTGGAGTAAACAGGATTTTTTTTTTCTCCATGGTCCTAAATATTTTTATACGTCTAAAATTATTCCAACTCTTTTTCTGTGTATTTTAATGTAATATATTTCAGAAATATCAAGTTACTTAAACAACAACAATGTTAACAGAATCCAGACAGAGTGTAATGTAGTGTAGTATGAGCTTTGCTTCCTATCTTTTCAGGTTACGAATAGATTATCATGTATTGCGTCACCCACCGTTCACTTAGGACACGTAGAATCAAAATACATTCCTCAGTTTTTAAGTTAGATCCTAAGCTTTCAGACTATGAAAACAATATCCAATTCTGTTCCGTAGCTTTCGCATGATGCATTAAGAAAGAAATCCATAGAAAATGGTCGCTTATTGAGTCACGTATGCAGTGAAGTGATAAAGCTTCTTGTTCTGTGTTGTTCATTGTCATGTGGGCTGCTTAGTAATTACGGGACGGCAAATTTTCCCTCTTTGACAGTGCTGTTCATTACCTTCCATGATGGCAAAGTACGAACGTCTCCATCAGTGCCGAGGTGGACAGCTCGGGTGAATAAACTTGCGTCAGTCAGCTTTCCATTTGAATGCCCAATGAAGAAACAACCTACCGCAGCGCAGCAGACCGCCTGCTGACGCTTCCGTGGGCGTGCTCGCAGCACGTATCTGGCTGGCGCCTGCGATAAGATTGTGCTGACGGTGTCCCAGTGGCCTACTGGTGGCCGAGAGGTCGACGACCTGTGCGTGGGTGGCCGTGTGACGGCCGGGCGGCAGGTGATCAAACGGCAGGCGGCACCGACCACACAAGTGTTTGTCTAAGCTCGGTGGGCCATGGACCTCAATGAAGTAAATGTTACACCGGTTCAAAGCATTAGTGGCGTTAAGCTGGTTTCTAGTGACTGTTAAAAATTATTTATTAAATTCGGCTGGCTTGTCAGGTAGATAAAAGCAAATCCTATACCAATTTCTGTACCCTAACCTAGTTGCACACACACCTGTTGACGATTCCCCCTCGTCCCTGCGGTTTTGTATCTGTGGCTTTACGCTTCGTCGATGTTAAGGTCATTAGCGGCGGGAAAGGACAAAGGGCAAGGAAGTGGAAGGATTTTGGTAATAGCCTTTTTGTAGGAAGCTTCCTGTTATTCACCTGGAGTGATTTGGAGAAACCAAGGAAAACCCAAATCTGAATGGCTGGACGGGATTCTAACCCGCGGATTCCCAAATACGAGGGCAGGGCGTTACCGCTCAACAACCACGCTTGGTCGCCCAGCTTTAGATACCCCCTTTGACATTGGTTTTTCTTTTAGCAACACTAATTACTACGAGCTGTGACCCTAACCAACTACCAAACAGTTTATCTCATCCGCAGTGTGTGAAAATTCCTCCTACCCTATTTCGCAGTAGCCGAAAATGTAGTGTACGTGCCCCAGCCGTTCATTCTACTCATGTAGGTAATTTATTCGATTAGAAGAGTGTAAGTATAAAGATTATTCAACAAACCTGTCTGTTATACTGTTTCCTTAAGAATCTTATTCCGTGACTTTCCAGTAGGGAGTCCACATAGTGTGACATGACGTTAACTAAGAAACTGGAAAAAGGGGGGGGGGAATTATAAGCATCCGTGACGTCACATATATTTAAAAAAAGTTTGGAAGTGGTGTTTCAACCAATTTCTGAGTTTAAATTTACAAATGTCACGGAAGTGAGCTAGGGGAGGAGAGGATGTCAAATATCAAGAAATTAGTGTGAAATAATTTACAGAATGCCTCTTACACTTTGAAGCTAGGATTAATACCAGCCGAATCAGAAAAATGGTTGTCAGTTCATTAGTATTCGTTCATCATCACCTTTTTCCAACATTAGGGTTCGGCTGGCTCTGCTGAGTTTTAATCATCATTTGTGTGAGCAAATTTGTAGCTTTTGAGCTTTCGTTTCACGGCTGCGTGGCCTTCCTGACACAAAGCATTTTATACTTACTGCCAGGCCGTACTGAGTAATGATGGAGGAAATTATCTGTCGCCATCTGTCTGTGAAATTCGCAAATACATTCTGTGTGTGATAAGTGTATTTTTTGTATGTGTAATGTGTAGTATATGAGGCGGAGATTGGAGACTGTCCCTGAATTCGCCTTGATGGCTGCGGAAAACCGCCTACAAATCCCAGTCAGGTGGGCCAATAAGAGGGTCTTGGGCCCGTGCCCGGCACCATTGTACCTCCCCGGTCAAGAGTGCGGCGCCTCAACGCACTAAGCCACACTTGCTCTTTGACTACAACCACATACAAACAACGGACGGGGCCAACAGACAAGCTACACACCATGTGAACAAAGCAGTGAGTAGCTCTACTGATAGTGGGGTAAATGACTTTGCTGCAGCATCAACCCATTAAAGGAGAGTTGGCTCATTAAGAGCCGCCAACGAACTAACGAACTCAGAATTGCGGCTCTCAGCTGTTTTCTCCCATGAAAGCTGATAATGAATGAATAATTTCGTAAAAATCTGTTCTAGTGGGTGAAATATTCTCACGTCCGATCAGGATTCAGAATTTTTTTTCTCTTTGACTCGCTTTTGTATCAGCATTATACGGACCAAGCCGTTCCACGAGAACGTCCTCACGCTCTACTTTAAAGGCATCCGTAGTAGAAGAAAAAAAAAATTTAGAGTCTGAATCACATTGCCCTAATAGCTTTCACAAGAGTTTTCGCAAATATAAATTATACCAACCATACAACCGAGATAATAATTTGAAACCTTTATTGCCATTTTCGATCAGCGAAATGTAAGCAACATGCTTTGTCAATAGAAATGACAGTATCCAAAAGTTAAATGAGTGAATTAGTTAATAAAAGATTTGTAATGAGTAAGCCTACTTCCCCTGAGACATCTATAACTGATTATCTTAATCATAAATATTTTGCTTCTGCAGCGATACCTGTAAAGCTGAAATTATGGAATGAAGATAAATGCCAAGAAGGGTCAGCTAATAAGGTATACACATAAAATACAAAAGATTATTTGTGGTTGTAACGGGACGTCATTTAGTTTAACATTTTAGTATTGAAATCGTGTAAGTTTGTTTGGTTTCACAACAGCCAGACGACGAGTTAGCACGTCATGTTTGTTCGACTTTCTGCTGATCGACAGTTCAGGTTGCAAGCTACACGTGCGCTGCTGAGCACGCAAGCCACTACTTTACCAGCAAGACAGAATACATTGATCACTCTCACTTCTTCACTGTCGGGCAGCAAGTTATCAGCTAAGCCTCTAAATAGTAAGGCCGGCCACACACAGAACCGGGCGGGGCAGGGCGGAGCAGGGCATTTTGCCCCGGGGCGTCTTGTGCGACGGGAAACGCGACGGGCGGGTGCCTATGGAGCACCACACACAGGACCGGGCGGGGCAGGGCACGTCGAAAAGACGCCCCGGGGCAAAATGCGAAGCTATGCTCAGAAAAAGAGGACCAACATACATACCTTAAGGTTATCAAAAGCCGCTCCTCCGGGGGTATGGCTGTTCTACAGTTGGTATTTTGCTTTTCTATTCTGCTCCGAATGCTCTCAAGTACAAAGTCGAATGTCGAAATTGACATGCGACAATAATTAAAAAACTTGTCTGGGTTCGGCTGGAAACTTAGAAATAAATCTTTTTATATTCCTTTTCAGGTCTATATGGTGTACCTACATCTCTCTGTTGTTAACATTGTGGTCCAAGAGCTGCAGATAGTTCCAAATTAACAAAACGGTCTCCTCATCTTCATCCATTTCAAAATGATATACTACACACGAGTATGCTCCCACTGAGTTCACTGACACGTGACTGGGGCAATGAAGAAAATTTGATAAATGTTTGATTTTTCGTGCCCCACCTCGTTCTGTGTGTGACAGCAGCAAGACAGGGCAAGTCAGGCGACTCGTCGCGCCCCGCCCCGCCCTGCCCCGCCCGGTTCTGTGTGTGACTGGCTTTAGTCGCTGCACCAACATTACCATTCTCTGTTAGTTGTATACTGCAGGGTTAAGTCTCTGCCCTATGTTCAGTAGCACGGGTTAATGAATACCTCTCTATTATGTGCATCATCAGCTGTAGTTGGTTTACGGTTTAGTAAGGATTAAATAAGGTTTCCTGATAAGCTTGTTTGATTCAAGTAACCCTTAACTGTCCGATCCCTCTCCTAGATGCAAGCTCAACCCTGGATGCTCATGTTTATTTAGTAGTTTATAGTAGTACAAGAGCAGAAGAAACACGAAGTTACATGAAGATAATCAGTTCAATTAATAGGGCATGGTACGGAAAACCCCATAGAACCCACGTGTCAGCCATACATTAACAACCCCACAATTACAACACCACCACATGATTATAGTATGGTGACAGAATTACTCGTTGAAGGCTTGAAGTTTAAATACCTTAGCATAACATTTGTTAGTAAACTCAACTACGAAGGACACATTGGGCAGGTGGTAGGAAAGGAGTTGTAGTTTGGGCTCTTCATTTTGGCTATCAAATAAAGTAGCTGGAGGGTGTGCAAGGAAAAGCATCTAGATTTGTTTGTGGAAAATGCCGCAGGACCCAGTCAGTAACTGATTTGATAAAGGAGCTGGACTGGCAGTCAATAGAAGACAGGAGGAGATTGAAGAGAATGTTGAAAGTGTACAAGACGTATGTGATAGGGCTTGGAGAGATATTGACCGGAGAAATACAAGTGTTGCATGGATATAAAAAAATTATCAAGGTCACAAGCTGGCACTCAGTTTCATGCATAAGGCTTTGGGAAAATTATCTTATGATTAAGTGTGTCAGGACTGGGACAAATTACCAAGGGAAATGATGAATAATTTACTGAAAAAAGCTGAAAGAATTAAAGTTAAAAACTCGTAAATGGCAAAAGTAGATGGCTGGAGGAATTTAACACTCAAAGTATTGTAATGTCCAGCCTCTGCTGTCATTGATTTTCCGTCACCTCTCCATTTGTGAGACATTTCATCCAGCCGTTTTGGAAGACAGGGAAGGTTGGCAAATTCCTGCTGGCGTCGTGTTGTCGGCGAGGTTGCTTTGTTTGACGCAGGTAGACATGCCACTCCCGGAGACCGGGGGTGAGATGGTCAAACTGTCGCGGTCACTTGGGGGCTGGACCCCGTACAGTCCGCATGTGTGTGTGTACGCGGATTTCAAAGAAACGTGGAGGTCGCGATTTCGACCCGACAATATTTGTCGTGCTGTTTTCTTTATGTGCTTCCACAAGTGAACCCACCTCAGTTGCCAGATGGAGTTAAAGGTGTTTCGCCACAGTCAAGGAAACATCAAGGTCACCGACAGCCTCCTGCAGTTACGATAAGTAACAATTACATATAAACATTTTTACCCAGTACGCCCAAACTTACGAAGTTTCTTGCTCTCCCTAGCCGGGAACATTGTGTTTATTGTTTTTTTTTTTGCTTCTGTTCATTTTATTTGCTGGCTGAGTTTTATTTTTTATGTAATGTTAAATAAACATGTTTGTTTTTCTCAGTGATAATATTTCTAATTTAATTATTTCTTTAAAATTCTGCATTCGAATTTCCTTTTTGTAATTAGCGTGTGTAAGCTCAATTTACATCCTATTAATGCAAACCAAAAATATATTAAAAATACAAATTTTTACAAATAAATTTTCCATTTCATGCACAGAGAATGTGAATGTTTAAGGTCAAAAGAACCTAGACATTTCAGTATATAAGATAAAAATAAAAAAAATAATAAGAAAGGGGTGCTAGGAATGTTGCCACCGTAGCATGCTCTCCATCGCAGTTAAATTCAATCAATCTTTCAGGCACAGTGTATTTTTAAATATTATCACGAAATAATTTTAGACTCAAAACGAACAGAGACTATTCTTGGTTTTACTATATTCCTGGTTTCTCAGAAGCTATTACGCGTGTGTCCCACTGCGGCTGTGATTTAGTACGCTATTCGTGGCTTGCGGTATGTCAGAGGAAGTGGGAACAGATAACAGAAGGATGCCCCTCTTTCCACACTAAGCTAACACTCCAAGGTACAAGTACTCAAGTCCAGACACCTTATTCCGACCTATTTGTTAGCCAAGTTACATTTAAATAGATCCGGATCGCTGAATCGTGATGTTGTTGAAAGTTTCGCGCAGACCATGAAAATATTATCAGAATCTCATATTTTAATTCGGCAATTCGGTCATTACTGTTTTCTTCCAGCAAAAAATTCCGACTAAGGCCTGAGTTCGAGAAAAGGAAATTTCTCATAATCATAACTATTAAGGATAGCGCGATTCAATAGTTTATTTTTGTTAAGAACAGAAACTAGCTGCATGGCTATTTGGAAATATTTCGACAAAGCTCATATAATAAGCCAAAAATTTTAGTACATTGAATTGATGAACAACTGATCTGGCCTTATAAAACTTCGTGATTTGTGCATCACCCCTTCTTGGATAAGACTGCTTATACTAAAGTGGAGCTACTAAATGCCTCGTGGCACATCAAATCTCTAGGGAACTTCTGTAATGAAACCCTTGTGAATTAGGCAGGACTAGGGCTTAATGCTTTCTGAGAGGCGACAAAGTGGTAAAACCAAAACGCAATCGACATAGTAAGAAATAACAGTCTGTACCTGTCAGATATCCCAGATTTTTGCCTGTGGCCACGATGGTATATAATAAGACATCTAAAAGAAATTATTATGACTAAAGTAGCATATTTTTTTCCCCATCTTCATCTTGACTCCCGTAAGTTTGTCATAACGTTAAAGGCGATGTTATTTGTTATTATCTTTATTATCTTCGGTCTACTTTGAATCATGCAGGTATTTACCGACGATGTTGATTCTTGGCTGTCCGGGTGGCGCCGCGGAAGCCTACGATTATATACTGACGATCCTTGGTTTCTTCTAAGATTTTTTTTCTGTCATCAGACACTCGACTGGTTTGGGGCAATCCTCGATCCTTATCTAGCTTGCGCTAACCTCTTCTTCTCAACATACCCCTTACAACCTACATCTTAAATTATCTACTTAATATATTCTAATCTCGCAGTTCTTTCCTTAGACTGTTCCCTTCCTAAACAAATTAACCAATCCCGCATGTCTTCGCAGATATGAGTAACGTAAAAATATACTTCTACCAATCTCTCATCCAGTTCTTCTGCTTCTGTGAAACTTCAGTCGTTTTATGAGAAAAAAATTAAACCAATGAAAAGATGTAAAATTTTAAGCTATTAACACAGAAATTAGTGATTAGCCTCTGGTGTATCACGCTGTCCAATGGCCGAGGGATCACGAATGAAACGAAACACAGACTTCTGACTTACGTTCAGTTCTATGGCAATTTCATCAATGACTCACCTATTGGAACAGACTTCCCACCAGTATTTAAACTGTTCCTTGTTTCAGACATCCGTGCACATATTGATAATTTTATTTCGCAGAAGATTTAAGTTCCTTAGATCGAATAACCGAGTTGAAGTTTAAACAAGAGTATGGCAGGAATCATACTGTATCCGAAATTAACTGTTTTATTTGTGCAATCATCTCTTTGAACTTCAGAAGAAAGAGTATATCATTTAATGAATGCCTTTATCTCATAGATTATATCATTGCTGATTTGATTAATACCTTTCTACTTGCATCACAGGTACATCTCCCTTTGTATCTAAGATGGTCCTGCAAGAATCTTTTCAAATATTTTATTAATTTATAGTTCATTGTAGTGCGGGACTAGTAGTTCAGTGAACTATATTTGCCTTTAACAATTACTCTATGAATATTGAACAGTAAACTACTGTTTCTGATGGATTAAAACGTCTACTTGACATCTTTTCAGTCTTTCTTGATAAGACAGATGTTGATGATAAGTACCTTTATCAAAGATCGTTCAACTCTCATGCGTTTACTGACGTAAGAGTAAGGGTCAACGATTTATTAACTAGCAATAAGAACACTGTTACAGATAACTCCGGCTTTCCAGATTTTCAGCACTCATCTTGTAGAAATCATTTTACATGACGTCAAATTCAATGGAATATTAGCCATAATGAATGACAGAAATTACTGTATTACTGCCTAATGATTATGGAGCTGCGTATTTACGGCGGTAAAGCATCTGACGACAGCGTGGAAGACCGTGGTTTGATCCCTGATGAAATAGAAGATTTTTCATCGGAGCTGAACGATCAGAACGACCTCTGAAGTCCACTCACGCAGCTAACTGATAAGTACCATGAAGGTGAAGTTTGCCACAGCGTGCTGTTGACCTCTTCACTTCTCCACCGAAGAAACAGGTGAAGCATGGGGATATGGTAATCTGCCTCCATGATCCTCTGCGCCCGATTACGTTTTTATCTTACCAGTCTCTGCCTTATGTCTATATTCCGGGAAACGTTTTTCGTACATATTAAATGTAAGTAATGTCACTTGGCTATAATTTGGAATGTTTGCCGTATTATTGTGTTTCCAAATTCAGCTCAAACAAAGTTAATACTGTCTTTTGGTTGCATACCACAGCTATAAGATGGAACTGCATGGACTACTGATATTAAGGAAAGAGAGTAATTGAAGGATGATGAAATATTCTTCTAGTTTAGTACTTCGTAACCGAAACAGTAACAACGAAACGGACATATTTTTCTCATTTCCGTCTTTCCGTATGTCATAATTTCCTAATTCTGCCGCATTTGCACCGACTACTATAAAATTCCACAGATTTATTTGACTGGCTGTAAAACAGATCCGTAGGTAAATACTAAATATATTTTTAGTACCTTGCGGCCACAAAAAAGAGATTTTTCCCCCCGGATACCTCTTCGTTTGTGGTGTCGTTAAAAAGGTATTGAAATGCGCAGCCAGTGTTATTTGGGGACATAATTATTTACTTGTTTATTTCCGAAATACTGTAGTGCTCCCAAATAATTAAACATAAATTCTTTCACTTCTAGTTTAGCAACCGTATGACTGATGAATCTAACGATTTATAATGATTGAACTTAATAAGGGCTTTCAACCAAAATTATTTTTGATACTCCAACGAATTGCTATTTATTGTTTTACACTAATTTGTTGCCAATAAACTTAAAATTGCAGCTCACTAAATAAGGCTCGAATTTAAGCAATCAAGAGGACATATTACACCTTTCTAAAATGTTATAACTAAAGAGATGGCTCAGGCAGTAGAGCGTGAGACCACGGCCCGGACGGCCGGGGCTCGATCCCCGACTAAGTCGAGGATCTTTCTTCAAAGCTGAACGGCTCCCAGGCCCACTCAGCCTGCCATAAAATAAGTAGGACCGTGTCGCCGACCACGGCACGTCCACTCCAGTGTCTATGGTCAGAAAATAGGAATGCGGAGCTCTACATCCTCTAATACAACGGGAATACAGCTTGAAAGCTGTGAAAATCCACTGCCTTTACCTTCTCATAGCTAAAGAGAACCGAATATGATATAAGGAACGCAATGGCGTCTGCTGTACACCTGATAATTTTTTGAATTTCGTTTAGGAATCATGACATACAGCTAATAATAGTTTGTATTCAACGGTTGTGTGTGTGTGTGTGTATTACTGTAGTTTCTGTTACTTCTCGCTGAGCAATCGATTATCACCACAAGACGAACTCGTTGAATATGTGATCCTCGGAACGTGACGAAATCACGACAATAATAACGCAACCAGCGAAAGGCATTACTAAGTTCATTAACTGCCAACAGTTTGATGAAGTAACTGTAGCTGAACTCGTAATCTCATTAAATTAGGGGTTCCCAAAGTTTTTTTAACCACAACACCCTTCCGTCGAATGAAAAGTTCCCACGCCTTCCCTCCTCCAAATGCCAGAATTCTGTTATTAATAAGGTAAATGCCTGCTCATCACTACTAACAATGACATCTGAGAGGAAACGCACTAAATAGGAAAATGTTTTCAGCTCTAAGAGGTGGTGAAGGAGACATAGCACTTCGGACGGTGTAGAGCTAGGGCATCGTCCCGCGATGAAACCTCGCACACCGCGCGCTCCCCCCCCCCCCCTCCCAGTTTGGTAACTATAAATTAAATAAATACATCGGCTTTCATTTCTTTACTCTCAATTAATCGAGACGCGATCATAAATATTTATTATCTAGCGGATTGCTTCAAGTTTAGCTTGGTATGTAAGAAGAAATCTTGATAATTTCAAATCTGCTATGGATAACTGTGGCACGGTTTCAGCTAATGCTTCTGAATCTCTTCTGAAATTTCATCCTCATACAGGAGGTTTCACTAAGCAGCACTCGGTGACAAATATTTTTGTATGTAATTGCTGAGATTATTCCGTGAGTTATCGGAAGCTGAGGAGGCTAAATGCCGACCAGTACTGCAGCGAGAGGCTGCAGCAAGTGGCCCTGGCTGCTCTGCACTCCAGTCCGCCGCGGATCGGTCGCGGCTCAGCGGACAATGAGCAGGTAAACAACTCTCCGTAATCCGCTTAAGCCGTCGACCACGTTCTCTGCCTGTAAGGTCCTCTCAGCACACTATCAGTACGAAGCCATGCGGGGATTTGAGCCCCATCAGTGCCCGGGGTCGGGGCTCCACTTCCTTCACAAAACCAGAGAAACACGACCACAGCGCACGCCGGCCGCGGTAGCCTAGGGGCTGGAGTACTAGCTCCGCGTGCCGAAGGTCGCCGGATCGAGTCCTTTTTTTTTTTTTTTTTTTTTTGTAACTGCTTTAAGTCTCTTTTTAACATCGAGGTCTTTAGAGACGGGAAAGGATCGGGAGCAAGGTTGGGGGTAAGGAATGGGAAGGAATTCGGCCATGGCCTTTTGAAGGAAGCATCCCGGCATTTGCCTGGAGTGATTTGGGGAAACCATGGAAAACCCAAATCTGGATGCCCGGACGGGGATTTGAACCGCCGTCCTCCCGAATGCGAGGCGAGAACGCTAACCGTTACACCGCCCCACTCGGTGGATCGAGTCCTGCCGAGGGCATTGGTGTTTAAGTGTTGTGTCTGTGAATGTCCGTCCTGTGGTGGGTCTAGTTAGCTGGAAAAGATTACTATCGAGCTGGCTGTATGGCTTAGATGCCGAATGCCGCTGGGGGGGTTGGGGGGGGGGACAAAAAACCGGAGCACAGATGAGGCTGCAGTAAGAATTTCATTGGTATCTGAAGAAGAAAATGTTAGTCTCCTTGCATTGAATTCCTCTGCATGGCAATAAGGGACCGATCAGGTATTACAAAAAAATCTGAAATAATATTTATAAATTTAGAAGATTTAAGTAGTTAATTCCGGAGAAGGCATAACTAGTGCTCCTGAAAGTTCAAAGTTTTTATCTGATCAACAATTGAGTAAAACCTAAGTAAACTGTTTGAGTGATATTACTTGTAGTTGTAGTCTGAAAAGTGAGCTGTTTTATACGATGATATTAACTATGAAAAATTATTTTAATGTAAAATATTTATGGTTGTAAGAAATTACATAACCTTCAGCAATTTTTTACACGGTTAGATTTGTAGCAAAATTTTTTACTTGTAATCTATCTATATATCTATAAATGAGAAAACGAGAAAGTTCGCATGTGTGTTTGGATGTACTTCTGGAATCAATAACGCCTTAATAAATCAACATACTCAAATGAAATTTGGCATGAAGTCAGTTAATTGCGTGCGAAGTGACATAGGATAGATTTATCCCGCAAAAACGCATAGTTCTTTTAGAAATTGCCATTAATATCAATTCTGAAACAACAAAGAGTTTCTTACTTCGTAGACAGCCGTGCCACGTTTACTCTTTGCTTTTTACGTAAATCGCAAACACTACTTTTCAGAAATAAAAGCAAAAACCTTCTTACATATGGAAGTTTGTGTTTAGTTTAAAAGCCATAAAACCGACGCACTTGACAAATAATAGTTTGGAAGCAGGAAATATAAATCTGCACTTAACCTTAAATTTAAAAAAAAGGTAGGTACTGTTGTCAAGTTCGCAAAGAGATATTTTCATTTGCGTACATAAAACAGTATGACATATCAAATAATACACCATAATTTTTTTTTAAAAAAACGTATAATGCTATGAGTATACCAGCACAAAAGTCGGTTCACTAAAAGTGAAAAATGTCGTAGTTCTATCTCGGTTTAATTTATTTCCTGTTTATTTTTTGGGGAGTAGTTTAAGTCGCGATACATCACGTCACACCGTGACGTAGTGCTTATTAAAGTTTCCTAAATAACTGATAACTAAATTCCTCATGCCTTTTGCTGTGACAAGAAGGTTTTGTTTTCATTCTGGTCCAGGCAGAATTTCGATCTAACCACAATCTCCGCCAGTATTGTCGCTACAAAATCAAAGCCTCAATCACAGGCGCATTGAATCAATAATTTTATCTTAAGTTATTGATGTGTATCGCGACGCAAACTTGAACCTCGGTCTCTGTATTACTAATTATTTTTGCCGAAATTTAAAACTTAACTAACCCTTTTTATTTTTTGTTCAGAATTTTTGTACAATTAATAGAGACTATGATTCACCAAACTTCTTTTTACTTACTGTTCAATATTCTGTAAATATCTATCGAATGCTACACTTAACACGAATATATTCAATGGGCTAATGTAGAAACTTATTGTTTCATGAAATAACAGTGGAAGTCGTTTACAACACAATACACAATTTACACGGAGCATATGAAAGCTGCTTACTTATTACTAATAATAACTAAGTTCCTTCTGCCTTATGCTGTAAAAAAAATCAATCTGGTCCAGGCATCATTTCAACCAAACCACTATCTCTGTTAATATTGCCGCTACAAAGTCAAACTATACGAACAAACCTCAACATATTGAATGCAATTATACACCTTACTAAATCACGAGCAGTAACAGTAACTTTATCGAGATGTTAACTTGACCAGCAATATTAACGAAATTTGTCTTAGAGTTGTAGAGAATTATGGACTTTCCGTTGTACACTGTAAGTTACAAGCATTTTTGTATAATTTTTTTTTTAATTTACGTTACTCCAATAACTGTCATGATGCTGATGGCATACTTCATGCAGATGAATGTAGTTTCAGATGAATTTAGTATTTAATTTACACATTTCCAACGTCATTATTTGGGTTCATTTAGTATCGCGATCTGAAATAATGAGTCAGGTTTATTTCGCCATTCATAACTTCACTAACATGCAATAGGCCCTATAGTGAATGTATTAATGCGCAACTGATAGAAGCTTTGATTTTCTAGGGGCAATATTAGCTGAGTTCGTGACTTGGCCGAAATACAGCCTGGGCCAGAATGAAACATTATTCGTTATTTCAAGAGCGCTATTTTAGTGATGTCATGTGTTGCATTGTTCTGATATTGTATCAAAAGATTTATGATAAGCGTGGATGATTTAGCAGAATACGTGGCGTTGACCGATTTTTGAAATTTATAAATGTTTTATTCAGATAGTGGTTGTTGTTGTTGTTGTTTTAGGGCGCGTCGACAGCGGGGTCATTAGCGCCCTTTCAGATAGTGGTGTGGCAAACAAGCGTAGTGGTAATTTGTCGGCATAAATTCAATTCTGTTGGCAGATTGAGAAACCAATTATGAATAAAGAATCAATTACTATTTTAACACTGAAATTTATATTTTAGCGCAGAATTAATGGCCCCAAACGAATGAACTATAGTAAACTGGTCTACAATTCAACTGTTTCCATAGATAGAGAAAGCAATACCACAATACCACAGATCATTATGGATAAAAGGATCAATTACTACTATACATACTACTATAATATCTAATTTTCTATTGATGGAATCAATATATCCTCAAAACGAAATCAATATTCAAAGAGTTAAGTTACATTTTTTTAAAAAAATTTTTCAGATATTCAATGCAAATCAAAATATTCATTTTTAGTATTGCAATTTTTTTAACTGAAATGAACATTCTTCGGCCACTTATGTATTTATTTGCTGTTTGGATGTTAGTATTTTTTGTTGTTGATATTTAGTCGATTCCATCAATGTATTGCTAATATTTTGACGTTTCGAGCTTCCATTAGTTAAAACTATATTCATTTTTATTCGCGAGATGAAATTAGTAATTTTAAGAGATGCTGGGTAAACGAAATTCAAATATTTCAAAGAAATGTAAGAAAACTAGGGCTATGAAAATAGTCAAAACCTAGGAGACAAATCCTCAATGTTGTATATAAGGATATATTAAACTGAAAATACTCCTAACAAACAGAATATTTTTATTGTTTTAAAAATTCAGTGAAGTAGTTGTGGAACATAAATGAATTTTTGTTATTTTATTGCAACATTTATTACTACTATTACTAATAAAAATAGCTCTAAATTAAATTGTATGGTCGTATTGACCTGGTGACAAGGCTTCTTTACGTCTCGGCAATCAGCCCCTTTCGTAGCCTCTTAACGTAACCCAGTAATCCTACCGGACATAGAGGACTCACAGTTCAACACGGAATCAGAACTAAGTGAGCATTCTGGCGTAATTCACATCACACAACAATCTATGCCAGAGGTTAAGGTCAAGCTAAGGACCTTTGAAAATCCTCGCCGAGACTGGGATTCAAGCTGGGGAGTTTTTCATCTCCAGTTGGACGCCCTAACCACTGACCAATCAGACCTCTCAAGAAAATCTTATATTACAACACTCTTCAACGCGGACGAAGTTGCGGGTAACTGCTAGTATAGTAATAAAATCATTTGCACGGATTTACTTATTTACATAAGAACTGCGACGGCAGCACTATCATAATCATGGCGCCGCAATTTTATGGTAAATACTTAGGTAACTGCATGAGATAATTCGAAAGTAAATTTTTACCATTTAGTTTATCTATAGCTTTAGGTATGACATGTTGCGCGTATGGTATTCATAGTTTAAAGTTTTCACTTCTGTCGGCAGTCGCCAATGAATGGCAACTGTATATATAATTGACCTGTGAAAGATAATTTGAATAAAAAGAATGTGTTTTGAATAGCTCTTGTCACAGATTATTTTAAAGAATAATTCTTTTAATTTCCATTTAATCCAAAGTCTGTGTGCAAAATCCTGGATGCGTGAGATTAACTAGCATTTGGCTTGTATTATTTGTTTTATAAACCTCTCCATGTGGGATACCAAAAAAAAAAAAAAAAAAAAAAAAAAAAAAAAAAAAAAAAAAAAAAAAAAAAAAAACAATTTTTTGTTGTTGGTCTAAGTTAGACATACCTCAATATATTATACAGTAATAATTCATTTTTAACTAATAATTAGCAGCTATACTGTTAGCTATAACGTTAATTGATGCTAATTCATGTCTTTTTTATTTATAAAATTTATAATAAGATTTCCAGTGTATCAACACAATATTTTTCCTTTTAATCAAACAGGAGAAAAACAATGTCACACAAAAACGTGTTAATTGTGTTTGTCCATGAGCCGTACTATATCTCAAGCGATGGCTACAGAACAAAGATAAGATAAGAGCATGTGCTGAATAGTGGACAGTGACATTTACCTATTTCCGGAGCAGTAATTTAAAAGTCAAACTTTTCTCTACAAAGTAGGTCTTACATTGTTTCCATTGGACTGTTCCAAAAGTATTTACATAGCAAAATCAGAATGGCATTTCACCCATTCTGTTGCAACGAGTCGAATATTTACCGTAAATAATAATGCCTGAACTTGTAAGCTGGTAATGTTTCGTCAGGATGAATTGAAAATTGTTACAAAAAAATATTATTTTTTTTAAAGTTGGATTCATCTAAATACCTATGTGTTATACCGCATATATACTGTTATAAATCTGTAAATGAGCTGCATCTGTCTTATGGTTGAAAAAGAATAATGAGAAAACTTCTCCACCAATCTGTATGGTTTTTCCCATTTTGAAATCGTATGGTCTACTTAAAATCTGTGGTATGTTTTATGGCTCTTATGAACGGAGCAAGAAATTATAATAATTTCGAAATAGGCAGATAGACGTCACAGATGGGTTCTCCTTTAAGGAATACAGAAGATCACACTAAGCCATGGATTCTCTTTTGGTTATTTATTTCTTCAGTTTTATGAAATGTAGGAAAATAAAATACACGGAATATGTTAACGAAATCACAGCATCATATATTGGGACTCCAATAAGCATAACGAAATTGTAATATCTAATTTCTATATAAAAATCTGATAGCATGTCTTCGTTAATCAAAATACTTACGTCATCGCAATCAGCATCTGAACGCTGATGACCTATACTAAACGACGTACAAACATTATAGAGCAAATGAATGTTGATCTGATTGGTCAAAGAGGCTTAGATTAAAAACAAATCCCCATTGCTAGTCCAAAACAGACAGGCAGCAACTTCACATCAAATCTTCCAAAAATAAAGCTTCAGGGAACGGAGTTAAATTATAGCGATTTTGTGAAAGATTTGGAAGTCTTAGTAGACAGCAATTTAAATTGGTATGAGAACGCTGTCTCAGTATGTCAAAAAGCCATATCTTCTCTTTAAGCTCTGTATAAACGTAAGAAATTTTTCCACATTTTTTTTGTCTTAAAAAAACTGACACACTCCCTTGTGCTTCCCCATCTCAGTTACTATGAAGTTGTTCAGCAAAATTTGAGTTCGGAAGACATAAGTTAATTTAAACTGGTTATGAAGTCATGTGTAAGATTCATCTATGTGTGACTGTACAAACATGTCTCACCTTGATATGATCGCTTATAATGGTTGCGCTCCTGCGATAGACGACGATTCCACACTCTATGTCCCCTTCACCGCCTCATACATCTGAAAACTCCAGCCTACCTTTGTTCCAACATCACATGCCTAGGACTACAACAATTATTAACACCGGATCCCTGAACTCAAATATTTTAACAATCCACTCCCATATCTCGGAAACCCCAGCCAATTCTTTCTTCATTTCAGCGGCTAGATTGTGGAATGCCCTTCCCCTGGAAAACAGAACTACCTAAAAATCGGTCCTTTTAAAATCCCTTAGAGAAAGCGTTAATTATGCGAGTACTAACTGAACAACCTCTTCTTCCAAGCATAACTTATTTTTAGAATTTATTTGTGTTGATTTTTACTGTGTTCACCTGTTTATTCTGTCTTCCGTATTATTAGATCGTGACTTATTTCTACAGCCTACTAGTATTTAGTTTGTGCCTTTTACTTCTTCAGCTTCACTGGAATTAGTTTATACCATGAAATGATTCTCTAGTTGAACATGAATATTATTAATATTTTAGTTAGTATTTTACTCATTAACTTGATTCAAGCCAAATGTGAAATGGTTGTTGTGTACTGTTAGTTTGCATAATGTCTAAATTCTACACATACTAAAGTCCAGAAGAAGAGGGCAGATGATAGTTTTGTATTAATTTTGTTTTGTATCACTGGAATTTGATTGATTAAGACAAGCAGCCAACGATTGCTGTTTCGATTGTTTGTTCCGGTGTATTTATGCTGTGAAATCACGTATCTGTAGTTAAATTAGTTGGATTAGAACAAAATGAACTCAACACTTGGAAAATAATAATTCCGTGTGGTCGTAATGACCTAGAGATAGAGTTTTTATTGGCTGCGCATACCGCCCCTATCGCAGCAGCCTTAACCTAACCCGACAATCCTGCCGGGTACAGGGGACCTACAGTTTAACGTGGAATCCGAACCACTTTACACAGCAAGCTGTGGCAGAGGTGAAGGTCGGGTTAAGCGCCTTTGAAAATCCCCGCCGGGCCAGGAATTTGAACCGGCAACCATTCGATTTCCAGTCAGACAATTAACCACTGAGTCACCAAAGCGCTCAACCCTTGGTTAAAACCAGCCACTTCCTAGAGCGGAGTCGGATCGGCGATTCTTTGCGTCATCAAGCCAGAGCGCTAAATGGAAGGAAGAACGTTAACAGGTTGCTTGTACGCATTATGCTGGCATTGAAAGTTACTGTATAATGATGCTTACAAAAGGGGACGCTAAAGCCAAATAATTTGTCTTTTGGTTTTGTGTAAAGACTTTATTTGCTTCTGAGCGATTTATCAGTAACAATCAAAACCCACTTTCCCTTCTGCCTAAACAGAATCTCTATTTCTCCAACAAGCCTATTTGCTTCAGTTTACAAGACTGACAAATGCATCTGAATATTTGTGAGGTTCACGATGGCGGCGAGCGACAACTTAGTCGCTTTCAGTTTTTATGTTTACCTCCTTTGAAAGTATTTTATTGGTTTCCATATCCTAAATGATAAGAATGAAACCTTTATGAGCAGTTTGCATCCCTCCGATTGTATGTAACAGTCTTATAATTTCGCGTTCTTGGCACCTTTTGTGATGTAACTTCATGGGACGATATGTTACATTAACATTGAAACAGATCCACAGAGCAATGTTAAAAAAATGTAAGGTATATGTGGTTAACAGTGGAATGATTTATTTTTAATTCTTTTTTTCGCGTATATATTCGGATGCAGTATCATTGAACGTATATTCTAATATACATTCAATTTTGTTCTGCGGTGTTTCTAATCAGTTGTCCAACTTTTTGAAGGTGAATTAAGCAAATAACAATATGAGTAAGAACCCGCCAGTGCACTGAGGGGCCGAACACTGGATCGGTGTGGATCGGGGAGGTACGTTGGGACGGGCACGAACTCAGCTCCCCGCATACTGGGCGCCCCGGTTTCCCGAAATAATCTAGGCAAATTCGGGGACGATTATCAACAACCGCCTCATAAACTATTTTTTTTACAAATAAAAAACAATTATACAGAACACACAAAGTTACACGTTTCGCAAACAGATGTCAACACAATATTTTTCTCCCATACGTTAGGTACACCAAGTCTAACAGGCCCGGTTATTTTCTTTCCCCTGCAGTGGCCAGTGTTCTCGTGGTCGTTGGTGGCTGAACAGCAAGAGTACTCATGGAACTTTTACTTGTGTGAAACCACTGAAGCCGGTAATACGAGAACCTGGCACGCTGGTACAAATCCCCGTTCGGCCATCCACATTTAGGTTTTTAAGGTTTCGCGAAACCACTTCAGGCGAATGCCGAGATGGTTCATTCAAAAGGTTATTGCCGAATTTCTTACTGTACCTCCCCTCACCAAATCCTCTCACAGTTCAAATGATATCGGCTAGCCGTAGTAAAATTCGAAAAAGAAAGAAAATTTAGCAGGGCATCAGCATAATTGTAATACATATGTTACTGAATGGTGATATTTGCATGTTTTTTTTTTAATTAAAAAAATAATAATAATAAAAGTACCAACTATTATAAAAATTTATTTTGGCCCCTGAGGCCAGATGGGCGACCTTTTTTGCTTTGTGTTGCTGGTAGGAGCTCCATGAGCTGATGCTGAGCGCCCCTGAGTGTTGTGCTTGGGGGCCCCCTGAGCAGTGGTTGGGGGCCCTGCTGAGCAGTGAGGGCCCTTTGTGAGGGGGCCTCCCTGTGTCTCAGGGGCCCTCTTGGACAATAGTGCTAAAAAAAAAAGTTCGCCAGTTTGCCGTGAAGGCCATGGGCCATCTGAAATGCGCTTAGGGGCCCCCAGAGGTGCGCTTGGGGGCCCCCTGAGCGTAGGTGCCCCGGTGCACTGCACCGCCTAGTCCCACGATAGCTACGACCCTGACGTCAGTAATAATTAATGAAGATTAAGAATACTTATATGAAGGACACAACTATGTAGTATAGTGGACATAAATTTGTACCTATACAGATCACTTCTAATAAACATCACTACTCCGACTAATGTACTTGGGAAATAAAAAACAGTTGGCAGCACGAATGTTTACAAAACTACAGAAAGTATACAATCTTTCTTATGTTAATATTTACCTCTGAAATTCTTTGTTCCTGTCGACTGTGGAATTTAGTTTTTCGTAGCAAATGAGAGCAGTTATACCATAACCGTAACCTTAATATAAATTCCCCATACTGAGCGTGGCGGGTGAGTGGCGTAAAGCCAAAAGTGAAAAGAAAATCTCCGTGAAAAAGAACTTCCGAATAGAACTATCATTGGAGCATTCACTGTATGTATATTACGTATTGATTAATACAGATTGAGCCACTATAAAAGTATGCACGCACGCACAAACACACACAAAGACACACACACCACAGTTATTTCACGTGTGTGAAGAAATGAATGGAGGGAAAGAATTAGTAACTGACCTCACAATTAACAATTTTATTTAATTTGTTTTCTGGAGGTCAACTGCACAGGGTGTGTTTCAAAGATTTTCTGATATTTTGATAGATGCAGTAGAAGCCGATATCTCACTTTGCTATTGTATGTAAAATTTGGAATGATGGTCACATCATATTCAAGTGTAAAATTTGTAAGTTGTTAAAATTACTTGTCTAATGAATAATTGGATAATAATTTTTCGTTCATAATCATCATCCATTCTCATTTGGCAGCCAACTTCCAAAATTACTGTAATTTCATGCAACTAGGATAGCAGTCTTGTGAGACGAACTAAAAAAAAATGTTCTAAAGGTAAAAATAATAGTTATATCAAGTTTTTAATTCCATATAATAAACAGCAAGTAAAATATTTCAAGGAGGTGAGTTTAATCTATTTGAAAACTAGCTCAGCTGGTCCCGGGTGACCTTGTAGGCAGGAAGCCGCACGCTAGTTCCTGCCATGGCAAGGTCGCCTAGAGCAAACTACACCCGATACTGCATAAAAAAATACGCGTTGTTAATCTTACATGCATTCGTAGTTAGAACGCTGCAGACATTAAGGCACTGACCATTCATCCACTAATATCTCATTAGATATCAATTCAGAAAACGCCAGAGACGTGCACGGTTTTAGGTGGTGGATAACAGCTAATGTAATAGAGCCTAGGAATTGATGTTTGAAAATAATAATAATAATAATAAAAATAATTTTAAAAAACCTGAAAAGTGAGCAACAGACGAAGGAACACATTAGCACAATAGAGAACATGATATCCTTTCTAATCTTTTTCTCTGCCTGCGAACACATTAGCACTTTGGCGAACATGATATACTTTCTAAAAATTCTAATGTTTTTCTCTGCCTGCGATTTATTTGATTCACGAGTGTAAAATGTTTGCTAGTTTTGCACTTTACATCCGACAATTGTTTGCTAGTTTTGCACTTTACATCCGACAATTTTTCACTTTATCTGAGTCCAAATTCTTTAGTAAAATCAAATAATGTGATCGCCTTAGTATGTACCTGGCTCGTTTAAGATAATTTAAAATCACACCGACCACTATTTAATTGTCTGATGTTAACAGTTTCCACCTAATAAGAACACATTGACTGAGGCCTACACTAGTGTTATTTTAAGAACCAACATGTGGTTCGAGTCACTGTAATTTCATCAGTTACGTTCAAAAGATTACTAGTATTGTCAAATAACAAATTTCATTGTTCAAATTCTTTCAAAGATTTACATTCTGAATACTGGCAAACAATGAACAAATCCTCTCTCCGTCATTTCAATACCCACGACTGCATTTTCGGAGAAACATCGTGACTTTCCGAATTTGTCTCGTTCAATTTTAGGCAACACTTAAATTGGAGTGAAAATTGTAATAATTTCGATAGCTTTCGCCTGACATTAAGCTGCGTCAGTTTTGGTTGCGACGGTATCTTCTCTGCCTAGTTCTGCGTGTAGACACCGTAGACCAATGAGTCGCAGAAATAAGTTAACTTGTTCGAAAGATTCGACCAAAAAGATGACACAAACCCAGGAGCAAATCGTCGCCACAAGTAAAACTGACGCTGCATAACACCAGACTCAGCGAGAAAAAAAAAAAAATTAAAATTTTTGACAACTTGTAACTGTTATAAGGTGGCAGAACTGTTTCTCTCCAATTGATTTTAGTAATAACATTGTCATCTCAGGATGAACGTAGCACTGAGTGAAAGACGCCTATAATCGAATCAAAGGACTATTAGATGCAAGTGTATTCATTCCATCCACTTCCTATGACATATGTTCACTAAGTGTCTTTATACCATGCCATACAATACCATATGAGACTGACATTTTTTTGTTGCGAATTACTGGCTCACTAAAATTTCTTGTTCTTTTAACCTGAAGTGATAGTGTTAGCTACAATTAGCGGACTGCGCGATTAGAAAGGAAGAAGTCCCTGATTTTTGTGGTATCAGAAAATTGTTTTCGGAATGTGTTATCTACTGACTAGTTTGGAATCTTGCGTTTGCATACATTGTGGTACTGTGCGCTGAGAACTCTATTAGACACCTCGTGAGCTTTCCTACTGAGTGCAACACTACTCACGGTGTCCGTCGCCGGTGGTGCCCTTCGCGACGACGCTTTCGACGACGCTCATGTAGTTGTCGCCCACGCTGCTGCCAGCGCTGACGGCGATGCCGCTGACAACCAGTGCGGGGTCCTCCCTATAGTCCCGCAGCACCCTCTGCACGAAGCCCGGCTCTTCTTCCTCCATGGCTGTACCTGCCGGCTATCGAGGCTGTCAGCGCTTTTATAAACGGGCGCGAGCGGACAGCGGTCTGTCGTGCGGATAGATGCGGTGCACTGGGAGGGGAGAGGCCACACACTCTTATCTCTCTCCCTCTCTCTCTCTCCTATGCGCAGCCGATTGCCTTGATGGCTGCTGATACAGATTCATAGCGACGTAAATAGACAGGCAGCCCCATACGATTACTGAACGCGCAAGGCTCAGATAAGAAAGCCGTTTGCACTGTCGGCGCCAGTTTGAGCCTCGCCTTAAGTCCGCTTATCGTGTATGCATTGCGGGATATTTCCAGTTCCTTGACAGTTACAAAGTAAAGTCAAGATCTTAGATTTCGCTTATTACGATCAGTGGCGGATCTAGGAATTTTTGGAACCGGGGTAAACTCTGTAGATTGCCGCCTCTCCGAACATTATTTCGCCGCCACATTGTCACATAGAAAAAGATGATCGTCGTGACATAAGTTGCCACGATTATGCCACCCGGATCTAGCGCCCCGCCACGTTTTGCCCCACATCCCAACCCCTCTAGATACCTGCAGACTTTTCGAACTTCATCTGGGATGGCTCAAATGTAACTAAAGAAAAATGGTTTAAATCTCGATACCCTATCAATTACTGTCATGCTAAAACATTGTCTCAGAAAAAAAAAAAAATATTCCAGGGAATATTTAACGAAATAGTTTCTAAGGTTTTAAATCTTGGTAATAGATTCCTGTATGCGGTCACTGTAACAAACAGTTATTCACACAGCGGCAGACACCAAAATCGAGCTCCGTGTAATCCATTCGCCACCAAATTTTTTCTAACGGAATTTCTCTATATAACATAGCAAGTATATTCATGCCGGAAGTCATTTCACTCCTAAATTCAACACCTTAGTTTTGTAAGATCAAAATAAGCATTTACTTTTGTCTCGTGTTCATCTACAGCTACGAAATCAGCCAAAGTATTGAGAAACGTGTGGCTTCGCTATTCCAAAGGAAATGAAACAGTCGTTAAAATAATATAATCATCCAGAATGGTTTATCAGTATTAACTTACCAGTATATCTCGAGCCATGCATGAACCAGCGTGCTGACAGTTGGAAAGCTTTTATACAACTAGATTTTTTTAACTGAGTTTTTTAACAAAAGTTTAGGACTGGTTCCTGTGATAAATCTACATACAGAAGAGTGACAACGTAACTGTTGTCAAAAGACGGAGTAAGGACTGATTTCTCTGTTTGCAACACATATCCATTGTTCTTATAAAGAAGGTCCGTGTGTAAATGGTGTCAGCTTCTCTTTCAATATAGGCACAATAATGTCTCTGTTTATTCGGTTATTTCGAGATTTTTTGTTTGCAGACCTGAATTACAATGATAATATTTGAGTATCCTTATATTTGACTATTATTAAACACACCACAGATTTCAACAGCTCAAATTCAGTTATTACTTTTGTTTTTAGGAATCCGTATGATATTTACATGAGATGTTGTCTAAGTGACATGAAAGAGTGAATTAAATGCTACATAAATTTGTTGTTCTTACAGAAATTATTTAAAAAATGTAAGGAAATTAATGCTGGAACGTAGCATAGTAATCATCAGATACCTGCTTGCTGTTGTCCTGTATTTAAGTTAGATATGGGTAGTGACGTCTTCTTTCTTCTGGTTTTGTTACAAAAGGAAGGGAGAGAAGGATGTAATAATGTCAACTGAGAAACTGCCCAGTAATCAGCTTAAACAAGTTTATAAAATCATGGAAATGGAAGTATCTAAACGCCCGAACATGATTGAATCAATGCAAAATGCCTTTGTGTCGGTTTCCATACGCCTCAGACTGGGCAGGCGAGCGCCGTCACTGGGGTGCTGAGTGGCAAGATGTAGTGTTTTCAGACTTGTCCTACAGTGATGGCCGCGTCTGGGATAGGCGCTTCCGCGATTAACGCAATCAGGCAGGCTGCGTTGTGGAGCAGCATTGCGTTCTTGCCTCCTACGTATTGAAGGCAACCTGACCATGAAACGCAATTTCAGGGAAGCTAATTTTTTAAAAAATATTAATAATAATGATGGACTTTTGGTAGAAGTGACCATACAGCTATCTTAAGTACTGTAAGAACAAAATTGTCGATATGTATTGTTACAACAGACGCAGCTCATAAAATTAGTTTTATCAGAAGTACAGTCTTCTAGGTATACATAGTTCATTAAACTAAAATTTGTAAGCACAATAATCGAATATCAATCGATCAGAATATTTGTGCAACAGTTATTATATTTTACTTGGTTCATAAAATTAAGATTTATCGTAAGATAAATATTCTGCAAATTCGATTAATTCAGCAAAAACTTTTAGAGACCGAGGCACTGCCCATCCTGCAGGCAGCTCCACATGGCGTATGTAAGCAGGACGATACTACAGGTACTATTGCTTCCCTGGCCTGCTCGTCCACCTGACATGTCGCTAATCGAACACGTCTGGGATGTGAATGCCAGGCGACTTGTTCGTTCTGGTCCTTCTGCAACCACTTTCGATGCTTTGTGGACGCGCCTACGAGGGTTGCTATTTATATTTCTGGCCTAATAAAAAAAAAAAATTTATGATCAAAATTGGTTTTATTTTTTCTTTAAATATTCTACGTGAAGATCATGCATTTGACCAATTTTCGAAGCACTTTTTCACTCCGATGGCGGTAACTCCAGAACATGCGTCTTGAATGGATCAACCGGTTCTTCGGGTGTCTAAAATAGTTGACCACGTAATTTGTTTTTGATGTGCGGGAATAAAAATATGTCATTGGGTGCCAAATCAGGGCTGTAAGACGGATAAGCCATCAATTCGATGTTTTGACTGGTCAAAAATTCCTTTGTTTGAGCCGATATGTGACAGCTCGTTCGCATTGTCGTGATGAAGAATTATTCGCCTCTTCTTCAACTTTTTCCGAATTTCTCCAAAGACTTCTTGTTAAAATATGGTTGTGTACCATTCAGAGTTGACCACCCCTCGTTGCTCTAACGCCACTGTCGCCACGTGACGGGTACTGCTGAAGAAACAGGAAACCATTTGCTTCGATGTGCTTCTTCCGCGAACAACTTTTGTCGGATTTGGCTCGTCTTGGAAGACCCATACAGTCGATTGCTGTTTTGTTTCGGGCTCATATACATAGATCCATGATTCTTTACCTGTATATGTTATTCACAGCCTTTGATGCACCTTGAACGTATTTTTTTTTTTAACATTTCCTTGCACCAATCGACAAGAGCTTCCTTTTGAGCGTTTTTCAGATTATGCGGGATCCAACGGGAACAAATTTTTTTACGACCAAATGATCATGCAATATTTTATTGATGCTTGTCATACTAATGCCCAAAGATGACTCAATCTCACGGTATGTCACATGACAATCTTGCTTTATGAGTTCACGCACAGCATCGATTTTTTCTGGCACAACAATCGATTTTGGACGATCCTGACGGAATTCGTTGTGAAGCGCACTTCGCCACGATTGAATTCATTATACCAGTTTTTTACAGTGCTATACGAAGGCGCTTTATCCCGTATAAAGAATTAAGTTCATCGATGCACGCTTGTCTTGATAATCCACGTCGAAAGTTGTGAAAAATAGTTGCACGAAAATGTTTACTAGTTAATTCCATTTTTTGCCCGAGATGAATTTTTTAAGTTACTGTAAACAACAAATCGCGCTCAAATGCTACATTGTTATGAATAAGGCTATGTTCAACAATTTAAATGTTTCCAATGGAAACGTCAGATGGCACCTGGCAACACTTATTGTTGCCAAGGTCAGAAATACAGGGCGTTCGCCGGGAAACGCAACCCACTGTTAGCGCTACAAGGAAGAAACTGCTCCCGGCGAGCGAGCGCTCAGTTTCCGGCATTGTTCGACCGTCGGCCGCGGACTATTTCATAATAATTACGCTTCATAAACTTCATAAACTTGTGTGCTAAGCATTTAAATGTGACGTAATTCATTAGCTTACCTTATAAAAGATGCTGCAAGTGTTGACCCTCTTGTGTAATGCACATTTCACATGTTCTGAACATATTTCGAGACACACGCTGCCCTAACTGACTTAATGATTTTTTGGGTGACTGTTCTAGTCGAAAAGCGATATCGTCAATTTTCTCCTCTGTGAGAATACGGTTGACCGACAGTCTCTTTTTGTTAAAAAATGAACCCGTTTCTCTTACTTTTTTAACCAGACGCAGAATTGTTGATTTAGCTGGCAGTAAAGCGCCAGGAAATTCGCGACGAAATTTACTGCGACACTTTTTAAACGACTTCTTCTTCACATATGTATCGTAGAGAAATATTCTTTGTTGCAAACTGTAACGTACCATAATTTTACTCACACTCAAACACGGTACAGATTAATAAGAGTATGAATCCCCAAACCAGCCAAACCGCAAAGAAACGTTTATTCACAACACTGATTAATAAGAGACTGAAGTCACAAACTATCTACAATGCAAAGAAACCGTTCTTAACAATGTAAGGGTCACTGCACTGCACTGTTGGGGCAGCGGAGGTGTTAAACAGTGCGGTGATTCACGGTGCCGAGTGGCGGAAACTGCTGGCCCACTGACCGAGCAAGTTGCCGACGGCAACAGACTGGGAGGGTAGCGTTTTCCGGCGAACGCCCTGTATAAATAGCAACTCTCGTACAAACCACGTGGCAGCGTGTTTATCAGCAGCATATCCAAGGTCTCTTTATTTGTTGCCACAACGTCTAAAGCAGTGTTTCCCAACCTTTTTTGGGTCATGTCCCACTTTCAACATTTTTTTGCCCCCCCATACATAATTTTTAATAAAAAAATTATTTGTTATTAAAGAAACTGATATAGGATGGTTTTTGAAAGAAAACACTATAATATTTTAAATAAAACACTAGTGTTGCCAAAAATCGGTCTTGGTCTTGCAGTCTTGGTCTTGGTCTTGCATTTTTGCAAGACCAAGACCAAGACCAAGACCAGGTGTATTGATGCAAGACCAAGACCAAGACTGGCCAAGTCTCGTCTTGTTCTTGCATTTGGGCAACACTATAAAACACAGTAAGTAAAATTAAAAAACATAAAATGATATACTAAAATTCAAATTCAAAAGATTTATAATAAACATTTATCATGGTAATTTAGTGTGATCCTTTTTAAAATTTGCTTTTTTGCTATATTTTGTAACCATATCTGGCATTGCGTTTAAATAACCCAAAGAGAAAGCGGTAAAGTCGTATCAAGTCAATTTCTAAATTGCCCCCCTAAAAAAACCAAATTGCCCCCCTGTGGGGCGTGGGCCCCACGTTGGGAAACACTGGTCTAAAGGCTCTGATTGGAACACGTGGTGGGTTCACTGAATTCTCACTTGCAAAGTACATTTAAAATACTGTGTTTCTAATCATTCATGGATTTTCATGTCCCTAATCTGTGGAATAAAGTTCAATGTAATCACATGTCTCCGTCTTTGTGCTGTAATTTTCAGAAACAATGCTGTATCAAGTTCTACGCATAAAATCTAACGATACCCACAAATCAAAATGTTGAGTGTGAACGATAAAAAATAAAAGACTCCCACTGAAAACCTAGGTACATTTCTTTCGTCTGATTTGTGCGTGATATATCTACCAGTTAAGTTCCAGCTGGCAGACGTCATTATGAAATGTTTCGCATCTTTCTAATTTATAGACTGCTATAATTTCGTAAGATCACTAACATCGATAGCTAGTGGATGAAGAACGGTGACGTCACTTACTTGCCTACACTCAAAAATTAACAGCAACCAAAGATATTACTAGAAATCGGAGGTTAAGTACTCAATTTAATAGTTAAGCAACTGCTATGAAATGAGTTGCCAGAATAAATTAAGTAAGTTTGTTTTTCGTAGCATTTCATTCTTAAAAAAATAATATAGTAACACTTCACGTCTAAAAAAAAAGGAATAAAGTTGTACTTTGCCATTCAATGAAGACCTTCCCGTTGTCACCACTTTTCAAACGCTTCTGTTACGCTGATCGCCCAATATAAGGTATTTACATTGGATGTCAGACATGAGTTATATCAAACTTGATTTTATAGCTATTAAAAGTAAAAACGTGATTGATTTTTTAAATGTTTTCTTTGCTTTTAACATTGGGTGCGTGTTCACTTTTGCTGTGTCACTTGCGTTATTTACTCTGCCATCTTTAAGTATTTAATATTTCTATCATTACTTTTAAACTCCTTCAAATTCATGTGACTTAGTTCAAATTTTGTAGAGGAAAACCTTGGAGTGAAACACAGGTCAACATCACGTTTTAGCCAGACAGATAAACCTGTCATGACCTTTCAGTTAAAAACTGGAACTATTCTAGATCTGTGTCCATACCCAAAAAAACAGTCACAGGCTTACACTAGTGTATTAATATTGTCGTAAAAAAAAAACAAGAAAAAAAAATGATTTCACAAAACACTAAAGGACAGAGAAATGAATTGTTAAATGTGAGTATTATTTTAATTCTTGAAATAAATGTGAGAATTTGTGTTTTGCCATTTCCAGGAAAACCTGGAGTTCTTTTTTTTAATTTTTGATGGTTCTTTCATGCCATGCAACCAGACACAGTTTAATCATCATTATATCATAAACGATACAGATTCACAATTACACGGCCAATTCGTGATGAACGCAAAACTTAATTAAATCACCCGAGCCTCAGGCCAAAAGAGTACTTTTACATCATTTTGTACGAAATCAGATTTTTACTCCTTTTGGCGAAGTCTTTGTGCCTTATCTTGACGGAATGGCACTTACAGCTGAATTACAATAGCGGTTTACTGTTGATTTACTTCACGTACGTGTCCTGAAAGGAGATTATACTACAGATGAAGCGTTGTGGCATTGACTTATCGAAATGTTAAGGACAGACTAACGCTTTCTGAAAATCGCTTGGCAAATAGAATTCAAACAGGGGACATTTCTAATCCCCGGCCAAACATCAATGTTCGCTATATTAGCGTGGGTTACCAACGAAATTTTTTTAATGCTTATCTATCGCAACGAAATAAATAGATAAAGATAGAACTTAGTAGGTACGACTGAAAACCGACTTTTCTACAGTTAAAGATTAGATATTGCTGAAGTTAGGCGTTAATAAACGAATATCAGGCGAATGAACACATTTATTGCAATTTAAAAGGAAGAGAATTTTGACATCAGAGAAATTTCTAAGAATGTATCACAGCGCACTGTGTAGACGGAACTAGATCTTCTAAAATAATGAGAAAAGGAATAACCGAACAACTTTAAAATAAGAAGTTATTAAGTGGGCAGATACAATACGAATGAACATATTTTGCACACAAAACTTAGAAAAAAGGTTGTTGTTTTTTTTCCAAACGAATGTTGCAAACAAAACAAAAAAAAAAAATTCTGCGAGGATAATTGAAATTAGATTGAATGAGACATAGGAGTGATGATGTATGTAAGATTAGTTTTGAAGGGCTAAAATTTTATTTCAAGAAATTGTGCCATATATTGTTCTCAAAGGATTATCAGCGATCTTATTTTTTTCTGATATTTATTATGTTGACAGAAAATTTGAGGACTTTTCTGACGAACAAATAAAGGAAATAAGGCATTATATTCAGGGAAGGTTGAAGCATGTCGACATTTTTACGGGCTATGTTAAGCAGTTGTTTTTGGATATAAATGTCTATTAACCGTACTGAACGAAGTACAAGACTCATTAAAACTTTGGTCTTACAATCATCAACATAATGCCTACTCTGCGTATTGTACACGAGATGTTTCAGTGTAAAACTCGCTGGATTATTTTTTATTTGTCGTTATTTTGGTTTTGATAGTGAACTGCTTTGCCGAACCAATTCCTTTCTGAGTAATAACTGAAACAGGTGTTGCAAGCCAGGTACTGTCAGTGTGGCTAGTCTCCTGTCCCCCGTATCTCTGAAGCAAAAAAGTCAGTATAGCAATTAGTTTACTGTTCTGAAATGTTGTAACACAGATTAGAGAAACAACGACTGATGGTGCCTTAAAAAACAATCTCTATCTTGCCTTTATTATTTCTGTAGACTAAACGTAGTTATTACAAATCAAGCCTCCTGTTTTCATATTTTGAGAAAGTAGTTATTTTCTTTAAAGCTACGGATATCAACATAACCTAAATAACTTTTTCTACAAGAATTTTCATAACTATTATGCCCTTATTAAAACGTTAGCTGTCAGGGGAGCTGGGAAATAAATCATGAGATTTCCTGTATGTAGGGAATTTGTTTACTATCTTCCTTGATGTTAAAGACGAAGTTTAACAAATTGATAGTTGATACACATTCCATTATGAAGTAAATATTCAACTGTAATTAGCATCAGTGGCCAGAGTATCGTATGATTCTGGGACCTGACTTTACTTACGCAAGCAGTGAGTGTGTTAGCGTGCTGTTCTAGCCGCTCCCTTGTTGCTAGCCAGTGTGTCCTGTCTACCTTGAGGCTAGACAGGCGATTCCCAGACCTGCAGTGACTTTGCGAGATCACGTAGTGCTTATGCAACTACCTCCCCCCACCACCACGATCAGCCAATGTCGACTCACGGCTTTCCGCACACAATGAAGTCTAGGATTTTGTACAACAAATAGTTTGCTGTTTCTGAAAAACATTTAACAAATTTACAGGTAACTAATGAAATCAGTAGTGATAAACCTTTCTTTACTTCCGGCACCGAGTACACTATTGTCATAATAAACTACGAAATAATGGTAATTATACCGCAGATGATTATGTTTAAGCAAATGTTAATAACTGACCATGTCCTGATATTTTACATTGGTTACAATGTATACAAAAATTATTCGTTTTGTTTGGAAATTAAGTGAACACTTTCTTTACCTTATAACACATGCAAAAGACTGCAATAATGTATAAAAGAGGCTCATAGAAGAACATACACTTAAGTGCGAAAAGTCATGGGACGGAAAGATTCCAGTATCAGATGAAAGAAACACTACGGAAGAAACGTATTAATGTGCCTTGCAGTGTAGGGGCTTCAATCTGCTCTCTCGTGAGTCGTATGAAAGGTTTTCTGACGTTGTTATGGCCGCAAGACATGAATTAACAGACTATGAACGAGAAATGGAAGTTGGCGCTAGACGCATGGGAAACCCAATTTCGAAAAATGTTCGTGAATCAACATCCATAACTATTTAATGTCCGGCGTTAACTCCCGCCATTGACGACGCAATGGCCGACCACATCTCTTTAATGACCGTGCCCAGCGACGTCTACTTCTAGGCATCAGAGCTGACAGACAGGCAACACCGCGTCAAAGAACAGAAATGTGGGACATACGACAGACTTATCCGAGAGGACAGTGCAGCGAAATATGGTGTTGATGGAATATGGCAGTAGAAGACCGATGCGAGTGCCATTCCTAAGAAAACCTCGGACCTTAGATGACTCGGAAAAGGTTGCGTGATCAGATGAGTCATGATTCCAGCTGATGGTGTGATGCAGACTGCGAGAGGCCACGTGTCCAGTTTGTCAGGAAGGCACTGTGCAATCCAGTGATGGCTCAATCCACGTATGGACTCCAGTTATGCGGCATGCGACCGTGACCTCTGACCAAACTTAACTGACCATTATAGAGGAAACTTGGCTGAATAATTCTTCCCACGCCTTGTTGAGTCATTGCCACACTGCGTTGCAGCATCTCGCTCGGAACAACGGTGTCTCACATGGCATTACGAGGTCTCCCATGATTCTAGGCACTTTAGTATACTAATAAATACGAGACATAAAATATATGAGTATTCCCAAAAGTAGTAATATATTTCAGAACATTTTGTTTTAATATGATTAGACAGTGACAGACGGATTAGAAAGTATGTAAAAAATAAGCGGAAAAGTTATAGGAAACTTAATCTGGCACGATCCAGTGATAAATAGTTCCTGCACAAATGAAACGTTCGTTTCTTATCGGTCACACATATCATAACCTGTTAGAAATAACTTGGAGAATAACAGCATAATTAGTCTGGTGAGAGAAGTATGATTTACCTTGAAATTACTGGAAAATATATCAGTATTGGCTTCTTAGTAAATGTTTAGGCAGTGGTATGAATGCCTTGCCTCTTAGTTTGCACATTGAAATGACACCTGTTTTGCTACCAACGTATCCGTTATTTCTGTCCATGCTACTTTGTGGTGTGACTGTTATTACCGACTCCTCCAGTCGCCAACGCGAGATATGATACAACGGGAAAAGACGGTACCCATTGAAGTTGCACATATGCTACGTCGTTAGACTCTCATTCGTTTCCTATCCAGATATGGATAGACTTCGGCTCAGAAGAAAACTTTATTTAGTTCGCCACGACCAAGACTGTCCAGTTTTATAGCATCAGACACTAACGACAAAGATGCCCAAGAGATCCGACGTGTCAAAACCCCTACTAAACGGACAGAGCTGTTACGTTATTCAAATTTTGATATGCTATCTTTTTTGACTCTAGTAACATAAGTTTAATAATTGGTTTTCGGAGTCGATTCTTTTAGGGTATGGTATTGACGCTTGAAAGTAATTAATATCGGAAGTGAATTTAGAAAGAGTAACTAACTTATAAGATTTGTGAATGAAAACAAATCTTGGAAAGAGGGACTATTTAAAATGTATTCTTGTAAACTGGTGTCACTCTTAAATTTCGAATGTTGAAAGCGAGGATAAAAAATATATTCTTTAAATGAAGCCAGCACATCCTTTTTTTTCCTTTTCCTTGTTCCCAAGTACGAGTTCGTCAGAGGATTTGTTGCACTTTTTAATAAATATTTTGGATTAGATGGTATGATTATTATAAATACGACACAGCTGTCTTAAGTTGTTTTATTTTTAGATCTTCCTCCTTTACCACTGTATCATTACGTAAATGCAGGTTCATCGCTCTTTCCATTTCATTTGGGACCCCTGCACTGTACGGACACACACTTAGCTATCTGTCTAGCCCGACCCCCCGTCGCGTCGGGCGCTGTACTCTTGCCTATCGCGTGCCGCTGCTCACTAAGCCACACTGTGTCGTGCGTTGCGTACTACGGACTGTGTTTTCTCCACTGTGAAGTTGCTGAGCAGTGTCCGACTCTATACTCCCGCATTTCCCGATTTCTCCGCTACTACCTGTAAATCCTGATCTGTGCCGTGTCTTACTGTGACACTTCGTGGCGTGCATTGCGTACTGTGACCTGTGTTTACGCTACTGCGTTCTACTGTCAGCTTCTCCGTACTGTTCAGAGCTGCTGTTAGTGAACCCCAGCAACATATATATATATATATGGCAAGCTGTTTGGAACCCAAGACAGAGCTGCCACTTCTAAAAGTATGATATTCGGCTTAGAAGGCCAGTCCCCTGCTGTTCTGGACGGTCAGATCTTGCACCTGCGACTCGAACATATTGTACTATTCACTTTTCGTCGGATAAATGAGAATATACTTTTAAATTATCCTTTTTGGTAAGAACATGATAACCTTATTTGTTAGGACAGCATGGGATAAATTGTCTCTTTATTTCATAGACCGCAATTTTGAGTTTACTGAACATTTATTAATAATAAATATATAGAAAAATTATCATTAAAGTCTCACAGGTTTTGGGATTTTTTTAAAAAATGTTTTAAAAGCTTATGGTCTAGCATAAAATTTGCTATATATCTTATGAATTTGCGTAAATGGGGAAAGGAACAAGAAATGACAATTTAGCGGCCTTTGTATCGTAGGGGCTGGAAGCTAGCTTCAAGTGCCAATGGTTGCCGGTTCGAGTCCAGCCGAAGGCATGGGTGTTTAATGTAAGTATTGTGTGTGTGTACATTTCGTGTCCGTCCTGTGGTGTCTAGAGTTACTTGCAAAATAACATACAATGGAGAAACTAAAAACATTGGATGATCTGAATCACATTTGAGCTGGCTGTATGGTCGAAGAGATGCTAAATGCAAAATAAATAAATAAACAAATAAACCCCCGATCCTTTGGATTCTGTTAATCCTATTTTAGTTATGTTACTTTGGCTACTTATATTTCGATTTTCTGAAATACAGTGCATTAGAATACATAAAAAAAATTAATCACTACATCAGACATTAATACTCCAAAGCATTAGGAACTTGTGAAATACTACTTTAAAAGCGTGAAAATCAAAAGGGAAACTCTTTAATACCCTAACCAGGCGAAGCAGCTGGAAAATGCGCGTTGTATGTATAAATTGTAAGAGCTTGGCCGTCGGTAACCCTAAACATATTCGACCGTGCCCTGAGCCAGAATCCCTGGGTGAATGAACTGGTGAGGTCGCGCAGTGACGTCATGAAGGCCGCATTTCGTGGCAGCTGCGGCCTTGATGACGTCACAGCCAAGCGGCCCAGTGCCGAGGAGGCCCGGCAGGTCAATGCTCCCGGCAGTTTCGTGTAAACAACACACTCATCCAGGGACTGTATAACTGAGTCTCGTCAACACTCACATTTAGTTAGCAAAGTGATTCCTTGAACTAACTTCCTCCGATTTATATAGTCTTAGAGCCTAACTCGTTTGCTAGGCGATGCAAAGGTCGCTGGTAAACACTGATATGAAATGTATACTTTGGCAGAGAGACAAATACATTGAGCTTGATGCATGGCTAACATGGCCTAATGCCAGTAATTTTTGAAAAAAAATATTTTTTTTTCGTTATAAATGTCCTCTTTGCATAGTTATAGAAGTTTAACATATATAAAAAAAAAAAAAAAAAAAAAAAAAACACATTATTGCATAGCCATGAAATAAGTTAATAACCTAAGCATATTTATTTTAAAAATATGTGTTTCTGAGGGAAAACATAACCTTAGCTTCTACCAAACATTTTTAATCTTCAGGTTTGCTTATACTTTAACATTTACCATCGTTAGTAGGTATCGAGTAATTTAGATTGTTGTTATTTTAGCTTTAGCGAAACTAAAGAAGTACATAACTGCTGTTGGCAAGCAAAACTCTCACATTCATTAATTGATTCGAGTATTAGTAATACAAATTTCATGGTATTAACATGTGTTTTTTATTAATGTTTTTGAAAAAGAAGTTAATTAAATTTTTCCCTCTTAGGGCTTTACGCCTCGTTGACGTCGAGGTCATTAGAGGTAAAAAGGGCTGGGGTGGGGGGTAAGCACTCGACCATGGTCTTTTGAATGAAACATCCTGGCATTCGCCTAGAGTAATTTGGGGAAACCATGGAAAACCCAAATTTGGATGCGCGGACGGGGATTCGAACCCGTGGCCTCCCGAATGCGAGGACAGCACGTTACCGCTCACGCACCACACTCGGTAAGCTAATTATAGATCTACCACGAAATATAATCATGATCCGCACAACGTTTACACTGTTAGTGTTATAAATATTAAGGAGCGAAAAACTATCACGTATGTGTCGCGGGGAAGAAACGTCATTATTCAATATACATATAATAAAAAGTTCGAAGAAAACGTCTCGAATGACAGAATTAAATTCTATTTCTAACACATTACTCTGTTTAAGGTTTATTTAGGAAGATAATATGAATTGTCTATCATTCCAACATTTATCTAATTTTTTTTTCGTTTCAGTAACTTGTCTTTAAGTAATACTGATGTATCTATGAAAACAGTTCTGCTGTATGTAAATTACGCGATTTTCATGAAACTTGGTGCAGATGTTTCTCGTAGGACAGTTAAAAACATTGTAGGACAGATCAACTCCAGAGCATACCTTTGTTGAGAGAGTGGGAATAAGTCTTGGTTTAAATATAATTTCAGTTGCCATGGAGTATACCAGCCCCGTGGCTATGTCTCTACATTTTCAACACCCACCCACTCCTACCCTGTACGAATAGCAACTTTGAACTCCTTTAGTGTTTTTGGTAAACTGTTAATTATTTCCACCAGTAATTTATTCCAATCCCTGACTCACTTACCTACAAAGGAAAATTTTCCCTTTCGCTTGAATTAAAGTACCAGTTTATGTTTATTGCCGTCTCTTCCCTTCCATTGTAGTTCACTTTTCTCCTTTAGTTGGTAAAATAGCGCAGGACGAAGGGCGCAGGGCGAAGGAACTCCTCCTCCTGCCCCGAGATCGAAAAAAAAAAAAAAAAAAACAACAGTATATGCTGCAAGTGACGTCATGAATTAGTGTATCATACAATCAATGAAAGGTGGTCATATTTATTATAATCCAGGTTATCACTACGCCATAAGCGCAATGTCAATGTCGAATGCAATTCTCATGAGACCTCCCGCGGGTCGTTGTATGACGGGAATCAGCTTGTTATTTCCATCTCAGCTGAAGCTTGATTAATTTTGAACGAAATATTCTGCAGTTTCTATTACCAATTATTCCTTCCCGTATTACATTTTAACATCACAGAATTGTATCGGTTGTCAGAACCAGATGTAGAGTGTGTGGTTGCCTAGTAGCTGGCAGTTGCATCAGAGCTTTTTCTGTATCTTGTCTCCTCTGTTATTCAGAATTTGTAAACTGTAAATTTTGAGCAGATATTGTCTACTTTTTTTAAATAACTAATTAATTTATAGGAGGTTAAGACATCGTGTAGACATGCTACAATACTAATCTCAAAAATTAGCTTATAAGATAACAAAGGAAACAACGAATGTAAAAGTAGATTTAGAGAAAACATTAACTCATTCTTTTTTTTTGCGTTTCATACGACGTGCTTACCTCCGAAGTACTTGATTAGCTGAGCAAGCCGATAAAGATATATACAGGAACCTCGATGCAATACACTTGATCACTTATACTTCAAAGACGTAAGAAGTTGTTATGGATGGGTAAATAAAGGCCTACCCCGTCGCGAAAATATATTTGTTCCAGCTTACGTCTTCAGAAAATATAGTTAATTCCATTACTAGCCCCAAATGCAGGAGATTTTATTACGTATCGAATACAGACAATATTTCAAAGTTTTTACTCTATTCTGCAAGACTGCGGTTGCCAACAAAAACTTCAGCATGCGATAACATAAACTTCAATCAATCAAAGTATAGGTAATGGCTGATATTATTCCATCTGTATTAATCCCGGCCTGTTCATGGCTCTAACAGTCATTACACACGGTTCTCACTCCGCCGCCATAACAGCAAGTCTGACACTCCTTCTACATGCTCTGTACGTGTGTGTCCAACCACCACACTCTTAACAAACAAAGATACTATTACCAGAGACAAATATGTTACTAACCTAGAGCAAACAACCTACACTATCGCAAAAACTAATCATTCTACTGCACTCTGAAGTTTTCTGATACAGTCGTAAATAATTACAATATTACTGAAAGGCGATATAAAGTTAACTATACAAACGATTGATGGAATGTAAAGTTATAACAATACCCAACGGAAAACGGAACCCTACTACCAATACTTTATACGCCCATCCATGCTCAAGCGGAATAAGTTGGTGACTTCAAATTTTAACGTCTTATATGTTTCGGTGAACGAAGAATTAATATTATGTTTAAAATTTTGTAACATTTTATTCCTGGTCAGTGGGGGAGGGGGGGGGGGAGAGGTTAACACAAATAAAGGAAATGAAACAGTTTTTCTTCTATTCCAGTATGTTTGACATAAGTGTTAAAAGGTCGTTAAGTAGAGTAAAAAAAAATTGTTGAACTTAAAAACGTTAGAGGCCATCAAATTTGTCAATTTAAAACTACTTTTGTTACTGCGTCTATCTCCTAAATATTGATTCCAACGATCTTGAAATTTCACCATTGACCATATCCTGTAAATAAACGATAAATATGATGAATACTTACATTTGATATAGTTTCTAAATTTTTGGGAAAATGTTTTTATTTTGAGGTTATTTTGCCCTTAATTAATTTTATTTCATTGTAACTTGCTACTACATGTTTATCCATTGCACGTTGTATTTAATAAGACAACTGCCTTATATTTCAAGCAGCAACATGCACGATGTTTGAAACCATGGAGATTATTTGCTGCTTAAACTGAAAACGTGTGAATCGTTGTTTTTCGTAATAAGCTACTACCCCTCCCCTCTCATATACGAGGCGCGTCCAGAAAGTAAGTTCCGTTTGGTAATAAAATGAAATTGTACACAGATACAGAAGAAATTTTTATTGCACAAAATTCTACAACTCTTAAACTACGTTTCCACCTAACTGCCGAAATTTTGCAGGCATTTGTCATAGCGTGGCACCAGGTTTTGTATACCTTCTTCATAGAAATCTGCCGCCTGTGTCTTCAACCAGTTGGAAACAGTTTCTTTCAGCTCGTCGCCATTGGTGAGGTGATGACCGCCAAGAACAGATGAAAGTCTTCTGTAACCAAAGGTGGACGCCCACTTCGTTCTTCATCGTGCACATCACTACGCCCGCCATTGAACTGTCGGACCCATCTTAATTTTTTTTTTAATTTAATTTAATTGCAATGGAGCACAGGCTCCGGTGGCAATTTCCCTACACACCCATCCTCCCCCTATCCTGCACCCACCTACATTTGCCCTCTACAAATTTTATCTTTAAATTCCTTCAAAGTTTTCGGTAAATTATTCATCATTTCTCTTGGTAACTCGTTCCAATCCCTGACACCCTTACCTAAAAAAGAGAATCTTCCCACACCCTTGTGCCTGAAATCGAGTGCCAGCTTGTGGTCATGGTCATCTTTTCCCTTCCATGCACTACTTTTCATACCTATTGCAATATCTTTCCATACCTCATCACCAGTATATGCCCTGTAAACTCCCATGAACCTCCTCATCCTCCTCCTGTCTTGCAATGAATCCCATTCCAGCTCCTTTATCATATCCGTCACTGATTGCATTCTGCGATAATTTCCAGAAACAAATCTAGCAGCCCTTCTTTGCACCCTCTCCAACTCCTGTATTTGATACGTAAAATGAGGGTCCCATACTACACTACCATATTCGAGCAACGGTCTGACCAAAGTTTTGTAACCCAATTCCTTTACTTCTCTCGTACATCCCCTCATCACTCTCTCCAACAAGTGCAGAACTTTGAAACCTTTTCCTACCACCTGTCCTATGTGTCCTGCCCAGTTAAGTTTGTTATCAAAAGTAATTCCAAGATATTTGCATTTAAAGTCTTCAGCAAGCAATTCTTTCCCCACCTTATATTCATAATTAACCTTTTGTTTTTTATTTGTGTATCTAATAAGCTGACTCTTCTTTGCATTTATCTTCATTCCATGTTTACCAACCCAACTAGATATCCTGTCCAGATCACTCTGCAACTGTTTACAATCCTCTATCGTTTTGATTCTTTTACACAGTATTATGTCATCTGCAAACAATCTAATTTCAGATAGTAAACAATCAACACAATTATTCATTAGAATAATGAATAGCAATGGTCCCACTCACCATCGAATCACTCATCGCATTTGGTCCGTAAACATCGCAAATTTACCGATAAATTTCACTTGGTTTCACTTTCCTCGCATTCAGAAACCGAATCACAGTCCTGATTTCACAGGCGGCGGGATTTTCAATCAACGCCGACATTTCAAACAAGCACAACAAAGCGTACGTAACTGACAGCGATCTCCAAATGGCACACGTGCTTCCCCTTGATACACATCGTCTACAGAGCATGTGCGGAACTGCAATCGCAGCGCTGCAGCGGAGATAAATTGAAACGGAACTTACTTTCTGGACGCGCCTCGTACAAGATATCCATTGGAGTCATTAGACTAGGGAACTCCGATGTCGTCTCAAATTGTACTTGCCTGTTTTTTTTATTATTATTACGGCAGATGAATTTACTAAAAGTAATTTAACAATGTTACATGCAATGACGACAATGATCCCAAACGATTTCACAGACATTTTATCTTCCTCTAAGAAAGCATTGCCCGTCTCCATGGATGATGCTTAACCCTCCATAGCAACGTCTAAGAAGATAATCTGGTGTAGTTTACCGCTGCTTTCTCCATTGTGATTGGAAGAGTTGTAGTAAGTGTGGATGAGTAGTACAGTGTACGTGTTAAGAGTAAAGCACTGTTTGTATTGTGGATGTGAGATGAATGAAGAAAGAGGGTGAAACCCGATACAGGTCCATTCAGGCCTATTCTTGCAGAAGACACCAGGAGCCCATCGAGCTTAACATCACCATCCCAAGGACAAATCAACAGTGTAGTATGCCGTCACTCCATACGCACTGTGGAGAGATTTGGAATTTAATCCAGATTTTTGATACACAATCTGTTCATTAGTAACTGTATACCACCACCTCTCATACAATGCTGGAAAAGTCCTGATAATTTCTTCCGCTACAGGAATCAAATGAGCTAATATGAGCCAGAATGATAATATGCAAAGGTTGAAAGGTCATAATAATTGAATGGGGTATCTGTGTCCAGAGTCAGAATACAAATTCCTTAAAATTTCATCCACTTGCTCAGAGAATCTGTCTGAATGTACAGCTTTATCTCAGTTGTACTGCCAAATGTTTTTTTTTTTTCAATCTGCTTAACGTATCTCTAACAGCGAGGTCTTTAGAGACGGGAAAGGTTGGGGGGCAAGGAATGGGAAGGAATTCGGCCATGGCCTTTTGGAGGAAGCATCCCGGCATTTGCCTGGAGTGATTTGGGAAACCATGCCAAATTGGACTCCGGCTCGACGAATGTGTGTGATGCTTAAAATGTGTTAGTCTGTAGAATGCGAGCCAGTCAATAATACAATGTTCACAATGCGTATCGCTAGACCTTTCACGCGCCTTATTATTGCCTGCGTTATGCTAAAAATTTTAATGAGTGAAATACTACACGACCTCCTACCACACAGAAAATTGCCTATCTAAACCATTCTCACGGTTCCACATCAATTAAATGCCGGTACGAGACGAAAGAAGTGACATTTGCAGTAACCAACTTACGAAATATTACTACGTAGTGGTAACAATGCCACCTGTTAGAAACTTATAGCATCGCTGTCGAAGATACCAAAACAATACTAACGACGGCTTCTATATTAGAGTGGTTTACGAGTTCACCTGATAACCATTACTATGGTAATCCTAGTACCTTTTACAGATGTCCTGTTAAGAAACAGGACTGTTCCAACTTTATATCGTATCTCTGTCGTGAGTGCAATGAGTACATGGAATAAGTTATCCACTTTGAAATATGCTTCTTCTTTTTACAAACAAATTCCATTAGTATTGGAATGGTTCATGTTGTTCTGACTTAACGTATGCTGCTCGCTGATTTCCTTAAGAAAATGTTTGTTACTGCTGATTTTGTGGTGGGCCTCAACCACGCATTTTTTCCTATAAATCTACGACGCACCCACATGAAAGCGGGTGACTTTTTTTTTTCGCTGCGGTGCAATACTCGATTGTGATATACCAAGAGAATTAAACTTCTGAAGCTCACATCGCTTAAGTCAAGATCTTATATTTTTTGTTTTGTGGTTTGCTTGGGGCTTTTATATCGTATTCTCGGGACACGATTGGTAGCAAGTGAAAGGAAGGAAGTGGGACATGGATATTTGAAGGAACAATTCCAGCATTTACGTAAACTGGTTTAGGGAAACCATGGACCGAGAATGGTGGTGTAACGGTTAGCGTTCTGGCCTTGCATTCGGGAGGACGGCGCGGTGGTTCGAATCCCCGTCCGGGCATCTAGATTTGGGTTTTCCATGGTTTCCCAAATCACTCCAGCAAATGCCGGAATGCTTCCTTCAAAGGGCCTTGGCCGAATTCCTTCCAATTCCTTGCTCCCCATCCTTTCCCGTGTCTAAAGACCTCGATGTTACGAGACGTTAAGCAGTTAAAAAGAAAAAAGAAACCTTGGATATCCGAATTGAGTATTACCGGATGGAGAATCGAACCAGCGTACTTCTGAATGCCAGGCCCCAGCATTGACCGCTCACCCACAAAGCTCGGTAATTTTTTCAGAATGTAGTAACTCCAGTTGATATTAAAACAATCAAGTACTATACCTTGACGATCAATTTTTCGTTAACAGCCGAGATTTGCGCCTCTGTCCTAGATTCTCATATATGAGTCGCTAGATGCTAGCTTGTGACTGTGTTTTCGGTGTGGTCACTGGTCCATAACAGTTAACAATTTTAGGATCAAAGTTCATGACACCTTCCCCCGATGCAGCTAAAATTCCAATTGCACCTTTATCTTGCTCTAAGGATTCGCTGTGCAATGTTTGATGAAAATTTGTTGTGTTTGAAGGGACTTGAAGTAGCAAGGACAGAGATTTTGCACTTACAGTGACTATCGCACTACATAGTAACGGGTTATAAAGGTCATGAACACTTGACCCAATATTGCAGCAATAAGAACATATATTTGATGCTAAGGGTTTGCTCTCCAAAATTTAAAGAATTTTTTATTGTATCTAAGGATGCTAGAAGTAATTAATCGGGAAGTTTTTGGCTGAATGTGACTACGTTCTGCTTGTACATAACAAATTTGAAGAGTTTCTGTTTAATTTGAGGAGTGTTTAAAGTGCTAAACGCGGACAGACATGATCTCCCAATGCTATAGACGCACTAAAAGCAACAAATGTGGTAGCGTCATACTATCTGGCTTAAATACAAACTTGACCTGTATTTTGCTCCAAAGGTTAGGCCTGAACAATATCTGTTGATATTTCAAGATCCGGCTGTATTATTTCTACGTCCATCTGTTATTTGATTGAATTGCAATTTTTATGAATAATTGTTAGTAGCCGAATATGATTCTGCTGGGTTGCCTATCAAAATATAGCTACAAGTATTTTTAATTAAATTTTCAACAAAAAATCGTTAACTTGTAATTTATAATTCATTTCAAAGAGAGACACGTAAAGAAAATAAAACATAATAAGTTTGGGTTGCTTATGTAATAGTGGCCGCAAGGGGGGGTTGCCAGATACGAAGGAGTGCGTGAGAGCGCACTGCACCGTCCATCAGTCGGTATGATGTGCTAACTTCAACACTGACAACACACACTTGCAGCCACTTTTACATAGGCAACCCAAACTTATTATGATATTTACATGAATTATAATTTATTTTAAAAAAAAAAGCAAGTAAACGAATTTTGTTGACTTTTTTTTAAAGAAAAAATAATTAAAAATACTTGCTGCATATTTTGATATGCAAAACGGCTGAATTGTATTCTGCTACTAACGATTATACATTATAACTGCATTTCACTCAAATAACAGATGGACGTAGAAATCATGCAGCCGGATCTTAGGCTATGAGTGTGAAGGTAAATTAGCAGCAATAATGACGCGGGTTTTGTGTTACATACTAAAAGGGTCATAGGTCAGGACAGCGTTAAGCTATCTCGCTGAAATATGAACTTGTCCTGTCTTTCACCCTTAGAGCTCATTCTGCAAAATTTGAAGAATTTATGTTGATTGTGAAGGGAGTTAGAAGAATTTATAAAGTATTAAATGCAGACAGAGTGTATTCGGTACTGTATTGATAAAGTGAAAGGATTAAAGATAGTGATTGCTTGATCCGATCTGGTTGAAATATGGAATTGTAATTGACACTCAAGTTTTGTTCTTCAAGGTTTAAAGAATTTCTGCTTAGTATAAAGAAAATTTGAATGCGCAAAGACAGAATTACGCGTGCAGACACGGGCTCACAGACAGACGTTCATACAAACACTCTACTTACATTGGTATCCTCAATATTAATATTATTTCCATTTGTTATCATTTCTTCTGGGTATGACCCTGTATATATGTCTACAAATTTTTCAGAAATTCCGCCATTCCTGTCTGGTTGTTACACTTTTAATTTCCGCCAATCTATATATATATAAATATGAATGTATGTATGTTTGTTTGTTGGTTTGTTTGTTCTTCATACAAATCCACAGTTTTAAGATTTTTAAAAATTGTTTTTGATCATAAGAGTCACGCCTGAGCAGTCGGTTATTCGGATTGAATGTTAAACTGTAGATATCACAATGTTAGGGGTGCAATGCGAGGCAAATTGTACGTAGTCTTGCAATGCTGTAGGTGTACACTTTTTTACGTTATATTGACCAAGGAACATCATAAGCGACTGCAATCAGGAAAGATGTTCGCCAGGGCTGTGTACTATCACCTCTCTTGTTCAACATTTATTCCGAGGTAATTTTCAGGGAAGTGTTGGAGAACGAAAACAGTGGGCTCACTATAAACGCAAAAGTGATCAATTATATTAGGTATGCAGATGGCACTGTTGTAATAGCCATTGATTTACCTGCACTCCAACAATTAGTTCAGCGCAGTGAAGAATTTGGTCTGCTTGTCAACCCTTCCAAGACAAACGTTATAATCTTCTCTAAGAGAAAAATCCAGCAACCATATCAATAGAAGGCAATAAGATAAAGCAAGTATCCTCCTTCAAATATTTAGGCACTGTGGTAGACGAACAGGGTGACTGCAAGAAAGAAATCAAATCGAGAATAGAACAGGCCAGGAGACAATTTATTAGCATGAACAAATTTTTCATAAGATCGGATCTCAGTCTGCAATTGAGAATGTTAATGATTCGCTGCTACGTGTTCTCCAATTTTCTTTATGGCTGTGAAAGCTGGACCTTAGACCAAAATCTAGAGATAAAGATTGAATCTTTTAAAATGTATTTGTATCGTCGTCTCTTACGCATATCTTGGGTGCTGAAAGTCTCAAACCGAGAATTACTTCATCGGATGGGGAAACAAAAAGAATTGCTGTTCACTATAAAGCAAAGGAAAACGCAATATCTAGGACACATTATGAGAGGCGAGAGGTACCAGCTGCTGCAGCTCATCATTGAAGGGAAAATACAAGGGAAAAGATCTGTTGGGAGGAGAAGGAATTCTTGGCTGAAAGACATTCGGAGATGGTTCAATTGCACGTCCGAAGAGGCTTTCCATGTTGAAGTTTCACGCTCAGAGCTAGCTATGTGGACCGCCAACCTCCAATAGGAGAAGGTGACTGAAGAAGAAGAAGATCCCTCAGGGGTGATTCGAAGTCAGTGTGTGTGTGATCTGCAGTAATAATACTGTAAATGCGGGATTAAGTCTATGTCTTTTGTTACGTTTTGACAACTAAATGCCTATACCGATATTGACGGAATTTAACGAGAAAATTTGTAGGGAGGGCACAGGACATTTTTTTTTTTCCGTATGATTAATAGTTGTAGTCACGAAATTTTGAGAACTTAACGAATCGTGACAGAGGGACGGATGTATGTGTTAGTCTGTAATGTTACGTCGCTTGCTCAAGCTATGCTTCTCGCGCATTATGTTAGTGAATAATTTGTTAATAAATTTCGTTTTATAGAAAAAACGTATTATTTAGTATAGATGTCGATTTTTTCTGTCCTCTTACTTTGTGTCTGCTTAAATGTTTCTGGCACCAGTTTATTTTGACTTTTTTGACATGCCTTGCGGGCGTAAACTGGCCTAAGTGTTAGCTCTAGCAGAGAACGAGCAGCTAGAGTTATTAGAACCCAAAAATCGGATGTTCATGCTGAAGAAAGAAGAAACATCCAAGCTGAAATGAAGCTGCCATTAGTTAACACCCCCCACATCCCCTCACATTGGTTTGTTTTTCTATTTTTAAATATGTTGGAATTTGATTCTCTCCAAGAGACAGGTTCGATGGGAGAATGATATAGTGATGGCTTTCCGGTCATATTATTCCGACTCGGTGTTGTTTAGGACCAATTCTTCGCTACCAACAACTTTCTATATTCAATTCTGGCAAAGAAATTCTTAATCCACGTGTACGAAGTCGCGGGTATCAGCTAGTTTATAAATACAGGGTATCACACATAACTACCCATTTTCATAAGATATTGGTACTCCAGTGAGTTACGACTTGGTTATTACTAACAATTTTTCTCTGTTGTTAGCTGTAAACACAAAAAAATAACGAACCGTTCAATTTGCTAAATTGTTCACTGCTTCTGCCTCCCACCAATTACCTGTTTAATATTGTACGTTTCAGTCCTTTCCTGAAATTTGGATAAGCTAAACAGTAGAATGTGTGATTAATGTCGGAATAATATGACCGGTAAGCCATCACTATATCATTCTCCCATCGAAACTGTCTCTTGAAGAGAATCAAATTCCAACATATTTAAAAACAAACGAATCATCATGAACATCCGATTCTTGGGTTCTAATAACTCTAATAATTGAATTCTCACTGGAGTACCAATATCTTATGAAAATTTGTAGTTATGTGTGATACCCTGTATTTATAAGCTAGCTGATACCGTTGTCTGATTGTTTTATATAGGATACATTCACTGTCTATCAGACAAATTGTTTACTGCTTCTGCCTCCCACCAATTACCTGTTTAATGTTGTAGCTTATTCGAATTTCAGGAAAGGACTTACCATGAAGAAACAGTGGGTTAGTAGTATCTCTTATTTGGAAGCAATAATACTGCCATTCAGAGGAAACATTACAGGAAGTCACAGTGTTGGAAACTCTGGTCGGATTCCACGGCTTCAACGCTGAAGGCTGGTCTCTTCTTATTGTCAAATTTTTAATAAAAAATGGAAGTAAAAAAAAGTTAATTAAATTCATTGGATATCAGAAAATGCAACGGGAAGGTGACTAAAATAAAAATTATGAATAAATATGAAACCGAGAACTGTCCTCTGTGAATCGGTTCCATCGCCTTACACTCCTGGGTCTCTCGAGACGTTATGCTCCTTTGGATTCATTGCGGAAGACGCTCTACTGCACAACCGACGCACGTGATCAAATGCTTAGTGGAGAATAAAAACAGGCAGCGTGACAGTTTCATTGTCCTTTTCAAGAGGGAAGGCAGTAAATCGAATCCGACTGCTCTCCTCGTGTGACACACGCGACTAAGTGATTCCATTTGTCAGCAGTCTGAGAGCCTCGGCGGTGCGCCTCAAACCGATTTCACTATCTGCGACACGTCTGTGTGGCTGCGACGGCTGCTTGAGAACCAGCTACTGAATCTACATCTACTGCTGTCATCTAGACTGATGTTTTTAGTACTATTTAAAAGAAAAGAACTACTTGAAATAATATGTCTTTCGTTCTTGTTGCAGTCAATACATTGAAGAATAAACACACAAATTTTGATGTTGTTGTACGATCTACAACCGGATACTTCTAGAAAAATCCATCAAACAGAATTAAGGTTTGGAATTTTGGATTACAGAAGAACCAATCATTGCGCTGGCCTGTATAATAAAGTTAAAAAATTTCATCGTTTCATTCGCAGTAGTTTTATGTGAAGTATTTAGTGCATTGAAATTGAATTTAACATCACCATATATGAGTTAAAGTTTCTATTAAATACGTGAAAGATACAGTGTACTCGAAAATAAGACGACAGTTAGCGTCAACTGAGATTCTTCGTTTCTCGTAGAAATATTTTGCATCGATATCGACGTGAATTTTTACTTTTTTTTATTATTATTCTATTTAAATCATTGTATTTGGCACCGTTGCATATTCAATTTAAAATTTTATCATCAAATGAAAATGCAAGTTACTGACTGAAATGTATCAATCCGTTTATTAATTTTTAGTTTTGTGAGCGGGTGATTTGATAATGATTTTTCTTAGTAAAAGGATTACGAATATAAAATTCCTTTTTAATTTATCTTTTTTTTTTTAAAATATGAGTCGTTGCATTGAAGAAGAAACGAATAACGTACTGTTGTTATTCTAACACGTGTCGACATCATCCTTTCGAAACAAATTAGTATTCAGAAAGGAACTTAACATGTAGGCATGCGGCCAATTTCTCGAAGCCTGTAGTATTGGGTGTAGATTGCTCATACATATTCTATTAAGTGCAGCAGGCAGTGAATAAAGTGTAACCAAGCGGTAATGTGCAAATTGGCCACATTGCTCGGAGTACATAACATTCCTATCATCTTCACGCCCGCGGACGTGTATTATGTGTGTTCCGGCAAGAGAGACAAAAGCTGTGGGCCTCAAGTACCAGCGGACAATAGCAAAATTTCTGAGGCGTACGTAAATGAAGTATTCAAGGAGGACGCTTGTGGCGAGCTATAAAATAAGAATGATGACGCGAACAGACTTTTATACTGGTTGTCACGTTACAGTAGGCCAGAGACCGTCCTTCTGCCTTTCTGTGATAAGCAGCATTGCGGTGAGTTGAATAGTTCAAGTATCGACAGTGAGTAGGGCTGCGCTTTGATAGATCGAAGCGATTTTGCTATGTTGAACATAGTGAGAGAGTCTCTGAAACGTTATCGATGTGTGTGCATGTGTACAGAAAAATAGTCCCGTGTGCAGAATCCCAAATGGATACCCACGTTAAATCAGGATTAGCTACAAGAAGTTCCAGTAGCACTAGCCTAAGGAATTGTCAAGTGGAAAAACAACACAATTGCGCGGACGCTATTACACGTATCCTCACTTGTAAGAACTTGCAATCTTCGGGTTAAAGTTTTATTAATATTAGAATACAACTACTTTCATTTAAATCTGTCCGTGGTCGGACGCAATTAGTGAAATCCATATTATGGAAATAGAAGTGTGTTCATGTAAAACAAACTTCAGAGATTTTGATATATTACATCTGTGATAGAGAACTTTCATCTCGAGCGTATTAAACTTGTTCAGACCGTCGGCCGTGGCGACGGGGTCAATTAAATATTACGAAGTCCATATGCTTATGCACACTTGGGAACATCTATTAGTAAGAACCATTAAGCATTTACCTTTTATAAAGTTATATCTAGTTATTGGACACGGTTGTTCAACAAAGCCGGTATTGGTTCAAACACCATGTACGCGAGAAATGCTACATCAAAAAACGTTGTTTCAACAAGCAAGATGCAGAGAAACTGTATATCAGATCTGCCAGTGGGTGAGGAGAATCAGTGTGTCGAAGTCTGTTCAACATTGTATAGCAGTAGGAAGATTAGTTCTCGAGAACCTAATACTTTTTATATTTTTTGTTCCATATGGCGTATTGCGAGACAATTTGCGCTGTTCTGCACTTTGATATTCCATTCTCCCACTTCATGCCGCCTTGCCGAAAGCGATATAACTTAGAGGATAGCGACGCAAGAAGGGCATGTTTTCCGTAGCTGGCCAAACGCATGAGACCTATTTATTCAGCCAATCGCAAATCACTGCTAGAGATTCTTGCTGTTCCAGTTTATTCGAACACCGTTGAAGGTCGTTCACTTGGCTGTTGCTTACCTGAGGAAAACCGCGTGATTTCTAATAGTAATTGCCTCTATCAGAAAATAGCGCTCATCGTTCAGCGTCTTCATGACGGTAACATAATTATCAATAAATTTTGTCCATTGCAGACGATCGAATATGTTGCCGTAATTAAATTATCAGACTCATCCAACATTAACTTATTTCATGACTAGCCAAGAAAAACTTGTTTAACTTTTTACATCGATAAACAGTTATTTTGTTTGTTTATCTTGACACACAATAAAACCCTGAGAGATGCCATTCAAGTTGTAGTAACTTGTTCTTATATTGCGTTTGTCCTAGTTAAATCCTTCAGTTTGCTACAAGATTACTAAATTTTATTTTGGATCGTTCTATTAGCTTTAAAATTAATATTAGTTTCTTAACTTAAATCACTAAGTAACTAAAAATTTTCAAAAGGTTGCGGTTGCCCCCTGTTGAGGTTTGATAAGGTACTTAGGATTTGCTAACTTTCTTCTTCAACGAGCTACACGTTACGGTAAAAAATAAATGATTTTGATATTCTTAACCTGGATACTCTGAATGATTGTTTGGCTTCAAAGTATTACAGTTTTGATCATCGCGCATTAAGGCTATGTCGTTACCCAATCTAGACCGGTAAACGGAAGCTACTGATTTTCATTGAACCCAGGGTTTGGAGTGTCCTAACCTGCTTAAGATAAAAAAAAAGAAAGCTTTGCATCGGTGAAGGCAACTTTAAGGACCTGTAAAATGTTTAGCCAATTCTGGGACTCGAACCGTGGACTTCTCGATCCCCAGCTACGCCCTTAACCACTAGGCCACTTCTGTCCAACATCAGACTCCCACACCATTTATCCTGCACGCATAAATCACAAAGTTACTCTAGGTGACAGAGTCAGACAGTGCGAGAGCTTAAGATTCTCGTAAGATAAACCATTTATCACGGGTCTTTGTATCCAGATTTAATTTGAATTGAATATTTTTCAATTTTTTCCAACAATCGATAAAGTTATCTCGTCTTCAGCAAGTTCTATTAACTTTTGTTTTGATTTGTAATAAAAATTTTACAGCTGTGTATTCAACCAATACTACAAGAGTTCTATCCATTTATCATCATTGTTATAGGCTTTGATACTTTGAATCTAACGTACGAAGCTGATTGTGTCATATCCTGTTAGCCTTGACACTTGATCTCATAGAATTGAAACGACCTCATAAACCTGGTTTTAATTGCAGTAGCTGTTTTCGAGAGGTGTATGTTCAATTGAAATGGAAATAAACGGCACTGAGAGTCATTCTCCTCGTAATGACTGAGAGGGCACGCTCGGCTTGTCTCGTGTCATTATCCTCATAAAACACTGAACTTACCTTCAGATGTTATGCGAACTCCCCGCAAGATTGCTCCCTAGTTTACAACTTTTACGACCTTGTAAAGTGACAAGGACAATCTGAATGTAAGCAACAGATACAACAGGGTGTTTCAAAAAGGACTTTACAACTTTGAAAATTCATATAATTTTATGAAACAAGGTACAGAGCTGGTTTTGGTGTTGTTTTAAAGGAAAACACTTCAAGTTTTTTTACCTTAAACTAAAGATGTTCTTTGTGGGTTCCGTTGGTTATTCTGCAGACATCCCATCGGTAGTCGATTTCTTCCCAGACTCGCAATAGCATTTCAGGTGTAACTTGCTCAGCAGCATCGTAAATTCTTGCTCTAAGGTTCAGGTAGAGTGGGCCGGCAAAGGAGTTACGTAAACCATATCTTTTATGAAACCCCAGAAGAAAAAATCTAGCGGTGTCAGGTCTGGGGAACGGGGGGGGGGGGGGCATGCAATTGGCGCATCACGGCCAATCCATTAACCTGGAAAGCGGTCATTGAGAAAATCCCGGACGTCAGTCAGATAGTGTGGTGGAGCACCATCTTGCATAAAGAAAACATTTCGTTCTCGGTCATCCTCATCGATCTGTGGTATCAAAATTGTTGCAACAGATCAAGGTACACTATCCCGTTGATGGTTCTCTCTTGGAAAAAAAAGGGGGCCGTACATTTTCCTCTTGCTCAACGCACAAAAAACGTTCACTTTAGGGCTATCACGAACATGTTGCAATGTTTCATGTGGATTTTCACTGCCCCAAATCCTACAGTTATGTGTGTTAACCTTGCCACTTATTTGAAAAAGTTGACTCGTCAGAAAAGATTATGTTGTCCAAGAAAATGTTCATCATCATCCACACGATTTAACATTTCCACACAGAAGTTCCTACGTGTAATCTTATCAGTGTCTTTAATTGCTTGTAAAAGCGAATATCAGTATGGTTTCAAATGCAAACGTTTTCTCAACACACGCCAAACCGTCGTATGTGGAACTTGCAGCTCACGAGATGCACGCCGGGGCGATTTCGTAGGGCTGTTGACAAAAATTTTTCTCACTTGCTCAACGACCTCGTCAGATGTGCTTGGACGACCTGAGGATTTTTATGTTTTACTGAGCACCCTGTTTCTACACTCATGCCACTCTATGCCACTCATAAATTTTAGGCCTAATAGGAGGATCTTTAGCGTACTTGGTATGAAAATTACGCTGAACTGTTGTCGCAGACTTCGATTCTTCAAACCAAAACACACAGCTAGCACGCTAGGGTCCAGTGAAGGCAGCCATCTTTAACGTAACTGCCGCCAGCGCTTGTCAAAACTTGAAGTGTTTTCCTTTAAAACAACACCAAAACCAGCTCTGTACCTTGTTTCATAAAATTTATATGAATTTTCAAAGTTGTAAAGTCCTTTTTGAAACACCCTGTATTTTTTGCGTGAATCAATAGTTATACCTCTTTGAAGTTTCTAAACTTTCCCCGCGATATTGCACTAGCCTAAATAGTTGATGTTGACAACAGTAGCCCACAGCCCTTTTTAAATTACCTACGAAAATTTTTAAAAATACTACCGTGGCTACAAAGTACCCTTTCGGTCACAAATTTGTCTCAAATTTTGCTGGCTTGTAGTAGACCCAAAGTGTAATACTGTGGATAAGTGAAAAAGTACACCTTTCAATCTTTCTTCAGAAAATCGACCTTGTACTGTATTTATGTAACGATCATGCAGAAAAAATGTCAAATTCTCCCATTTCTCTAGCGGTTATAGTGTCTGATTGATAAACGGGCGGAAAGTTCGATTTTCTGTTAGATCTACTATTTTTGTATTTTAATTGTTAACACTTACTGTGCAAAACCTTTGCTCTGGGTTTCAGCTTTTTCAGAGAAAACGTGTTTTTTTTTTTTTTTTTTTTTTTTTAAAAGTAGAAACACTATTTTAAACCCTCAAAACTATAGGAAATTTCTGCTTCGTATGCAGATACTCTAACCAAAGGCAGACCTCACTTATTTTGTAAAAAGCATTTCTATAGTAGGAAACGTTTACGTTTTATGCGTTCTGAAGAACTCAGAAAATAAATGAGGTGGAAAGCTACAGAAATAATTTTTATTACATTATTTCTGGAAGCTAATTGAGCCAATTTCTCTATCTCTTATTAATTATTCTGATTTTTTATTTCAGTTTCCACTTACAAGATATTTAAGTAATAGTTGAAATATTATTTAATTGCAATGGAGCACAGGCTCCGGTGGCAATTTCCCTACACACCCATCTCCCCCTATCCTGCAACCACCTACATTTACCCTCTACAAATTTTATCTTTAAATTCTTTCAAAGTTTTCGGTAAATTATAACAATATAAGAGATTTTTATTTATATTTATCGTGCTTTATGCTTATTAATAACTTCGTGATTTCATTACGAAGTGGAGCTATTTATTTTATTTTCTGAATGTGCAGCTAAACTAAATAAATGAACTGATAGTTTTTTGTATTCAGCACAGTTTAACTTAGTTTTAATAAACTCCAATACATCACTTTAATTACATGATCGGACTTTTTAATTTGCAGGTTCTCCTTAGCGCTAACAACCTAGGCAATCTCCTAATTATATCCATCTGTCTTGTTGCTATAGAAACCTTTTAAAAGAGTAATATCAACAGGCCCGTGCTATGGAACTCCTAAATTCAAAGATGACATTAGAATATGCATTCCAGGATAAGCTGTCTGTTATCCTACAGCCCCCCCCCCCCAAGTTCACCATACCATTTTGATATCAAAGCATAAATGGTGATGGTAAACTTGAGATAGGACACGTGTTTCTGTAAACTTTCTATTTCAGTTAAGGAGAGCTTGCCTTTTACATTTGACTGTTTAACAAACATTGAACAATATTTATCGTCACAATTTTTGTAACAAGAACCGATGGCTTGGTGAAATTTGTCCCAGTTGAGTTTCCATGAGCAGCAACTGGTTAACACTGCACATTGTCTGTAACTCATATTGGTACACCAAGTTACTGCCCTTATCACATAATAATAATAATAATAATAAACAATAAGTATAATATAACAAGAAGAAATCAATAAAAATAGCACTGAACAAATGTACAGCCTTTTTTTGGGTTTTATTTGAAGCCTATGCACGATGCCTCTAAAAGAAAGGGAAATATTACACTAGTTAGAAAATTTTGTGATATAAATGATTAGTAATAAAATTAAAAATAATGCTAATGACTGCTCGTATGAAATAAAATTATCACGAAAAAGAAAAATTATGATTTGCTGAGAATCGAAGTCAGGTTCTTAGACCGTTACGCTAACCGTGAGAACAATATGACAACTGTGCTATCTGTGCTATATTAGTGTTAAATGAAAATGAGGGAAAGTTTTTGATAACTTTAAGGTCCATTTTCTTGATAATGCTTGAAAGGTGCCTCTATCAGTGTTTTTCAAAATTACCATGTAGCCTACTTGAGAAATATCCTTGCAACACTACTTTCTATATTACTGGAGGATACAGATGGTCCATTAAATAGTAAAAATAATATGTCGGCCTGCTTGCTTGTCGAAGCATAACGCTCCTGCGCCAACAAATTTTTGACTTGATCCGCCGCCCTATATTATCAATTGAGGCAAGTTTTCCGTTTGAATATCTATGACTGTCTTAAGGCAAGCAAAAGAGTTGGTACTTAAGTTTCCTCAGCGGTTCTCGCGATCGGTGATTGCACAATGTTCCAGGAATATTACCTGTGCTGCCTGCAATATAGTATAATCAATGCTCACTTTCAAGTTTCTCCTAATCAATACCGTTTATCTCTGTTAAAGTTAGTAGGATGTTTACAACTGAGTTAGTTGAAACCTATAAACAACCAAACAACGATAGCAAAGCAAATAGTCGAAGCTTAAGGTGATTACACAATATTGGAGGCCACACAGGTAACATCTTCAAAACGTTCTGCAATATCACAGGTTCTTGACAGTCTTCTTTACGTAAACAGCTCAAAGCAGGTCATAAGTTCCCACCACCCTAATTCTCACGGGCAATTTAAATGCCAATAGTGATTCTTAGAGATGCGACAAGACTGTGCGGTAGAATCCTCCTTCAAACCGTGGAAAACGAACACTTAGTCGCTTTAAATAATGGTTAAGAAATACGAATAACGGCGTCTGGTAACAGAATTCGGCAGTTGACATCAGATCAGCTTCCATTCGCATCGCCGTGAAATCTTCTTGTACATTTTCGCAAGAACCCTGTAGATCAAACCACATTCCAATAATAAAATTATCGAAAAGTGTAATTCGCTATCACGTAAACTCTCTGTACAAATGGAATACCAGAAGAGCTAACTGGTCGGTTTACGAGGGAACACCTAGGAAGATAAGAACTGAAATGATGAAACCGGAGATGTAATGAAATATCATGCACTTTTCCGTTTCATAACGGAGCAGCCCTGACCAGTGTGTCCCAGGAAACCACCCAAGAACAAATTATCGGAGAACTAGCAAGGTGGGATGATGAATGTCAGTCCGCGGTAAACTATAGGTAAGTGGCCTTGAATCGATATCGGCGAGAAGCATCCAAAGAGAATTTTCTAATGCTTAAAGAAGTTCCAGTGAAAAAAAAAAAAAGAATTTATGATAAACAAAACATAAATGGAAATAATTTTGTGAGAACCTATGTAGAAAAAAAATGTCGGAGGAAGCTTGTCGCCAGATAAAATTACTTAATGGTACGACGAGTAGACCCAACAATATGAATCAATTCGATTCTAAGACAATGGAAAACCTACTGGAATCACCGCCGGTCGACTTGCAGATCATTATAATTAATTATACAAAACAATGGTTCTCCTTAAATGAGCTGATGAGGCCATGAAATTCAACAAAAATTCTATTCCTGGTACAAACAATATAATTTAATTTGTGTGTATCCGTCTTCCTCCACATGGAATTGAAGTATTTCTCGATTTACTTAACAGAATTTTGGAAGAACGAGTTCAAACTACTGTATATCTAGGAAATGGGTAAGGATAGTTCCAATCTTGAAAATAGGTAAAAACCCGAAACCGATATAATACAGGCTCATCTCCTTGATGTCTTGTTCGTTCGAACGCGGTCTGAATGATATCTAGAACATTATAACGTTATATCAAATTTTCAGTTTGATTTCCGAAAGGGAAGATGTGCGAGAAAGACTCTAATGCATCTGACTATTAACATTAAACGTGGCTTAAGTAAAAACAAGTACGTTACGGTTTTGCATACTGGTATAATAAATGCGTACGATCCTTGTCGTTTTAGTAAAGGAACTTACTCACTTCAGTGTACCATCCTCATTTTAATTATAATTATAAGGCGCAATAGGGAGGCAATCGGATCACGAATAACCAGACAGTCAGAGGCTATCACAGGAATCCATACATTCACCACTTTTATTCAATGTCTATAGTTGCAATGTTGGAGCTACTTTAATCGATAGCTCTTGTTTGCAACAACCTGAATTTTTATTGTTTTGCTTACGGCTTTACGCTTGTTGACATCTAGGTCATTAGAGGCGGGAAAGGAGTGGGGATAAGGAGCGGTAAGTTATTCGGCAGTGATTTGAGGAAACCGTGGAAAACCCAAATCTGGATGCCCGGACGGCGATTCGAACCGGCGTCCTCCCGAATGTGAGGCCAGAGAATTACCGCTCACCCACCACGCTCGGTCGGTATTCGCCTGAAGTGATTTCGGGAAACCATGGGAATCCAAAATCTGTAAGGGTGGAAGGGGGGTTGGATCCGCATCCTCCTGACAGCAAGGCCGCCGCGTTTCCTCTCACACACAACGCTCGGTTACAGATTTGAAATCAACTCATAGATCTAGAGAAGGACGTTGTATTCATATGGATAAAAGCAAATGCCATCATACCAGAAGATGAAGAGGTTGATAATTTACCAAATAGTGCTGCAAGATGCGGTGAGTAAGATACAACGGTACCAGGTTTAAATATTACAAATATTCTTAAAAATGCTGCACTGAAATGTGGTTTCGAGAATAATCTGAGTATTAGCATTCTGAAGCCACCAGTACGCTAGTGTCCACCCTCAAATTACCAACTTCCCAGTGGCATTAAAAGGGCTGCCCATCAAGAAAATTAATATTTAACCTTTCTTCCGATCTGTACAGAATTATAGCAGTACAGTCGTCGTGGGATGTCTGTGAGAAGATGTTGTACATTTTGTTAGCCACATGTTTTATGGGTGTGACAGATACTGAAACAACTTTACAAACTCTGTGAAAGCGTTTCTACAATAGGGTATCCAACTACCAGTTAAGATGACATGATGATGCACTAACAAGCAAGTGAAAATATTTGTGTAATTATACCACTTTATCGTAACATTCGTCAGAATGAATAACCTAAGAGTCCCAAGGATAGTATTTGTTTTCATAAATATCTGGTAGTTTAAACTTCTTAGTAAATCAAGAGAAACTAAACAAATACATGAAGACTGGAACTCTATTGGGCCACTTAGGAGGACAACATCCACGAAAAGAGACACATTTTCCTCTGTTTCGTTGTATGGACGAAAGATTAAATGACAATAATTGAGTATAAAAGTCCCCTAAAGCATATTAAATTAGAGTCTAAATATATTAAGTATACCCCTGTAGAAGATCGAAAAAATTGCGTCTAAATGTCGGGAAACAGTGGTTCCAAAAGATATCAATCTGTGAAATCTAAGGAAATCTCAACGAATAATTTCACCAAAAGAGAGACAGACTGAAGGTCACGACTCGTTACTGAAATATGCCCACCCTTCCCAACTACGTATTTTGATGTTGTTGTTGTTATTGGGGCTTAAAAGACCGCCGACAGCGCGATCATTAGCACCCTAACTACGTATTTTCTCCCTATCCCAATAACTAATACAATTTTCGTAAGGGGCCGTTAATAAATTACATCATACGTTAAGGAGGAGAGAGGGGGTCAAAGAAGTGTGGCATCTTGTGACATGGGGTGAGTGGACTCATAAGCTTCGTGACGTCACACGTATATTTTGAATCGCATTTTGGTCCGTGGCGGCCGCACGAGTTCATGCTCGCCGTACCTACGATATCGCACGTTGGCGAAGCAGCCAAACGGAATCAGAGTTTACACGCTTGCATGGTTATAATTAATGGTATTTCACCATGAATAAAATGGCTTGTATAACACCAGTGCGTTTGATTACAAAATTAAAGAACTGTTAAAAGTCGTAACTTACCAGTAACATTGCTTACTTATTTAAAATAACAACTGTCTTTGAAAATACATACATATTTGAAACCATGAAAAATGTTATAACCTTATAATGCAATCAAATTATCTCAGAACAACTAACGTAATGGCCCAGCTACTATGATAACGCACCTAACTAAAACATCAAAATAAACGCAGTAAAAAATCGCCCACAGTTTTTTTTTAGTAGCTATAACTTCAAGTCTGGTGTCAAACATAAATAACCATATAAAGATGACCGAGCAACGTGACAGTAGTAACTGAAAAATGGCAACGACGGTAAGGACTTCATTCAATTGTAAAGTACCATTTCATTCCACGTTTTTTCAGCCGTCAAGTTCTGACGTATTTCATTTAAAATGAAATGCTATGAAAAGCAAATTAAATAAAAGTATTATGGAAGTTTATTTCTTCGTAGTAGCATAACCATTAAATTGCACTCATGTTAAGGAATTTCTGATAACATCTCGGTGTGCTATTAATTTACTAAGGAAGGCTGGGCGCGTGTCGTCAGCGATCGGTGACGTAAGCGGCTGCTCCAGCCAATAGCTATCAAGGTGAGTGTGGTGTGAACCTGCGAAAGTATACAGTAGATTAGATTCATGTGCCTGTGTAGTAAGAGCTCCACCACGTGGTTCAATTTTATTTAAAAAGGGTAAAGTCCAAACTATTGTATTTCTTGTGTTTTTGCAGTGTTTTTTTTTTTTTTTTTTTTTTTTATTTTTTTTTGCTGCGCCCACTTCCCTTCAAATATGGTGAACATATTTTAACTTTCCTTTCCATTTATATGTATCCTGTAAGCATAAATCATATCTGTGGTACATTTTTGGAGAATATTTGCAACAGTTGGAATATGTTTTGATTTGCGTGTTTCATAACTAAAATTGATAAAAATAAAAGGGTACAACAGAAAAAGCAATCGAATAACTGTTGAGGTGAAAAAATAAAAGTTCTATGGAAAAGAAAGGAAAAAGAAGTAAAAATATTGAAAAATGTTTGTTAAAAAACACGTGGACGAGTCGTACATAACATAAGTAACTAAATGAGCGCTCTTAAGTATGTTATACATCAACAAGGATAAATATCTTTGAATTCAGCGAATTTATCCAAAAAAATATATTCTGTAACGACAATGATAGAATATTTCATTAACTTTTCAACATTACCACTTTCGATTGAGTACGCGAAATAAAAAATTCACCCTATTCATTCGTATATACCAGTTTTTGTTGGATATTTGTCTATAAATCTTTTTTCAAATAGAAAATATATCATACTCTGAATTTTTATCACAAATGAGGAATCTGTTGTAGAATTACAACACTGTTTGTTTGTAACAGTGTAATTTGAAAATCTAAAACACATTTCAATATAAAATGTTAAAAACAAATTTCTTTACAGTACGTATTAAGGGTAACAGCTACTATTGTTAAAAATTTTCAGTCATAAATTTTCGTACTTAAATAAAAATATCACAAATCAACATTGATGAGACTTTTGAATATCTATGCATACTAGAAAAAAAATTTCCCCTTTTTTGAAACGGTATCCTAACTTTTTTTTATTACTTTTCAACGGATTCGTTTTACAGTCACTAGAACACATCTTTGCTGTGAAATTTAATGACAATCGATGCATCGTAGTAGAAATCACGAGAGGTTGCCATACGAACAGACACAAATAACGAAATTATAAGAGTTCTGTTTTTTTTTTATCATTTTGGCTATGGTACTGAAAAGAAACGTGGATACACCGAAATGGCACGTGAGAATATGACGAACATTGGGGTACATTCTATCTCAGACAGAGGCAATCTGCCAATTAGCCTAACTGATTCACGAGGAGGAAAAGAGGATGACAGATCTAAATTTGCATAATCTTTCCGATGGCGTATGTTGCAATCTGTAAATTAACGTTCATTATATTTTTACTACAAAAGAAGAGAGGAAAAGTGCTCTCACGCAGCTACAATAAAGCCTCAATTAATGGAGTAATTCAAGTAGCTAATCCAACTGAAGAAGAAATTGTCTTTTGTGCTTCAGTTAACACTTGGATTTCATGTTTTCTCTGTTTCAGGAATATTTAGAAATGTTGTTGGTCATTATGATACGACCAAGAAGCAAGGAGATTTACCTCCCACGCAACGCAAAATTTAACATTACTTTTTCTGTCTCACTGAAGAACTTTGGAAGGTACAAATGACAGAATGGAATTGGAACACTAATCTAATGCAACATTTCTCCATTATCAAGGAAATAATTAAAGCAAAAACATGTTTAACATCTGATGCAGCTTGTAAGATACATAATATCACGGAACATGAAATTTAGTATTATATGCACTAACTTTGATATCTGAGCGCTTAGGGTCATGGAATATGAAGCCACGCGAGGAAGAGGATCTTAGTGAGCAGTTTGTTGTTAAAACTGATGGTTAGAGGCAGATGAAGTTATGACGTAATGGCCGTAAAGTGGAAGTTTATGTTTTTAACTATGAGCCCTACGGGAGTGAAGGAGAATTATAGTATGAGGAAATTATAATTAATGTATTTAAATAATGTTATATGTACATAAAAAGATGTAAAATATAAGAAACTAGTTACTGTTAAAATATGAATTTACAACAGACCATTAGATTTGTTATTTATAAAAATAACTTTATTCAGAGGGTAATTTTTTCAGCTGTGGTAATAGACCAAGAAAAAAATATAGATGGTAAATAAAAGACCAATCGAAGCAATTAGATATTGGAAAAGATAAGATAAAGGTAATTATTTTATAATGTTTGAATGGTGATGCTGAAGGTCACAATTACGAAAATGATACACACTGGTAAGACGGCATCCCTTACAAATTTGGCGGCGTTTGACACCGATGTTGAATATTGCATAAAAATATTCAACTGAAATATTGAATAGTAATAAGAATAATTGGTTTAAATTGAGTACTAATAAAACAGTTGATCAAATGATAAATAAAAATAGCAGTTATTGGAACGATTCAGTTAAAATGTAGTGAAAAGTAAGGAGTGTTAAGTATAATTTGATTACAAGTAACCTAGTAGATTTATGTTGAATCAGTACGCCGAATACATTGATTAATATAACGCATAGTTACATTCATAATCTTTGAAGACAGTTTGTGTGAATAATTAGTAAGAAATGAAAATATAATATGTAACTTTGTGGTGTTTGTGATTATATATGTACTGTTACATTAGAATAACATAGTGTCGTTGTGTTACTTGGCACGAATCTGATTTGATATTGAAAGCATAAAATAATGTCTAAATTGTGTTAATGTACAAACATACGAGTGAATAACTGCTACCGCTTGAGAAAAAGAGAAAAGATCGAAAGCAAAACAAAAGAAAATCTGTGGAAGATGTCGAGATAAATGATGGAATGACAGTGAAATAGCGATTAATAATTAGAGCTTAACCTTGTCGGATGAAAGGGAATTATTAATAACACGGAATCGAAGAGAAACAAAGGAACGGGTTACAAATACTAGTAACATTTTATCAATCCTAGTATGTCAAATGTGAAATATATAACAGCAAAATAGGAGAAAGCAGGAAGACATGATGGATAATTTTAAGACAGAGATGTCTAAATTGGGAAAAAACCTCGGGGAAAACATTAATAGAACAAACAGGTGCTTTGTGATTAAAGAACATGAAGCAATAAGGGCCGTGTAACAGGATGAAGATAATAACGTGAAATACATAAAAAAACAAAAATTGATCAGGCCGAGAAACTGGGCGTGGATTACCTCAAAATGTAAACTTAACAATGTAATGATATGAAGAAGCAATAATTGTCTGAAATACAAAGATTAATGGCAGGAATAAGGAAATTGTGTAAATGAATAATGAAGCGCGAGAATGGAAGGATTCAATAAATAATTTATAGACAAGGCAGAAGACAATTAACGAAAACATGGGAATCTTAATGCCTTTTAGATAGTTTAGAAGAAAGGAGCATTGGTAGCGGAATGTAGGATTGTAGATTTAAGTTACCTAAAATCAGGTTCGTACCAGTTGGTGAAAAACACCCAGCTTTATTTGTGAAGGCGTATAGTGCCGATTTGCCAATCTTATTAGACTGATGGGCGAAGAAATTTTCAGCTGTTGGTGATTCTTCCGTCGCAAGGGGACTTTCAGCCTGTGGCCGGTGGTATCTTTCGGAGAGTAGGCTTGAATAGGCAGTCATCAGTTCTCTCCCTCTCCAGTCTCAGTCACTCATTTCATACAACATAAGCAGAACGCCATACTGAACATGTACACACCATCACAGTTACCCACACCTAGAATGACACATATGAACACACACTGGAGAAGGCAACGGGAAACCACCCCGGTTTATCTTCGCTAGAAAGTTCTCTTGGAACGTTCCGCCTCCGTTCTTTATCGGGAATGGCATCATAAGAAAAGTATTGACTGTGAAGTCAATCTCCGTCGTTGCATCCTAACCGAAACGAATATGTTTCCATCTAAATGGCTCCTTCCTACAGCTAAACTACGGGCGTTTTAATACCATACTTCACATACACAAAATCAACTTTGCGGTATGCAAAGATGATTAGTAGACCGAAATTCGAATTAGTAACCTGTCCATCAGGTCTAATATGAGGCTTAAAACAGGCCGTGAAGTTACAGACAGAATAAGTAAAACAAAGTCTGTTGATCTGCGTTGACGGAGCCCTGAACAATATGAAGGATTTTTTTATTATTATTATTTGCTATTCCTGTCCCGGAAGAAAATGTAAGCTCTTGCACACCCACTTCATTAAGTAACACCGTACTTCTCTGTATCAATACCCATTTGTGTCACATAGGGATATGAAGCAATTGGCTTATGCCCTCTAAGAATAAATCGGAGGCATAGCAGTTTTTAATGATTACTCATGCGAAGGAGATAACAAAAAAATAAAAATTATTCATTATAAAAGATAAAGATTATTATTATTTTTAGAAAGTAAATTCGGCAAAAATTAGGCATTCAGTCATGTGACCGCAAACGCCAATGAGAAAGCATTACGTCACACCTCGCGAGACGCCAAATTTGTTATTGACATTTTCGTGCAACAGAACACATTACTGTACTTGGTAAATTATTCGTTTGTAGGAACTTTTGTCACATTAATACAGTTATTCTCAGTTATATGCTGAAAGACAAGCGTATAAGCAAACAGTAGCCATTTACAGAAAATTGACGACGTAGCACTTGGCAGATTTTTAAACATCTGCTTTTGCTCATAGGAATTGCACAATGTTAAAACTTCGACGTAAGTATCCACAAGTGTCAATTATACATAATAAGCTTAAATAGCATTATTTCAGCTTTGTAAACAAGACTTACGTTTTATAAATTAATTGATACTGGTATGAGGTTACATTTGCGAAGTATAAGCAAGTGTTAAATAGCTAAACCAGAAGGAAAACCTACTCGAAATACTACATACATTCGTAAAGAAATATCATTTCATAAAACGTTATATGTAAAATTATAGACCACGTACTGTATCATTAATTCGGCACTGAATTTATCATTACAGATATAGCTTACCTTTCAGTAGCAGGAATGTTGCTATGCCTCTGATGTCAAAATCAGCCAGAAATTTGGTTAGAAACGTTTTTCGACATTCATCACCTAATAAGATATTGCCAGGAAAAACGAGAAACACAAATTTGTAGAAATAATACCGCAAACAGCTTGTGACGTTATAAGCCGCAACCAACAATTGAATATTGCAGCGATTGTAATATACATTGTTCATCTGAGAATACGATTGCCAACGCAATCTTACAAAACAACTTAGATAACGGCTTAATTTTCGTACGAATCTAAAATACATATTCACCATTGCCATGAATGCAGGAATGCAGGAACTTTACAGCTTGATCCAGGCATCTCTTCCATATAAACGCTAACTCGTTTTGTTTTGGTACGAATCAAAAATACATATGCGCCACTTGCATGAATGAATAATTTTTACTGCTTGGTCCAGAATGTATTTCACGTGCAGAAACATGGCCCCATAACAATCAACTTCAAGACGTTGGTCCCAATCAGGATATTAACACATTATCTCAGTATCTGCAACACCCAACCGATACGAATATAAACATGTCTGTGCAATATACCTGCCAAAATGAATATTTAGTATCATTACCTGTGTCATTACTTCTTCTTTACGTTTTATAAGGATGTCGAATGCAGTTTTCTCTGCAACAATAAATCGTAATATACATCTGAAATGATCAGAAACAGATAATAACACATATTTATTGCGTGATAACATGCAATCTACCCATATTTCAAACAACTTTATACATATTTCATACATTTGACGGCTCCATTATTAAGTAATGTGTTTAGGAATGTGTATAGAAAATTTCAGACCGACAGCTTTTTTTCTTCTTGGGACCCTGGCGTTGCCCCCGACCCTTTCTTTTTGATTTTATATACACCTTTACTAGAAAAGTATATCCTCAAAAACAGGTGCGGTAAATTTTAAATGACACTGCCAATTTCCAGTCTGCTCTGGGCTTCATATCAGCCTAACAACATCACTTTTCAACTAAGATATCTCGAGAACCAAGAGAGATATATATAAATTTTATTAACGATTTGTTTCGTCGAGCTGCATAAGAATCTATCATCAGATTGTGGCAGCACGATAATGATAGTGCTGCCAGAGTTTGTTTATTATATTAAACGTAACACTAAAGAGAGATTTTAAATCATAAAACCAAAACAACGTCTACTCATACCGTATTATGTTATCAATACTTGAAAATAGTGGTTCTGCAAAAATTCATCAATTTCGCTTTAGATTTAGAAATAAATAGTGCACAAACACTTACATCAAAATGATCTTCACAAAAACAGATACTTGAATCTGCAAATAACCTATGAGCATCCTCCCTCCTTGCAAGTTTTAACCACATTTTCCGTATTTGTTCATTGTTTAGAACATATAAAAATAACTTGTTTCGAATTTTTATTGTTGTACTTTTACACTGGGCACTGAACACTACTTATAAAACGAGGAATTCATGTTTAACTAAAGAACACTTATCACCTGCCATATACATACACGACTGCTTTGTTTACGTTCGCTAGGTGTGACATTGAAGACGCCATGACAGTATTGAGCGTTTTCGCGGTAAATTTAATTTTTTTTTTTTTTTAAATGCAAATTACATAATGTAAATGTTCAATTTTTTTAAAAAACTAGTGTTTTTTTTTGAGAAATAGAGATATTAAGGTAAAGTATTAACCTATTTTTCAAATTTAGTCAACTAGCCAATTGCTGACGAATATTTTATTTTTATCGAATTTTGTATTTGAAAAATATAACAGATTTTTCTACATTAACTTCATTTCAAAAATCACCGTAGATTTCGCTCCTTAGTATTTAAAAATGTGAAATTGAGTTTGCTTTTTCGCACCCATCAAATTAATCTCATTTCTTTTCATCAACTTTTCTCCAGGGAGTTGAAACGCTACCCACCAGTTCCTCGTCAGATTCAGCAGGAAGTTTTAATTCAACTTCCGAAACTTTCTCCAATTACAAAAGTTTAATTTTTAATTATAATGTTTGGAAGGTAACAAAAGCAGAGCTGAGAAGTTAAGTTGTTAATTGATCCTTCGTAGCAAGCAGTGGAGCTTTTCTCGCGGCGACGGTTGAGAAAATATCATAGAGGCAATAATTGTTGCGTGAGAAGAGGAAAAGAAAAGAAAAATATGACTCTGAGTCCCTTACGCTCCGTTACCATTCCTTTTTTTTCGTCGCTCTAATGAAGTAAATGGAGGTACTTCTTTGCAGTTTGATGTATACATTCGGCTGAGATAAGGTAATGAGCGATTCTAAATGTTTTTAACTATAATTTTACAGAAAATTATTGTGCCTATAAACACCTGTCTAGAAAAGTGAAAGAAAGAAACTAAATTACCTACATAAGACTAGTGGTAATATATTGTTGCCAGACAATGACAGGCCGTAAGATCACGGAAACCTTTGTGGTTTTAGAATTTGAGTTAGAATGAATATCTGATAATAGGAAACTGTAACATTTAAAATAAGAGTTGTGGTTAATTTTAAAAGTATAGTTATTTTGGTCGCCACTGTCGCTGGTTTATGCTGAAAGAAAGGTTAAATAGGCCATCTAAAGTACTTCCACCTGCTACTAAAGAAAGTTACTACACACGCGTCGTTCGTCACAGCTTACAATATTTTATTGACCATAAACACTTTCGCCAGTACTAGCCTACACGTTCGGAAAGACAATTGATGAAAGTGAGTGACTGTACGAACACAGCTTCACATAAACAGTTACTTAAGCACAGTTCTGCACCACACTTTTACTGACCAAACAGTCACTATTCGAAATTTGGTCAAAGATTTATTGGTAAAACAGAAATAATATTTTATTCTGAATCTTTAAACTGAACAAAGGTTGTATACATAACTGATTTCAAGAAGTTTTTCGCATGTATATAGAACTGTATCGGAAATTTCTGAGTATGGTTGATACTTTAATTTGGATAAGCAGCAGTACCTCGAGACAAAGACACACTGATGAAATACTATTAGTCCGTGGTACCGTCGTGAAAAATATCCCATTAATGTTACCCGTACATAGTATAAAAAGCAGACAGTAGTACTGCGGCAGTTTTACTGACCAATTGACAGGAATGTTGATGTATCGTCAGACATACTGAGCAATAGTTAAAAAATCGGATATACTCGGTTCGGGGTATATTGACAGAACTGCCGAGTATAGAATGTTTCATCAACATGACTACAGGTTAGAAAGCTACGGCTCTTTTCAGCAATGCTAAAGCCTGTTGGTTAGCACCTAATAGTTCAGAATATTCTATGCTGAACGACCTTGTACACGGAGCAAGTGATCACAGTCTTTCAGTCTCGCCACGATGTGATGCGTTTTGTGTTCACTGTGATAATAGAAATTTATTCATTAGTAACTGTCGGTGAAGACTTCAGATTTTAATGAAAAGAGCCAAGTTATTCAACGAATTATTAATTTATGGACAACCAATATCACAGAGATATTTAAGTAACTAAGTCGTATATTTCGGTGAAAGTTAAAATAATCGTTATCTGGAGCAGCTTTAACTAGCTGGTAGGGTCTGCTTGGAACCAAAACCTCTCTAACGCTTCCTGTCCATCCACGTTTCTACTTTTATCTTTCCCTTGCTCTCCATCTGCCCTCTATCCTTTCAGCTTCATGTCCAGCTTCCTCCTTCGCACCTTCTCCTCCCCTTCGATTGTAGCATCAGTCTTTGGCTGCGGAGTCAGGCCTTTGGTTGTGACATTATACGCAGCCATTAAAGAGGCTCAAAGCAGGAAGGAACACCTTGCCTAACATCCACTTGCGTAATACTTGTCTGGCGGATCCACGCTGCTGAGGTGGGCACCGTAGCTCCATTAGGCTGGAGTGACAGGATGACTAAGTCCAAACATGGACTCAGTCCTACGGGGTACAGTGTGGAACCCATGCCTAGAGTTACGGACGAAGTTCTCAACGGTAATTTTTGGGCACAGAAGGATTTCTTCGGAATGGCGGCAGAGGCAACCCCTACTCTGGGAGTGGGAGGAGGTAAACTGGAATAGGATACCACTGCCTTGTAGCGAAGAGGGATCTTAAAAGATTAAGGGTGTAAGCCCCTAAAGAAAACCCCAACTTTGTTAGGCCTAGCAAGCGTGCTGTGCGAGTGTAGTTGATTACTTTTGAATATAAAATCACCGTAAGCCCATTAAATGATCTTTAATTTTCGTATTAACTCAACAATCCACACTGTAACTCCGGTGGCCGGAGTTGCATTACAAGGTTCACAAATGCACACATAAAGTCATCCCACTGGTTATACCTTTAAACACTACGCAATGGTAATTAAGTAATTAGCGGAAGCGGTGGTGACAGTCTTTTCTTTTACTTTTTAATGTTGCAGTCTCTCTACGATCAGTTTAAGTTTTGTGCTAATGTGTTGCGTGTAATTATATTCATGAAACAGGGCTTATTCATAGTCTGCTTTGGATCACTGCCCGCAAAGCGTATCGGTGCCGAGACTCATCTCCTCGTGTCCATTACGGTAGTCAATTACAGGCACAGTCTCCACAACGTCACTGTGTATCAGGTAAATTTGTAACAGTAAGACTCCCTTTAATAGCATGCTATCTTCTGCGGCGTGTGACTAGAGAATAACTATGGTACCGAGCGTTGAGGGTGAGTGGTTAACGCTTTGGCCTCGCATTCGGGAGGACGCCGGTTCGAATCCCCGTCCGGGCATCCAGATTTGGGGTTTCAATGGTTTCCCCAAATCATTCCAGACGAATGCCGGAATGCTTCTTTCAATAGGCCATGGCCGAATTCCTTCACGTTCCTTGATCCCAGTCCCATCCCGCCTCTAATGACTTCGACATCGACGAGGCGTAAAGCCAAAAGGAAAAAAACAACAGCTATGGTCTGCAGCGAACCGTCTGTATTTGGATAGATGGTGTTAATAAATCTTTACAACAGTACGTTTGTTTCCCTTTGTATGTTATTGTTTTCATATTCACTTAGTGTGCTTCCAGTATGAGAGTCAAACACTCAATAATGTTTTACACTAGGTTTAGTAACTACTATTTAAAATTTTAAGTTGTAGCTAAGCAAATGTTTCTACAATCTCTTCCAAATTACAGTAAAGTACTCGACATGTTTTAAAATTTGCAGAATTTTCCATTATGCATCAATCAATAGTAAACTTCCTTTTAAGAATACAAGTTAGGCCCTCTTCACAATACGCAATTCTCAGGCGACATGACGGGGATTCGAATATGTAAAGGTTATCCAGTAAATCACTTCCAATGTGTAATGGCGAGGCACAAACGACGCGACTCCCAAGACACGCGTATCCTACGGGTATGCTACCAGTCTGACGCGACCTGCAACGTAGTCGCGGGCCAGTCGCGCCTCTAGGGAGTCCTGTGTAACATGGTGGATGAACACGCGTTCAAGTTAAGTTCGAGGGAGAATTTGAGAAAATAGTGCGTGTAATTAACATCCAGTAATTTTTTTTATCATTTAAAACTATTTCAGACGCGTTTTAATTAATATTTGGATTTAATAGGCTGTTTTGTAAGATTCTGACAATGCTATATTGTTATCTTACTCATTGTCGGGGGTAGCGCAATATTATAAAGTTCAAAGGGTGGAGAGAACTTTCAGTCTTTATAGTTTGGTTAGTTTAAATAGTTAACAACAAATATTAATCAACAACAAGCATTTTTGTAGAAATCAGTCGGATGTGCATGTGCAAGAATCAACGAACACTTTAATAAAAACAGAAGTTAAAATTATTTTTTGTGAGTCATCATTTGTAAAATTGCAACGTGTCATTTTACAAAGAAATTCAGGAAGTTATAATTATCTATTGTGAGATAATGCTTTCTTCCGTATTAAACGTCAACACTTGTTGGGCATGTGTGGTGTAACATCAAGAATAAGTTAATTAATTAATACCAAGTTATAAACCTTGCTCATTTATTTACTTTTTATTACTTCTTATCACTAGTATTAACTTCGAATTTCCATAAGTGATCGATATCTTTTATTAAATTTGTTTATTTACACATTCTGTTACCTTTTTCCTTCTTTTTCTTGTACGTACGATTTAAAAATGGCAACATATTTTTCGGATTTTTTTCTTTTCCTATAATAGTTGTAGTATGGGCTACAGTAAACCATCATCACCCGACATGATGAAAATTTCGGTTAGAAGCCACAGCAGGTATATTTATTGGAACGATGCTTACCACGGCTAAAGACAGGCTGTATCACTTGACAGTATCCTCAGTGTGTGGTATGTACTAGTTGCCTGTGAGTATCGCACTCGCAGTAAACTCAAACTGAAGATACTCAAGTCCCAGTCGCTTCGCTCCGGAATTGCGCAGTGTGAAGTGTGCCTAAGAGTATTTAAACAGCCTTATACAATATCACGTACTGAGCGATTGTTTATTTTCATGATTGTTAACTACAATTCATCTAATTTTGTAGGATTTAAATCAACAGCTTTTTTCAGTACTTTGTCTCGAACTCGGTGAATATATATATATATATGCTGATTTCTATTGGGGTATGCGTATGGTAATTGTCTATAAGAATCACAATGATCAGACCATAAAAAACAACGTTCCAAAGATAGTACATATGTTCTCTACAACCAGAAGAATGCTAGGCACGACGTCTTTTGTCATAGAACTCTGTTCTTGCAACTCTCTTACCCAACTGCTGTGTTAACTTGTCTTCCGCTGACAGTGTCAGTTTAAATTGTGACTCACCACAGTGGATTTCTAAATGATGCCGTGGAAACAATTTTTCCACTCACTATTTGTATAGGTGCGGGTTCATTTGTGAATAACTGTGAAGTAAAAGTTCAGTTTTGTATTTGAGGAGTTTCATTAATGATCGCTGTGCACAAAATACACAACTCCATTAACTGAAATCACTACAGCTATGATATATATTTATTAGTATCTCTCGCACAGCATCCTTTAACATACGCAGAATCACAAACCTCAACAACGAACAACTTACATAACATGTCTCACCCACACATTAGCCACTGATTCCGTTATTTTGCTGCTTCCAAGCAAGATATGTATCTAGCAACATTTTTTACTATTGGCTAGAATTATTGACTCTGAGACAATTACCCATCCAATTTCAAATTCAACGTCGTGTCCTTAAAACTAAGACTGTACACCACATCACATTATAGGCCATGCAATATCACGCCAATTATATTTCTCTGTTGCTTACTTCAGCGGTCACCTCGCATTCTCACAGCGCCTCCTCAGGTACTCAACCTTCGACTTTACTATAGCCCCTCACAGCCGACAGAGCATGACGTCAAAGGAGGAAAGACCAACGTTCCTTACAGACACTTGACGAAATACTATAGTGGATAGAATGAGAAAAATAATGGCACTTTAATAATTCAAAAGTTATTACTAATCTCTGAGTGTTTTGGTAAAGAATCTTTTATGCTATAAAACCGGTATCACTAATCCCAGTGGGCTGCAGAATTGGGAAGTTGCATGTTCAAATACCCGTGTGGCCATCCTAAATTCAGTTATCCATGGTTTCACCAAGCCTCAATCCATCAACCAAGTGAATGCACATATCGTTCCTTGAAAAGGCCATGGACGAATTCCTTCCAATTCTTGTTCTCAAATCTCTTTGACCTCTAATAACCTCGACGTCGACGAGGCACAAAGTCCTAAAAAAAAAAAAAAAAAAAAAAAAAAAAATTCTGTTTTCACGTCTAATGTTTCATTTCTCAGTGGTAGTGTAGAGTGCTGGTAAGGTGTCTGATTAGGAATCGCAAGGTTTCTTGTTCGAACTAATTTTTTTACAGGCTCTTAACTTTACCTTAAACTTTTGCAGCAGTGGAAGTCAGGTCGTCGAACGTCCGAATATGATATTACAGGGTTAAAACTTGTAAATCAATTTAAATTCGCCTTCAGCGTGTAATTTGATATATAATTTGTTTGTCACTAAAAGTGGGAAAGAGGAGATAAATTCTGAAAATGTAAAGCCAGTAGTAAGGGTGTTAATGGTAAACTGTAGAAGTATAATGAACAAAGTATTCGAATTTGCAAACTTAATAGAGATACACGAACCACAAGTAATAATTGGGGTAGAGAGTTGGTTAAAAGAAGAAGTACTAGACAGTGAGGTTTTTCCTGATGGTTACAGAGTGTACCGCAGAGATAGAGGAGCAATTGGTGGAGGAGTCTTCATACTAGTTAGCAAAAACTACCATAGTTCACTGGCGTTCATAGATCAAGACCATGAGCTACTTGGGGTAGATTTCTGGGGTGATAAAAAAGAAAAAATTAGAGTGTTGGCTGTTTACCGCAGTGGAAGAATGACAGAAGAGGATGAGGCTCTTGGGGAGAAATTAAATTCATACTCAGATTTCAGAGGTGAGAATAGAATGATCATCATCGGTGGGGATTTAAATTTACCAGGTGTAAACTGGGAAGGGAATAGGATAAATAACACAAGGGAACAAAGATTTGCAAATATCTTAATAAGGGAAGGAGGATTTATACAAGTGGTTGAGCAAAACACTAGGGGACAAAATATTTTGGATATATTTCTAATTAAGCCCGATGAAAACCTTTTGAGGTATCAAGTAACTGAAGGAATAAGTGATCATGAAGCAGTTCTGATGGATATTAGAGGATTCAGTAAACCAGCAGCCAAAATTGAAGGGGGAAATAGGTACAATTATAAAAAGGCACAGGTTTCAAATTTGAGGAGATATTTCAGAGAACAATTCAGCAAATGGAAGGAAGGCTCAGGTACAGTAGAGTCAAGGTGGGAAGAGTTCAAGGAGATAATAAGAAAGGGGGAAGAAAATTTATTACAAAGCAAAAAATAAAGAGAAGTAGAGAACCTATGTACTATAATAGGGAAGTGAGGAGGTTAAAGAGGTTGGTAAGAAAAGAACATAACAGAGTTAAGAGACAGCAGGGTAGTAGGGAATATTTAAAACAACTAAACAAGGACTTAATAACAGCAAAGAAAATGGCTAAAGATGGGTTTATGAAGAGTATTGTCAGTGTAGGGGGACCATTGACTGATGCATCTAAAAATTTCTACTGCTATATCAGGAAACTGAGGGGAAGGGAGGATGTAGAGACACTTATAGATAAGGATGGAGAAGAAGTTACTGAGGATTTGAAAAAGGCAGAGATTTTAAGTAACTGGTTTAGTGAAAGCATTAGGGACAATGAATCAGAAACAGGAGGGCCTAATTCGGAGAACGAGCTTAACAACACAATTAGAAATGACGATAGTAAAAAATTTGATATTCATCCTGAGGAAATCATGAAGGAAATAAGAAAGCTGAAAAAACATAAAGGGGCTGGTGAAGATAATATTACTACAGATATCTTAAAGATAGCCGGATGTGACATTGTACCTTATCTTGAAATATTATTTAAATTGAGTCTAGACACTTGCTGCTTACCACAGGACTGGAAAAGTGCAATAGTAGTACCGGTACATAAGGGAGGGGTGAGAAATAGAGTTGAGAATTACAGGCCAATCAGTTTGACATCAGTGGTAGGTAAATTAATGGAAAGATTGATATGCAACCACATCAGAAATATATGTGAGGAACGTAATTGGTTTTCAAGCAGGCAACATGGTTTCAGGCAAGAATATTCATGCGAATCTCAGTTGGTGGGATATATGCAAGATATTTCAGATGAAATGGACAAGGGAGGCCAAATTGATAGTGTAGCACTAGATCTGTCTAAGGCGTTTGACAGAGTAAGCCATAAAATGGTAGTAAATAAGGTCAAACACCATTGGAGTGGATAAGAAAGTCATTTGCTGGGTAGAAGAATTTTTAAAAGGTAGAAAACAGAAAGTTAGGGTAGGAAATGTAGGTATCAAAAGAAGTGGAAGTAAAAATGGGTGTGCCACAGGGTAGCGTATTGGGACCATTGCTATTCATTATTCTAATGAATAATTGTGTTGATTGTTTACTATCTGAAATTAGATTGTTTGCAGATGACATAATGCTGCATAAAAGAATCAAAACGATAGAGGATTGTAAACAGTTGCAGGGTGATCTGGACAGGATATCTAATTGGGTTGGTAAACATGGAATGAAGATAAATGCAAAGAAGAGTCAGCTTATTAGATACGCAAATAAAAAACAAAAGGTTAATTATGAATATAAGGTGGGGAAAGAATTGCTTGCTGAAGACTTGAAATGTAAATATATTGGAATTACTTTTGATAACAAACTTAACTGGGCAGGACACATAGGACAGGTGGTAGGAAAAGGTTTCAAGTTCTGCACTTGTTGGAGAGAGTGATGAGGGGATGTACGAGAGAAGTCAAGGAATTGGGTTACAAAACTTTGGTCAGACCATTGCTCGAATATGGGTAGTGTAGTATGGGACCCTCATTTTACGTATCAAATACAGGAGTTGGAGAGGGTGCAAAGAAGGGCTGATAGATTTGTTTCTGGAAATTATCGCAGAATGCAATCAGTGACGGATATGATAAAGGAGCTGGAATGGGATTCATTGCAAGACAGGAGGAGGATGAGGAGGGTCATGGGAGTGTACAGGGCATATACTGGTGATGAGGCATGGAAAGATATTGCAATAGGTATGAAAAGTAGTGCATGGAAGGGAAAAGATGACCATGACCACAAGCTGGCACTCGATTTCAGGCACAAGGGTGTGGGAAGATTCTCTTTTTTAGGTAAGGGTGTTAGGGATTGGAATGAGTTACCAAGAGAAATAATGAATAATTTACCGAAAACTTTGAAGGAATTTAAAGATAAAATTTGTAGAGGGCAAATGTAGGTGGGTGCAGGATAGGGGGATGATGGGTGTGTAGGGAAATTGCCACCGGAGCCTGTGCTCCATTGCAATTAAATTAAATTAAATTAAAAAATCATAATTTCAGCTATGGTAATAACTGGTATGCAGTGATGTGCTTAAGAGAAAGTTATGGAGCTCAGTTATTACTAGACATTATATAAATATATATATATGTATACTTCCATAAGCCTATGATTGGCGAATTTGAGGATGAGGAAGTGTGACTGAATAATTATCAACGAACCATATATTTGAACACTAATCTCCACTAAGTAGTCACATTAATAAAGTCGTTGCAGCCGGTGCAGTTATGGGTTTTTCAGTAGAAAAAGAGTGATTAATTTTAGCACTGAAGTTTTTCAGAAAATCGTCTGCAGTAACGACCAACGTATATGGGATTAAACATAATTATACGGTAATGATCGGACTATACATCATTAGAAAATACCTAAAGACTCACATCCCGAAACACTTCGTCATGCATAGTGCTCTTCTTGTTTCCTTTGTTTTCTTATTGCTTTAAGCCTTGACATCATCGAGGTCATTAGAGGCAGAATAGGACTGTGGGCAAGGAAAGGGTAGAAATTAGGTCATGGCCCTTTCAAACAATCATCGCGCCATTCACTTGGAGTGTTTATGGGAATTGGAATTTGTGTCCTCCAGAATGCGAAACTATGGCCTTACCGCTCGTTTTTCCTTATTCATGGCTCGTAAAAGAAGGTGTACTGTGTGAAGTGCTACCAAGCACTTTATGGCTAATTATACAATTCAGCTGTAAAATTTTGTATAATTCAATGTGAACAACTTCTATATTACATGCCTCTCTAAGGCATCCTGTCTATATCAAATGAAGGAATATAATCCATTCGAACTTGTTAAGCCAATTGGAAAGAATTAAATTACCGTATTGACATTTATTTATTCTGAATTTAAGTGACTTTAAAAATGAATTTCCTTTTCTGTTTGAGAAATTCTACAATCAGACGAAATAAGGAATGGATAATAGAAAGTAAGGCGCCATTCTAGGACCGAAGATATGGAAGACTGGCATAAAAAAAAGTGAAGGGGTGTATCTAAATATAGTAATATTCCTGTCTGAGTCCTACATTTACCCGTAATTTTGAAGTTTTTTAATATTACCTTCACCACTTGGGTATGTTAAGTCCGCTAGAATTCTGAGTAGCCCGAAAGTCGCGTTAAAACGTTGATAAGGAGGAAAGAGTTTGATGGAACTTTTAACAAACATTATCGTTATTTACTAAGTAAGCTTTGTATTATTTTCTGTGTTTAACAAAGTATCTAGCATACAGCCACACCAAAAAACTGCCATTACAACTGTCACTCTCTGCCTCATCGTTCCAAAACCTACTCTGAGCAGAATTTAGAAACTGATGTCGATGCAACTACCCGGAGTTTGAGAACCCTGTAATCAGACAGATGTCAACATTCACGTCGGCTCTAGTTAGGCAAACAGCAAAAGACAGCTGTCGGCAAAGATGCCGAGTAGGCTCTGTCGCCGAGACGTGCCTGTAATTAAAGGAGATTTAATCGCTGCAGGAAACGAAGTTACCGCGCCCTACGGAATGTGTAATGTGATGTCAAGCTTTCATCTCGCGAAGTGCAGTTTGGTTGGGAACGAGGATTGACATAAGCAGAGCCTCATTAATGAGATTCACAGCGAACTTAAAGTTTCATACAATACTGAAAGATGCTTTAAATTAACAATTTTGTTTTTTTAGTCATTATAAGGTTGTAGTAGGGATCGGAGCAGTTCTCCACAACATAACTTAATCTGTCTTTGGCGTTAGTTCATTCCAAACATAATTTTTTACGTCGAGACTGCAGATAATTCTTGCAGATAATTATAAACATAGTTGATAATATTACTAATACTGTTGTTGCTTCCCTTAAGAACCCACAAAGCATCTGCTTAATTTATCAACTACTCCCGCTGTACAAACCCCAGTAAGGAATTATTAAGATGGCGACGGTGGCCGTGGTCCGATTGCTATGAGAGGCACAGTCATAAATATTTTACCCATGTTGTGCCGCTCGCCTTGGAAGCAAACGAATAGGGAATGACGTACTTTTTGTTTTATTCATGCCATCTTGATAGGTCAACCAATTTTCAATGCAAAGCGAAAGATAGTCTTTAATTTACTTTAGGTTGTTAAAAATATTTACTAACAGAATTTTCTTTAGTAAAATATTTAATCTTTTCTTACCATCAGACGGAGTATCTGATCTGTACAAATAATTAGGTCCACCATTAATATCATCCAGGACACACCTATCAATTAACGCGAAATCAATATGAAATCACCCACTATCAACCACCAGAGCAAAAACGGACAAGCATCTCATTAGAAGGATCAAATTTTAAGCTTCAAAAGAACGAAGCTCAAACTTAAGAGGTTCAGGAAGGTTTCAAAATAATTCGTACTGGCAAAGCTTTAGTATTAAATGGTATTTGTCCAGAAATACTGAAACAATGTGGACCAACTATATTTCACTAGCTTGCCTCAATTCTTCAGCTCCTGATAGCAATCAAGAAGGCTCCTCAGGATTTCTAGAGAACAAATATCATTGCTTTACTCAAACTAGGTAAAGATCCAAACGTCACACAAAGTTACCGTCCGATAGCTTTAATCAGTTTCATTTACGAACTATTGGCTAGGCGTACTTTGAACAGAATACCTCCAGCAATCGAAGCCCTGACCTCGGTTGAAAAAAACGGATTCCGTCCAGTTGAGGCTGTAGTGATTAGGTCCTCTCTGTTACCAGCTATGTGGAAGCAATGTATTAAAAGAAAATTGAAAACGTATCTGTCTACATAGATCACGGTTTGTATGGAGGGCATCCTACGGAAAATGATCAAGGATGTCCGTTGCAGAGTGGAAAATATGTAAAGTACCCGCCTGTTTCACGTGTACACTCAGCACAGCAGCAGCAGATTTCAGAAGCTATATAATTGTGCACTACAAGGCTCCGTTCTCTCCTCTATTTATACACTAATGATCTGTCTGTTACTGTCTCTCGCAGATTGGTATACGCTAATGATGTCAATCTTACAGTTCAATTAACTAACTTCTCAGAGCCAGAAGAAATCTGGACCAGTGATTTTCATAATATGGACGCCTATTTTCGAAGATGGCGCCTCAAATCTAACCCAAGGAAAGAGAAACAGGCGTGCCTCCCCTCCCCTCTAGATCCGGCACTGCTCACTAAAAAGGCTGGCTGGTTCATCATGGGGAGAGATGCAACTATATTAAGAATAAGAGCCTTGGGGTTTTGTTTTATTCCACAGCTATAGTGCTCTAATGTGTGGCTCAATGGATCTCACATCCAGATGGTGGACGTCCAGTTTCGCCAAACAATGTGCATCAAACGGGCTCTCTCCTATCTACAGCTGCCGGTGCTCAGTAATATCCTATCACCCAACATTACAACAAAAAAATCCTTGTTCAGCTGTGGTCAAGAACCCTGAATAATGAGGCGCTTCCCATCTAAAGGATAGTATGAAATATAACATACGGCTGAAGTCTCTCCGCCATGGCTGGAAGACTACTGTCAGTCTAACATCAAAATTTATCAGTCCTAAAGATAGCTGGATAAAGGAATGAGCATCGTCATCACCACAAGGCATCGTGAGTTTCAGTAATCCTTGTTCAAAATTTCCAGGATACAACCGGCATCGATCTATTCGGAGGATTAATTGCATTAGAGGTGGCTTGGGAAGTGCTACTTCTATTCTCCACAATACAATTGGGGATAGACAGATTCACTGTAACACAATTGCGGTAAGGTCACACAAATTATGATGCACACAGTTCAACTGCCCCATCCATACGTTGCATGGAAGCTTGGAAAATTTAAATTCGGCAACTCTGAAGGCGGTGGACTGAATTAAACAAATCGATGTCTTAAGTTGTGGAGGTTATGGCTCTCAATCCTGATGCAGTGGCCTTTTCACTTGCCAGCAAAGGGCATTGTCCACTCAACATTATTTTTTAAAGTTTTACAGTTATAATATAATTACTCCATTTGTGTCTCAATTTTCAAGTTTCCATAAGTGTCTTGTAAGAATCAAAGGCTACATAATAGTAATAAACTGTAACTGGGAAACACTATGTACAGTGGAGACTTATTTTTAAAGTAGTTTTGTTGACAAATTATTTGTTATAGAGAAGGAATCAACTTTTTTGTTTAATTTGTGCCTTTGTGTCTGACTGCAGTAGCGATTGATAGGATTTTCACAAAAGCTACTGGTCGAATTTTGAATGAGTTTCGTTTGAGTCGAGTCTCAGCTCTCGTAGTGTAAACTTCCTTATACTCGCGGATCTGCGTTGTGTGCGGTTAAGTGCTTCGCGGTCTCCGGGCAGTGTTTTCCCGGAACTACGGACTAGTTCTCCGGGGATATTTTCCCACTATCGAGGTGAAATAGTGCAATAGTTTATCAAGTACACACATCTGTTAATTCAATATAGCCTGCCGCCGTCATGTACGGCGGGGACTATGGCGAAGGCGGCCAGCTCCAGCTCCAGCCGTCGACACTCTGCCAGGCAAATGGTGAGACAATCATAGCCCCAGCAGACGAAGACAACATCAGTGGCAGACATGTGCAGTTCCAATCGCAGAGCAATAGCGGTGATACGAGTGCAACTATGGACGTGGTCAGCCCAGCTCTCAATACTGTAAACACTCCACCAGCAATCTTCAATCCTACTTTAATCCAACGTGACCAGCAATCGAGAAGTGAAGATGAAGTGGTAGCACATATACCGCAGAAACGCCCCTTCGCCTCCGCAAACGACATCGGCACCGGCGCCAGCAGCGGAAGCAGCAAGGTTCTCCGTTCCTCACGGCATCCTCCGCCACCAGCTGACATGAGTATGGACGCATCGCAGCCGGAACATGCGCAGCGACAGCAGCCAGCAACGGCCACAGAAAACAACATCCTGCAGGTAAATGGGGAGGCGCCACCACATTATGAAAGTTATGATCTAGGTCCCTACCACGTGTATATAGAAAGTCAGGACAAAAACATTGGACGCATCCACCCAATGGCTATCGGCCGCATCATGTACTCCCTCAGCCAGGATATAGGTAACAACATAATCCAGATAGCCCCTGCTGGGCGAAATCGTGTCAAGATTGAAATGAGATCGGCAGCATCGGCCAACAGCCTGATCACGAGTTTGGGAGCGAAATGGCCTTAGGGCCTACATTCCGTTCTCTCTCATTACACAGCAAGGGATTATTAGAAATGTCATGACCGAAATATCAGAGGAAGAAATAATGGAGGTTGTGAGGTGTGAATATCAAGTAGTGAAGGTCAAAAGGTTTATTAGAAAATCGAAAGAAAATGAGCAAATGAAGGAAATCCCGCTTCCGGTATGTCTCCTAACTTTCAAAGCTCAGAGGCGCCCCAATTATGTCTATATACATGGAGTGAGATGTCCTGTAGAACCCTATATTAAGCCGGTAATGCAGTGCTTTAACTGTCTCCGCTTTGGGCACCCCAGCAATCAGTGCAGAAGCAGCAAACGATGCCCCTTTTGCACAAATCCACATGATGGAACAGAATGTGTGAACCAAAGTACCCCAATCTGTGTCCACTGCAGCGGCGGTCACCCATCCTTTGACAGACTGTGCCCCGAATACGTCAAACAAAAGAAGATCAAACAGGTGATGGCCCAGGAAAATCTAAGCAAGCCCTAGAGAAAATCTCTATCCCATCGTACGCCAGTATGGTGGCGAGCCTAGGAAGAGCGAACATGCAATTTCCAATCATGGCCACCCACGAAGGAATCTATGACCAAAGTGGTTGGAACATAGCACAGCATAATCCTACAACCGCCCCACCTAACGTCCCGATTTATCCTCCCCAACAGGCGCAGATACCACAGGCCACTCCTACGCTGGTAAACACCCCCACTGACCTGGAGAACTCCCTACCATCCTTTCCTGTCAGGAACCAAGTTCACCCTCTTAGCTCCGAAAGTCAGAGAAAAGCGGGCAGAACCACAAGCAGTGCGGTAGACAGGTCCTACAAAAACTATTGGATTCCGTACAATAGGCACATCGAACCGATCGTCCGCAACCCATACCCTCCCCATCCGGTAAATAACCACTCGGACGTACCATCTACGGAATCCTCGGTCAACAAAATGTTTGGAATAATAATGTGTGTGATAAATCAACTGGTAGGAAACCAGTTGCAAGATCCTTCCCTGTACGCCCCTAATGTAAAACAACTTCTGCTCCGTTCCCTGTCCATAAGCGGGATAGACAATGGCAGCTCCGGTTAGCAACATCGGAACAGCCCCGCATTGCGAGATCATCCTACAATGGAATGCAAGATCCATCAGGGCCAACAAAGAGAGTTTGCTGCAATACTCCTCAACTAATAAGGTGGCCGTCATGGCCATCAGTGAGACTTGGCTGAAGCCAGGCGAACGATTTTTATTCAAGGGGTATAATTCCATTAGATCAGATCGTCCTGATGGCTACGGGGGCTCTGCAATACTAATTAGAAACTCTATTTGTTATGAACCAATACACCTCCGCACGGAAGATACGGAATTTAATACATGTGCGGCTAGAATCCGTCTCAGCAAGAAAGAGGTCACCATCGTATCAATGTACAGACCACCGAACAAGAAGTTATCGAAAGCAGCCATCACGAACCTCCTCAGACCCCTACCGAAACCTGTCCTTCTCTTAGGAGTCCTTAACGCCCACAACATTCTATGGGGAAGTTCAAGTACAAACGAAATGGGTAACACAATAGCTACTATTTTAGAGGAAGAAGACATGGTTGTACTGAACAATGGCGAACCCACCAGGATCAATGCGCCAGGTCAGGGTCCTTCTGCAGTGGACATTTCTTGTGTATCGGCGAATATAGCCGTGGACATCTCCTGGGAAATAGTCGAAGACACGATGGGATCTGACCACCTACCCATCCTACTCCGCTTCAGTTCTGACACCTCAGTGCCACGGTTCATCTTCCCTACCAACAAATGGAAAATTCACCAGGCTGACTGGGAAAAATTTGAAATTGGCTTGGAACGACTCACATCATCTTGGGAGTGCGGAGCTGATGCTGCGTCGGATTACCGCCTTTTGATAAACGATATTAATCAAGCTGCTAACGCTTCCATTCCCGCACAGAAACCTGTATACTTTCTGAAGAACAAACGGATACCTTGGTGGGACAACGAATGTAGGGAAGCGGTGCAACGACGCAGAGACACGCTACGTGCATTTAGAAGTTGTCCCACGCTGGACAACTACCTGGCCCACTGCAGAGCGCAGGCTAGCGTCAAGAAGATAGTCAAGAGAAAGAAAAGAGATAAATGGAACGAATTTTGCGAATCCTTCAACAAAGATACGCCCATACCTGAAATATGGCGCAACTTGAGGAAATTAAAGCACTCAGCCTCCCCGGCAATTGGAACCTCTCCTATAACGAACGACATACTGGAAAACATCCTCATCTCCTTAACCCCGGCTTGGGTGGAACCCAACCTTGATGAACCCAAGGCGCCTGAGCCGCACTTCCTGCTGCACCCGTTCCAATTAAACGAACTTAACTCTGCTCTAAATCATGGATCTGACACAGCACCAGGTCCGGACAACATCCATTACGCCATGCTGAGGAACGTCCGCAGGGTGGACTCCTACAGACCCATAAACTTACTGTCGTGTACCAACAACATCCTGGAACGCTTGATCAAACAGAGATTGGAATGGTGGCTAGAGCATCACTCGCTCCTCCCTGAAACACAGTACGGATTCAGAAGAGGTAAAGGCACGGAGGATATCTTAGCACACCTGACAACGAAAATCCACTCCTGCTTAACCAAAAACAAATTCATGATCGCCGCATACATCGATATAAACAGCGCATACGACCATGTATCCCTTCCGATCCTAGCTAAGAAACTTCACCGCCTAGGGATCCCACAAGTCTTTGTGGGAAATCTATTGGCACTGCTTTCAGACAGGTGGCTTGTAGTATCGCGGGGAGGTTCCCCTGTGGCATCCAGGAAAACAAATCGAGGCCTGCCTCAGGGCTCCGTTCTTGCGCCGCTGCTATTTAACCTGTACACTTGTGACCTCCACCATACTATGAGTGGCAGTATCACCATCCTCCAATTCGCCAACGATCTTTGTATATTCATAATAGGAGACTCATGGGAAGAATGCCTCCGGAAGCTGTCGTCGGAAATGGATAAATTCAAACAATGGCTGTTCAACAATGGCTTTGACATATCACCTACGAAGTCGGCCGTATCCATATACACCCGTCATAGAATGCCCGCAAGGGTCGATATAAAATTAGGACCCTTCACGTTCCCCGTAAAAAGCACGGTGAAATATTTGGGCGTATGGATCGACAATAAACTCAAATGGGGTACTCACATAAAAAACATAATCAAGAAATGCGATATGGCCACCAATCTCATTCGAGCAATAGCCAGCATCAAGTGGGGTGGCCACCCCGCAATATTATTAAGGATATACAAATCCTTGGTGCGCCCTCACTTCGACTATGCATGTATATGCTAAGGGTCAGCATCGGAAACCCTACTCAAAGAGCTGGACAAAGCCCAATATAAGGCTCTCCGGGCATGTGTAGGCGCAATGAAATCGACGCCAACGAACGCGCTTTTAGTCGAGGCACTCGAACTCCCGCTAAACATCCGCAGGAGCCTTCTTAGCTCGAAATTCCTCCTCAAACACAGCCAATATGCTGGTAGTAGTCTGATGAATGCAATTCACGATCTCGCAATGCAATGCCTTACTGCCAACTACTGGGTAAAGAAAAAAACGCCTCCAGTTGCGGCGGAATATTTAGAATCCTACAAGATATGTACGAGCATTCGACAAAACACAAAAATGCCATCCTATGAGGCCTCTTATTGGAGCACCGTCACAAACTTGGAAGTGTTTACAGATATGGAAGCGACGCCCCAGCCGGAAAGTCACAGAACAAATGTGTACGAATTTCTGTACAATCGTCCCTAAACGGAACACATATACACGGACGGATCTAAGCTCCCAGACGCGGCAGGATGTGCTTTCTTCACTCCAAAATTTGACATAAAGGGACTATTCCAGCTTCCTGCGGAATGTTCCATCATGACAGCAGAACTAAGGGGCATACTTGAAGCACTCAATTACGCTAAAAACTCCTCAAGCACAGCCTTTGTAATCCTATCGGACTCTAGATCGGCCCTGATGTCACTAAAATACCACCACAGTAAATGGCACAATGATCAACGTGTGTACGACATCGTGAACGTAGTCCAAGAATTAAAACGCTCCAACAAATCAGTAGAATTCAAATGGGTCAAAGCTCACTGTAACCTCCGTGGAAACGAGATGGCGGACCGCTACGCAAAACAAGCCGCACGTAGCGGTATAACAGACAGTAACAAGATTCTCTATCCTGACGCTGTATGTCTCATCAAAAACATTGCACTATCCAAGTGGAATATAGAGTGGAAGAAATCTATCATGACCAGAGGTCACCATTATGGCCTCATACACCCGGTGATTCCAACCAAGCAGTGGTACGAGAAGTATAAATGCACTCGCAGGTTTAGCACATGCATCGCCAGACTCAAATTCAACCACGGATGCTTCAAACAACATCTCCACCGTATTCACGTCATGGACACGCCCAATTGTATATGTGGCGGAATTGAGGATACAAATCACCTCCTGTTCGGTTGCAGTAGGAGGAAGACTGAGTCAGACCTCCTTCTACGATTCCTCACGAAAGCAGGAATCCCGTTACCCACATGCGCTGCCACACTCCTATCAACAGAGAACTACGCGATCTACAAGATTTTATATCAACATATGAAAAGAATTGGTGTTACAATCTAATAGACACATTTATGTATCTTTAACATTATATAGACAGGTCTCTGTACAATGTTAATATTTATTGTGAGACATAAGCAAGTTTATAATATCAAGCGTGTTGTCCGGGTGATGACACTACACCCTAGGGCAGCAATGCTCCTTCACTGATGTTATGTATGAATTAGAGCTAATTATAAGTTATGTGTATTGTAAACAACTCCAGTTTGTATCATCATGGATAAGGCAAAGTAGCCTACGCAGATGTCAAAGCTAACTGTAATATCTTACCTCTGTACATGTCGAACCACTTCCTATAAAATGTCTAGATTTAATTAGAGGATAATACTCTCACTGCAGCTGATCTTGTATGATTATGTATATGGACTGTACCATAACATTGTAGTATCCATGTAACCTGTACATGGCTGTATGGGTGCGCAGCCCAAATGCCAATAAAATAAAAAATGAGTTTCGTTTAATGTACAACCCATGTTAACATGTGTATAATAGGATACGTCTCATTCTGATGTTATGTCGAACAGCTGAAAAGTTTTAAAAAGTATTCTCAATTCTTCGTTGGACACGATTCATATAAAACCTACTGGTCCTATTTCAATTAACATACAGCCCGTCATCACATGGGTAAAACATGGTGTGCTTCATTTTTGTGGTCGTCGAAAAAAATTAGAAATTTGGGATGAGTTTTCACTGAACAAGATTCATGCCAAAACCACTAGCAGAATTTGGTGGAATTCTGATTAATTTTCAGCTCATGGTCTCGCGGGGTCAAATATGTTATGTGCTATTTGGAACTGAGGTCGGAAAAATGAAAACTATTAGGATAATATTTCGTTCAACTAGATTTACATACAGAAACTACTGGTTGGATTTTGATAGGATTTCCATTAATTTATAGCCGGTGATCCCGCGAGTAAAACACCGTTTTGTATCATTTTGATGTTTCGTCGGAAAACGGAGAAATTAAGGATGATATTAGTTGAACGGGATTCACTACTGGTTGTATTCTGATCTGTTTCGATTAATGCAGTGTTTCTGAACTTGTGGTTCGCGGATCACTAGTGATCCGTGAAAATGGTTCAGGTGGTCTGCAGGCAGAAGATAGTAAATTTACATGTCATATTCGCACTGTATATGGCCGTAAATGAGTGTAAAATATAAGCACAACTTTTTCAAAGCTATATTTTTACGAGCAGCAAAAGTCTGACATTTCAAGGATACGAGAATTGACAGGACTGTTGATTTTCAGTTGGAATAAAAAACCACCACGTTTGTTTAAGGGTTAAATAATTTGCCGTTTTCTGAACGTCTCGTAATAGGTGTGAGGAACCACAATACTTGTAGGGTTGGTAACGTAAGAGTAGCGAAGAAAACAAAAATAAAAGGACTACGGCTCAGTGTCTTACTTTAATTTGTGCATGTAGGTCGGTGTTGTAGTGTAAATTACACTAACATTATCAATCATATTGTTACTAAATATTAAGAGTCTGGTCAACATATAATTAATATTTCACTTCCGGTTGCATAACTGTTTTCCCGTAGGGATTTTAAACAGGCTTTTAGATTTATTATGTTATAATGGTACAATAAAATGTGTTCCAGGTGTTAATAGCATACACATATGTAGGTTAAAATTAGGCCCATATAATGTAGCGGTCCGCAGCATTATTTTCGGATCATTCTGGCCCACTTGTCATCACTCAACACATGCTATAGCCGTCTGCTAGGATATTTTAATTAATATAGTTAATGATATGTAACCACTAAACAAAGGGGAGTATTGTTATACGTAAAATCAAAAATGAAAACACGGTGTCCTGATCAAAATACTGCTTAATTTAGCTGACCAGTTCCTTGAATAACTTTTTTAGACACTCGTGTTATATTTTTACAGTCATGAATACATTCACAATATTTTGTTGTGTCCATACAACGAATCTACAAACTCGCGTCATGTGACTAAACAGAATGAACGTGGCACTCACATGGTACACGTTCGCGCAACGAACAATGCACCGTGACCAAAGTCTACAAATATTAGGCCTAATCCCTACAGAGAATAACTAAAATAATGCTACCCCGATTACAATACAAACTACGGAAATAACATAAGTCATGTTACCGACATATATACAATTATTGAGGATTCCTATAATTAATCAAAAATAAAATAATACCATAAAAATAAAAAATAGCCATATTAATAGTAAAAATTATTGGAGGTTGTGATGTTACAAGACCTATGGTGGGTTTCGACTAATGTACAACCTGTGGTCTAATGAGTGGAATAAGTTATAGCTTTTTATATTATGCCAAAAAGCTAAGGAATTAAGTGTTCACAATTTAATTTAAAGGTAAGTTATATCTGGCACGCGAAATGTTTTTCGTGATTTTTGGCTTGTGAGTGATATTGTGCCATTCAGAGGAATGAAGTAACACTTTACTGATGCAAGAAAGAATTTGCATTGAGTGAGCTACAGGGTCCGCGGATCATTAATCATTTGACTCCACGCGGACGAAGCTATGGGCAACTGCTAATTTAGTCATATAATAAAAGTATCTATCAGGATTTTAGTTGTTGTACGGAAGAGAAACTGATCATTAAACTAATAACTGTCCTTTGAAAACATTGCTCTTTTTAGCTTGAATAATAAATGTGATTTATAAATTCAGAAGTTTAATAAATAATATGACTTACAAAAAAAAAAAAAAAAAGAGAATGTAAAACACTCATATTTTGTCTTTACTTTTTCTCATATTTGAAGATTTTAATAATTACTTTGAAATGACTTAACCATATTCAGAATGAGGTATTAAGATGGATAAAAGCAACAAGCTTTGTTCTAAAATAGAAATTTATTCTTTTGGAGTAATTGGTACTATCGTGTGGCCTTCCTGCCGGGGTGGTAGGCCCAGTTTCAAAGTTATTACTTCCTGAAGAAAAAACTTTGCAAATACATAACTATTAATTATCTACAATACCTAGCTGTGATATGTTCAGCTAGGCTGCATTCTCGTCTTGAGAGTACAACTAGATTTGTAACAGGGCAAAGTAATGATATTAAAAGTTTAATTGATTTTACAAAAAAAATTGTAACAAGACGCAGGGCGCAAGGAAACGTTTGTGTAAGAGTCAAGAGATTCTGAGAAGTAAACGCCATGCTAAGATGCTCACGAAGTTTTATGGTCACTTATCTTCAAATTTTTCGCATAACCTGATGGATAAATGAGTCACACAAAATGAACAAAAGAGTTTCTGGTGTTCTCGCATGGCTTCAGCGATATGCGATAACAATGAAAAAAGTTTTATATATATATATATATATATATATATATATATATGTGTGTGTGTGTGTGTGTGTGTGTGTGTGTGTGTATAAAGCAGTGACGCTAGTGTAGTTGCATACGTTCTGCGCTTGTATAATTTCTTTTATCTGAACAGATGTGCTCAAAAAAGTGAGTCTTTCTAGCATGAGTCTGTAGTAATCGAAGTTGCTACCCGCCATTCAAAATATACAGCTTCATACTAGGCAATGAAAACCGAGGACTGCTTAAGAGTAACAGAGATGGCTCGCTGCAAACTGGAATGAACGACAGCAGCGAACCATGAGGTATCATTTCTGCATTCACTGGGTAGGGCCTCACGCAGTATAGCCAGTCGTTGCGGAAACAGAAAACAGTCTATACTCTACATCACTCTGCCTCTAAACTGGGGACACAACGAGGCGAACAACGGTCGTCACTAGCCTGCTCTGCTCTCGTTCGAGGATACGTTACGGTAGCGACATCATTGTGTAATAAAAAGCCACACAACACAGATAATGCTCGTTCCTATCAGCTGAAAGTAATATACAGATCTCTTGTCTCTCAGAGATCAATTTTCCTGTTCTATTTGCAGTTCTTAATTTCATTTAATAAAAAAAAAAATTTATATACATGTCCTATTTGCAGTTCTTAATTTCATTTAATAAAAAAAAAAATTTATATACAAGCGACATGTTTTGAATGTATTGTAATAAAATCTTGGTAATATATTTCGTTTATCACAGCATTTTTTTGTGCCCGGTTTAAAAATGCATTGTTCTTTAAAAATAACTGCATAGGGGTTCAAAGGCTATATTTGCAATCAACAATGGAGTTATAAGTAAGAAGTAAAATTAACTAACCTGGAAATACTGAGTCTAAATGCAGACTTTACCGAGTAGCTAAGGTAAGCAAAGAATAGAAAACTATATTCTGAGTGCCATCATTCAAATAAATTGATGTTCATGAAACTCTGTATTTTATTTACACTACACATCTTCTCTGTTTTCTGCTTAAGTTGTATTCCGTATGTTTTTCCCTATGCCAGAGTTTCCTGAGAGATTTCTAGTTTATCCTTGTTGATGATAGATTTTCATGACGTTATTTATAAGGGTATTATCTACCAAGATAAACGTAAATCACGGTTACTTCACAGATACGAATGACAGGTACTGAATTGAGAAACAAAATAAGTAATCTGTAACAGCGACATTAGCCCGCTATATCATCTGTACCGTTCAGTGTGATTGCGTCCTGAAACTAATCTTCTGCGTTGATCTATTATTCATCTATGAATACGTTGGCTTTGATTAAATCTCAATATCGATCGGTATACCTTCATCACCTGGAATTGCTTCTACTCAAATTTGCGTCTAATTTTTACTTTGTGCGTACATGATGGTACAATGCAAATTCTGTGCTCAATCAAATTTTAGTTTTAAGATTTCAATCTACGCTTACTTTTTGGGATTCCTGGAATTTAGTTTAGTATTTGCAATTGATGTGAGTGTTCATTGTCTATTTTACAACAAATTCATCAGTTAATCGACCTAGACCCGAATAAATTTTGACATCTCTCTTTTTGCATTAAGAATTTTTTACCATATGTTTTATAAAGAAGCATGTATGTAATATCTGACATAGTCATGAATATCATCAGAAACGTCAGTAGAGCGAATTCATTGAACGTTGGAGGAGAAAGGTTGGTAATGTCCAGTAGGTACAGTAAGCTGCGAAATAATGAACCGATTTGCAAGAATCTTTCCATTTAGCAGCTTTGCCTTAATTTTATGATTAAAATCAAATTTGAGCATACCTATGAACTGCAGTACTTATGGACTTCATTCATTCACAACTCGTCAATTATATTCTCATTTACGATGAATTTAATAAAAAAAGGGGGAATGAGGTATGTAAGCATAAATGTATATGTTTGTTATTATATTTGCAATCGTTCATCATTTTCTTAAGAGTGGATGCAGAACATATCATAATCAACCAAGTATTAAGTAGATATACAATAGCTTCCGATGAATATAAAGCATATAAGTAAATTTGATAGGCTGAGGATATCTACCGAATTAAATTGTAACGTTCTGCAGGATATCTTATAACGGTTGGATAGACATTTTTTTCCAAATCATGACGGTGATTGATAACTTCGTGCTACATCACGAACACATTCGCAAAGAGAAATACAGAGGTTATAATTTTCATTGTATCTTCTTGTGAAATATGTGCGACATATGACCTATGAATTAGGGAGGCGCCAGATGTCATTCAGCTATACTCGTTAAATTATGTGAAACTCTCTTGTTTGTGTCAGGGAAAATAACCTTATGAACTGATATGAAACTATAACTTCAATCACGTTAATCAGGATTATAACACCATTGCTAACATATAACCAACCAATGAATTATATAAGACACTGAATAAATATTCTTGGACAGAAACATGAGTTACGGTGTAGGTACTGACTTGAGGAAGGTGGTGAAGGAGATACGGCACACTAGAGTGGAAGTGCTACAAGTCTTGAGACGCCATGATCTGCTACGATTGAATCATGCTGTGAGGTTGGTAAACATGAAGACTGAGATGCTGCTTGGGTAAGGTATTAGTTCTGTCTTGGGGGTTGTGCCTATGGTCGCTATTGGTAGGTGGGGTTTCATTAGGCATGGCCTTCACCCGCCATTAATCTGTATGTTTTAAAGAAAAAAGAAAATATTAAAATTAGGATAATATATAGATTTGGATGAACTGCAACTCCCAGCATGTAGTGGTGAGGGTAAATGGAGTAGTCTAAATCTGGAGTAAACGATGAAGATCCTTCAGGATTCACTGATAGAGGCAGTAGGGAACGCCGGAATGGGGAAAAGGACAGTTGGAAGCAGGAAAGAAGTCGCAGGGGAAAAAAGTAAAGAAAATGCAGGTATGAGAAACTTCGGTGATATCGGGGGAAAATAGATTAGCACTTCTTAAAATATTCAGGGATGACGAGAGAGGGTAGAGTCTCGTAGAGGCGTAAGAATAGCAGGAATTCAGCGGTTCAGAAAGGAATATAAAACATGGGAAGAAAACGGTTTATCTGCTATGTAATAACCATAGGTACACGCCTACTGTCGTATGATCTGTTAAGTACAAGCTACCAGGTCGCAGGTATTTTTTATCTAGATAAACACTTGGTTAGTTAATAGACGATATTGACTCTCTATGGATGTATTCATAATGAAGGATGGGCTAGTGATGGCCGATGGTGCGGTAAATGGTATTTCCAGGGAAACGAGTTATAGAATAGTGACCAGATGAAGGAAGCCAAAGATGCGTATCATGCTAGGGTGTAAATGATCCATGTTCTGCGCAGCCATGAAGGGCTACAGTTAAACCCAGCCAGCCGTGAGGCGGATAAGAATGAAGTCAAAGGCAGCTTGGGACATGCATCGATTCTGTCATGGGAGTTGCACAGGGTTCATGTGGTTGTTATAAATGTGGCCTACTAGAACTTAGAACGAAGGCTATACTGGAGTACAGTTGCAACTATCACAGCGTTGTGACAGGTGCCGTTAAGAGGCTACTGGTGAGGTGAAAGGTAGTACCGAGAACAAACGCAGGTAGGGAAAAATTATTACTTCCAAAAAAGTAAATTAAGTTCATGAAACAACAAAATGGAGAGTTGCAATAAGGAAGATTAAGAGTATTGATGGAAACACAACAGAACAAGTTCTCATATGGCTACTATTGCAGTATAATGAACAGTGATGGATTTAAGAATTTTCCGATCCGGGGCAAAAACTGTGACATTGCCGCCCCTTTGAATATTACTTTTCTGTCGCCCCGATTATCGCCCACTGTCTCCGTCCTGGGCATTAGTGGAGTTAAAAAAAAGGGCCAATGAGACATAAATTCGCCACCCTTCAAACACGATTTTGCCACCCTGGACAAGTGCCTCGGTTTGCCCTCCCCTAGATCCTGCACTGATAATGAACAAAGTAACAGCACTACGTAACTAGTGGCAACGGCTGGTTCGGGCCTAGTTGAGCATACTGATACCGATTGGTATGCGCCTTTAAATGCCAGGAAATGTTATTTTGTAATGGGATCGCGCCGGCAAGACTCATCTCGAGTCTTCTAGTTGTAATCGTGGATGCTCTGGGATGTAAATCTCAGACTAACAGAGAGAAGGACGAGGAAGAATTTCCAGAGCCTTAAAACGGGAACTTTCGACTAAGGGAAAGGAATCCTGACAGAAAACTAAGGGCAGGCAGAACTCTCAGCTCAGAAAAGGCAATCCGCCTACGAAATGGTAAGTCGAAATATTACTCTGTATGCCTGAAAGCTTCACATTGGCTGCCCAAACACCAATCGTAACCTGTGCGGCGCTCGTAACGCCGCCACGGGATTGTGATCTTCTCGATGTACACCCGGACGGATCAGGAAACTACTTAAACATGTCCAGGGCATGCAATCAGTGTCATGGATAGGGTAAAATTTTGCTGCCAGCTTAAAACAGACGGAGGGATATACTACCCGGGGGAAGGAAGGAAAGAAGACAAACATATTTTATGACGAGCTTCAACACCAGCTAAGCAAAATCAATAAGAGTAATCGAGTCCTTGTATATGGCGGCTTGAACGTCAGAGTTGGAAATACCACAATTTCGAGTGTAGTTGGTGAATTCAGAGAGCATCGTACAATCGGAAATGGGGAGGAACTTGACAGTTTGCGATTATCAACAAGCTCGAGGGCACACACTTTTTTTTTTCAGAAAGAAAGCTATTCAGCAGTACGCAGTAGAGACCACCAATCACTAAGAGACTACATAATCGCGAATGATAAAATTTATAACCAAATGGGGAATGTTCATTTACAGCAAGAAAGTGATATCCACTAGGATCACTATTTAGTAGTCGCAACGATTACAATGATCGCAAAACGGAAGAAAAAAAAATCAAAAGCAGATAGACGCCAAGAAGTTTTTGAAGTACCCTTACTAGAACAAAAATGTGTTAGAAACTCGATTAAAAGAAAAAAAAACTTTTAATTGGACCGGAGGTGGACGATGTTGATAAGGAATGTCGAAATATAAATGTATGCATAGACAGAACAGCGTTTGAAGCTATAGGTAAGTGAAAGAAGTATAGGAAAAGGAAGGGATTAAGAATATTGAATAATTGTATAACAAATTCGGTAAATGATAAAGAAACAGCATATAGACTTTACCTAAAAATTAAGGAAGCAAAAGAAGATTACGTAAAAAAAAAAACAAAAAAAGAAAGAAATAGTACAAAACGGATAGTAAGATTTGCACAGATTTATTGCTAGTATAGGAAAAAACAAGAATTTGCTTAAAAAGCGCTAAGATATTTTTTAAAAAACATAGAAAGATATTCTAGATATACAATTAATTAATGAACACCAACGGTAGGGCGAATACAGGCACTTGTGGAAGACAGGAATCCCAGATCCCCAAGAGGAGCAACTTCAGTACAATAGCACTGTGGATCCCATTTCCTTGGAAGGATTACAATTTGTGCTGGGAAATAAGAAAAAAGCAGAAAGACGTTTGGTCTTGGTAACATTAATATTGAACTACTGCATGAATTTAGAATATTACATCTACTGTATATAATCAGTACCGGAAAAGCTACAAAATAGTACCACGGGACTGAAAAACAACAGAATCTATATATATCTTTAACAAATACCTTAAACGAGGCCGTAGCTTATCTCAACTCTATTCAACAGATACATTGATCTACCCCCTAGCTACACCAGATATTATGCGAAGAGTAATAGGAAAGAAGGAAAGAACAAAACAAATGTGCGACACCAGATGCACGGCCAAGAAATTCCCTTACCTCGCATGAAATCTATGAGTTTCCTAAAAAGAACAGCACTTTTGGAGAACCAACCCGAGACGCGCCGTATGGAATTGTGGAGAGGCACTCTTGACCATCAGAATAATTGCCCCAAGGAAGAACTACCAGCAGGCGACACATTAAATATACCACATGGTGGGCACTGAAGCGATTGAGATGTGAAGTCTCCAAATGTAAATCTAATATGGTGAAGTGGGGATACGAGGAAGATGACAGATGTGACTGCGGGGAGGTGCAGGATCATGAACACCTGCTCAGATGCAACATCATGGGAACAGTCTGCTCGAACGAAGATCTGATTGAAGAAACGGTCAAGGCGATTAAAGCCGCTGAATTTTGGGAGAGGTGAATCTGAGATAGTTTTTTCTTGACACGGAAAGTAAGTAACATATCATTGATGATCTTATTAGAAAATGGATACATATTGTTAATACAGATTGAATATCTAAATGTTCTCCTTTATGCAGATGATGTAATAATACTACAAGCATGTAAACAGGAAGTACGAAAAGAATTATAGAAACACAACAATCAGCAGGAAATGAATATAACCTCCAGATATATAAAAAAGTGATGGCCCATTACGGTAAACAATCCACTCACTCACAAATAGTTGATGAGACACTCCAGTGTGACCCAGTGTGCTGAGACGCGGCACACTGGGTCTGGGAGGTACAATGGGACCTGGCACGTACCAAGCACCTGCGTGCCGGCCGTCCTGATTGCGATTTTTAGGTGGTTTCCCGCAAGCATCTAGGCTAATTCTGGGACGAATACCAATCATCGGCTAATAAACTACACACTTCACACACAAAACTACACTTATCATAAAGAGCACACAAAGTTACAGGTTTCGCACACAAATGGCAAAACATACTTTCCTCCGATAGATTAAGTACGCCAGACCTAACAGACCCGTTTAGACAACCGGGCAGGAACTTAGTTCCTCCCCCAACTCCCCTATGATTCACTTTGGTCACCTGCTTAACTTTTTAGGCTGTGAAATCATTTAAATAGATAAAGTATAAAGGGAAGGATGAATAAATTCCAATAAAAACACTTCAGAACTGTACAAGAAAAGATATTTTTTTATAAGATTCTCGCCTCTGATTTATATAAGAAAATCTTGGATAACTAACCCAAGAGATAAGAGCAAAATTCGGGCTACTGTAGTAAGATTTCTTAGTAAGTACCATAGAAGAAATGAAGAAAAAATTCTGGAAGAATTTGGTATATTAAATATAAACAAAATTACAGAGGAATACAGAGATTGATGGTGGCAGCATATTGAAATACTGAATGGGGAAAGAATTCTATTTATGGCGATGCAGTGCAAGCCAGAGCCTTCGTAGATCTAGGAAGAAATGATGTAAAAGTACAAAGCGAAAACAGAACAGGTATTAATGCCTAATACTTGAAGTGAAGAAGAACTTAGTGGTGATGCACAAATAGGGGCATATTTGATTAGGGAAGGAGGCACTATGAAATAAAGTTTTCCCAGAATATTATTGAGAGTGGAGAAGTAGTTATTTATACTGCTTAGCAGTGAATAAAACAGTTCTTTGGTTTCAGTAGATATAGAAAATATACGGGGGAAGAGGAGGGGGGGAAGATAGGGTTCTGATGAAATATGAAGAAGAATATACGGGTTTTAACTAGTTAGCGTAGTCGACGAATGAATGTGGTAGATGAGTTACGCCACAAGAAACTAAATGCATTTAAGGGGTTCAGAAGAGGAAGCATAACAGTTATAATAGGGGACTGAAATATTCTAGGTGTGGACCAGGCCGCTCCTATCACGTGACAAAGGCAACTATAGTTCTTAGCGAACTGAAGACGGCTGGCTACGCCATGTTAAGAGCAAGTGAACGCGAGAACTTTGAAATCCTAGTACAATCATATAACAAATCATTGCAGAATGAAAATGTTTATACTGTTAAGGGTTTCACTTGTCCAAAGAATATCTAATGAAGTTAACTACCAGTTATTTATAGAAATTCCTTTGATTATACCAACTATCGACTTTTTTTCTTTCTTTTTGTGCAATCTTAAGTTTATTCCTCCACTTCAAGCAGGATAATTCCAATGATCCTGAAAGATATTAACGTTTCAGTAATACTACCCCTTTATAAATATCGCTGTATTAGTAAACGTAATAAAGGAAAATTGGTGAAGTACACATAATAAAGAGGCCTGAGCTAAAATTAAGTTTTCTTCTGAAATCGTGCAATCATTTCTGTTACATTTTACATTGAAAGATAGAATCTGACATTTATTACACTGAAATGAAGAATGCGATCGAGTAGCTCTTCCAATATTAAGGCAACCGAAGAATGGAAGATTTGACTTTTCTGTTGTGAATCTTTTTATCTTTCTTTTTTCCTTGTTATACTAAGGTTTTCCCTTCAAAATCTCATACTTGCAACACAGTGTACAGGACCCATGTTCACGTAACCGGCAAATTATTCACCATTCCAGATTATGCCATTTCTGATGGCCATCTCACCCAAGATTAAACATCCATAATTTCATGACTTCAATGACTTTTCAGTAAAGACTTGATTGCCTCGTACCATCTACTAAGTGTAGATGGATGTGGTAAACAATTGCCAAACAAACCACTGACATATTTGTACTCTGCGGATGAATTAAAATAGAAAGGCAATTGTTTTAATGTATTTGCTGTAACCTGCATTTCTTCCAAGTTTTGAAAGGGCAACTAACTATGAAAAAAACATAAAAAAAGAATCGTCTAAAATATAGCTCACATCAGCACTTCTCTTTAAACTTTTGTATCACTGAATTTTCCAAGTCATACGAATGGTCATGCTGCACATAGTCTTCTTGCTTGTGACTTCCTCGAAATGCACATATAACATTATGTTCTAAGAAAGTAAAACTGTCTTTTATCACTCTATTTATTTATTCAAATCTCAGAGCGGAAATCTGTATACTAAATTTGTGATCAACAGTCAGATTACATCCAGTGTTTACTTGTAGTAGAAGATGCTGAAATCTACCGGTTGCCCTTAATATGATGGCGGGCGCATCGTTCGACTTGCGAAGGAACACTAGCGCTGTTGCTTCTCCTAGTAGGCCTACATAATACTCCAACTTCTTTGGTGTGAACTGGAAGGAAGGGGAGTTGATGGTATGACGTTTCAGAAATCTGCAAACAACTGAGTGAGCGATCTATGTTTCACGCAAGAGGTATAGCCAAGTACAAAGGAGCAAAACATACTCATTATTTTCATAATTATAATTGTGGGCAATTTCAGGCCATAGAAGTGGTTAGGAAGCAGTTATGATGTATATACGAGGGGTCAGAAAATTTCCTGCCTGAACTGAAGGAAGATATAGGTATGGTTATAGCAAGAAGAGGGTTGCAGAATTAAAGAGATATTTCAAGAGAAGGTTTAATATGTGGAGGGAAGGCACTAGCACAGGGAACAGGTAGGGGTAACAGTTCAGCGAGAAAATAAGATAAGAAGAAGAAATATTTCCTCAAAAACAAAAAATAATAATAATAAAGAAATAAATAAATACATACTATAATAGTGAGTCGAGGAGGCTCAGAGTTTGGTAAGAGCGGAGATTGATTCTTACAATCAATAAAATACGAGATCTCTCTGCCTGTAGTTATGCGTTACAACTTATTACAAGACAACAATTTATCAAATCTGTATGAATTTTAATTAATTGTAGGTAGATTGTTATTGTAGTGCATATTTTATTACGCTAGAACACATAGGCAGTTTGTGTTATCAATTTAATCAGAGTTTTGTAATTCAGCTTTCTGTTAGTTTTATAATTCGAGAAGCTCTTAGCTAATTTGAATCCAATTAACTTTTTATTTCTATAAAGTTTCTCTGAAAATGTTCTTGCGCTATATTGTGTTTTTTTTAATAAGAGTAGAATTAAAAAAGAAGTTTGTACTGCAGATTTCAATTAGTACACTTATAACTCGAGAATTAATTCCGAATTGAATTATTTCACAGATTCTTTTGTAAATTTTAGTGCATACTTTATTACAAAAGATAAAGTAAGTAATTTGTAGTCTCGATTATATTGAAGGAAGCACATACAAATTGAATAGCGGAAGCTTCCTATGCATACGGTGCATAAATCATCAGATATATCCGAGGAGAACGCGTTGCAATCAGAAACTACACTTCTTCGCCACCCAATGTCCTTAAATGATAGGATTATCGGGAAATATGGCTAAACCTCGCAGTGAAGCCACTACGATCTAATTATGCATTAACACGTTACAGAATAACTTGAATGCAATATAACTATTATTATGGATAAGACAAATAGGAACTCAACTGATAGCATATAAATTTAGCATGTGATCAGTATAATTAATATTGAAGCTTGTAACATGCCGAATGTATAACATATTTACATTTGAATATTCATTAATTTTATGCACAAATAAAATAATATTATTAACAGTTACGTGGAAGACTTAGATAAATGAGGTGGTGTAATATGTGGAGGATGACCAATGATAACTGAGAGATTGAACGTGGATGGTGTGCCAGTGTCGTTTCCAATAAATGCCTGCAATATTGTTGTTATATAATAATGTTGAATTTTGTAGACTATCATGACGAATTGCCCCGTCATCCCTGTTGTGCAGTTTGAGGTTTCGGGTGGAAAAACGCACGGGAGAAAGAATTATTCGAGCCTGTGACTTCGACACTTTCTGTTCCACCGTTCGTTTAGATCAGTTAAGTCTTTAGCAGAGCAATCATATTGACTCTGAGGTGTTAAAGTCCGCAGTTTTGATAGCGGGACTTGGGGAGCGTATACAAACTACGTGGCTCGGTCCAGGGGGGGGGAGGGATTGGCTGAAATGCTATGCTGGGCTACGTGGGGGGAGAGGGGGGGTTCCGAGCCAGGCCACGTAGCTTTCCTTTCATAACATTTTTCACAGTTAAAATGAGGAACAGAACACACAACAGCATATGAATATTCATTTCCCTTAGTTAATTATCTCCGTATGTAATTTACCATAGTCTGACAGGAGAAAACATTACAAAAGTCTGCTGGAATCAAAAGGGAAAAATCTACGGGCTACGTTGGAAGGGGGGGGGGGTAAAATCAAAAGCCATGAAGGGCTATGTGGGGAGAGGTGGGGGGTCACAGGAGGCCAAAATGGAGCTACGTGGTTTATGCACGCTCCCTTACCAGTTAGAAGGGGTTTGGATGCAATGCCGAGCCGCAAGTCGTAGATGTCTAGGTAACCTGGATCGCTAGGTACCAACACTGCGCTGCGATGAAAGGAAGGAAGACAGATTACCAACTAGTAATTTTATCACAACGGAAATGGTTCTTTGCACTTCACCACGCAACAGCAACCATAATATCTACGTAATAGCCATCCGTTCCCAGCAGAAATACACCCTGTAGGCCAACGCCATCGGATGGGACACCGACGTGATATCAAACGTGGTACATCTTGTAACAGATACGACCTGAGACACATTTGATGGACTTTATTTAATTCAGCAATCTACAGACGCGCACAGTTGAACAGTTCGGACAGGCGACATAATAGCAGGAGAGCTAGGTAGGTGGCACTCAGTGGACCGCAACGGTGTTATTGTGAAATGCCCAGCCCGCTTGCCATTGAATCAGCTGGGGGACAGCGGAGAAAGCAATCTCTACTTGAGCTGTTCATTTAGTTTCGGGAGAATTCGGTATGTTCCGAAAATGGCGGGATAAGCTGTTGAGTGACTGACGAATGAACACAGTATATCCATATTTTGTTATAACATAAGGGCCTATTTTGCATTTTCTGGAGGGAAAATCCAGCAAGCAGATTGGTGACGAGAAAAAGAGGACTGGTGAGTGTGGAACGACGTGTTCTGCACCCTGAGAAGAGGACATCTTGTGCCTGGGAGCTGGAAACGACAGAGCGACCCACTCCGACAAGTGATGGTGAAGGATTCGTAGCGACGCGCTATGTCTAAAGTCTCAATGAGTTCTAATAATGACTAGGCAGTTTCTGAGTCTAAAGTTGGACTCCGGCTATTAGTTGCAGATAGTAACTGTAAAGTGCATCTAAAATGGTGCTATCCTCAAGACAACGTGGACCGATTTGGTAAGCGCAACAGTTACTGACTTGCATTCTGGAAGCTTGCAGTTCATTCCGTATACACCCGGGAAACTACCCGCAAAGTGACTTGCAGAGGTAGAGAAACCCATGTACGAAACATATACTTTTGAGTTAGCAAAAATTTAATTCGGTTGGATAATTTGCTAATCACGGAATTTCCATATGATTATTATTTTATTTTTTTTTAAATCTTAGATGTGCCAGATAAATTTAGCCGTAATTGTTTGTTCAAATATAAATGAAATAATAAATTCTAAGGTTTGCAGATGCTACATTATGAATCTGTTATCGATATCTAAAAGTAATGTTAACCCTGTTTATTAAAATTAATTATAAAAGGAGGCCAAAAATTAATTTATAGTAATGAAATCAACCCCTAATAACCAAGGTAAGCAATTTTTTATCACAACCTCAAGCTATTGAAAGTAATGCCGACAAATAAAATATCTGAAATAATTAACAAATAGGAAAGTCACTGTTACTTCAGAAAGTTTTATATATACATATATATTTTACCACGACTTCGTCCGCTTCAAAGTTTATTATAGTGAGTTTTGGATACTGTTAAAATTTCGGTCAGCAGAATAACTTCTCCTTTGGGCTTGAAAATATGGTTAACTGCTTCCATGTCTCAAGGAAAAGTGTTCCCCAGAGTCGGATAACAGGTAACAAAGGCTTAACGCGTGCCAAAAGATACGGTTACGCACATTACTCACTTAGCGGCAATGAACTTCTCGAGCCGATTCTGACGTCATTTCAACCTGGCCACAATCTTCGCCAACACAGATCCTTGAAAATCGGCATAAATAATTTGGGTGAGGAGTGAACCTTCAATGTTTTAATGAACAACAAATATATATAAAAGAAAAGAAAGCAGTTACTTAATTACAGTTTCATTAAATACAACTTCAACATTTGAATTTCTGTGTTGTTCACATTTTTAGTACTGCAATCTGTGTACAGATAACATTATGATATTTTTTAATATTATTTAGTAATGTTAATGGTGCGTATATATAATCCTTTATTTTCAGTCCTACAATCCGCCAACAGAATTGTATGTTTACTTTCAAATTACCAGAAACTAAGTGCAAAGGGTTTTAAAAATTTTAGAGTTAGGAATTGCCCAGAAAGATTAGTTTACCCAATGAATCTATTATCTCACTTACAAACTGAACACGCCATTCAATATGTCATAACGAGTTTGCTTTGATCGCTTAAAAGCAGTGTCTGCCATTTACGTATGAAGTACATAGTAAACGTGGCAGTACCGTCTACGAAGTAGGATAATCTTTGGTGTTGTTGGAATGCGAAGTGTTGCTGACAATTCTCAAGAGAGCTATTCATTTTTGTGGCTAGTTAAAACGAAATGGAAAGTATAAAGAACTTCTCTGCGTAAAACTAGATATATTTGCCTACTTTCATGATGATCAGTTAAAGAGTGTCAGTCTGTTTATTTCAAATAATTATACCAACATTCATTTATAAAGTCCCCTTCAACACACTTGTATCTCTAGAAGTGATCTTCTTGTCGCTAAAAAATGATACATCGATTATAAAATCTACAGAGGTTTTTTTAAAGAAATGTTTAATTAATAACTGCAGATAATGCGTAATTTTTCAGTATTTCGTAGATTTACTTCCCGTTTTATTATTTTTGTCTAATGTGATTTTCAAGAAACCGATGACTAATATATTAATTAACATTTTTATGGATTCTGACTTGGACTTCGCTTGTCAAACAGTTGGAGCTAGTTATATTTTGTGGTTTATGTTATCCTTTCTGAAGTCTTGTCAAATATTAGACATTAGACTGGTTCATCAAATTACACTGTAACAGCATGTGTATTCAAATATAACCTTCGTTACAGAAAGACACGGATGATGGGTGCTTTTCTAAAGTCATATTAATAATCAGTAATCACCAAAGGTGTTTTATCGTTATTTGTAAAACAATGATTTTCACAGATATCAGTGATAATAATAAACAAGAAAGAAACATACATGCCTTCATTGTTGAATTAAGAAACTGAGGAACGTACTCATAACAGTCCACTAAACTAAGAATCAGCTCGTTTAGGACCTAAATTTTTTTTTGTAATGAAAACTGCTCTCATTCCAAACATCTGGAAAGTTATATTAGAATAAACACGATATGTTCTACGACTTTTGGATATGTCAGTCACCAGTTGGAAAGAAATAATCGTTAAATTTTCACCATTGTAGGCCTTATATTTTAGTGATCTGATTTCTACAAATTTCTTAAACATTTTATAAAACCTACATGCTCAGTGGGAACCCTAGTTGTCCAACGTGTCTCAAAGGTGAAACAGAATGACGACTAAATTCAAATTATTCAACAGAGGTAACTAATTGCGATTGACTATGAGAGCACTCGTTTAAAAGTATTGTAAAATTTTAGGGAAGAAAATAATTTTTGATATATTCGTTTCGCTTACCATCAGAAGGTTTGGTTTTTAAAAATGGTTGAACCTCCGCTCCATTCATAAGAACGAAAAGATATACCAATGTAATTTTGTAGACAGTTAAATGTAAAATAGCATTTTACTCCGACAAAGCAGCATCTCTCTGAACACAGTTTGTTCATTATTTAGGTATCACTGCAGATTAAAATTCTTACCATTTCAGCGCCTTTGTGTTAGGCCGCTATCACGTCTGCGCAGTTGAGATCATTGTTGCACGCAGGAGTGAAGTTTAAACAGTTTTAACAGCGGTTTTCCGGCGTCATGAACGGTGATCTAACTACAAGAACATCGCATTTGAGAAGCATTAGTTTAAGAGTGAACGGTTTAGTCAGACAATTTTGTTTACCCTGTAGAACTCCATTCCATTATTCGGAATGAACTACTCTTAAAAACAAATAAAATGTGTTATGATCACGGTGATTACTATATTAGCTCGCTTTTTAAACTGATGAATATTTTTAAACAAAGCACTGCATAATTTCTAATAATGTTAATTAAGACGTTATGTATTTTCTACTGACGTAAATTAGGCTTTCTTGGTACAACTAAAGATTCTGATTTTTTATATGCTATTTTGGTACACGATTTGTTGCATTTTGGTGCATCAGAGGAAGAAAAAATTAATTAACTAGATAACCGAATGCAATGTTATTTCCTTCATACTTAATGCACTCAATTCAATGCCTCTTTTGATGGCCTCTATATTACATCATTACCACTTTTGAAAGCAAATGGTCATACGGATCTTCTAAAGCAGAAAATAATGTCTCGGCGGTTAATAGCTTTGCTCCATAACTACTCCCCAAATAAATTCAATATTTACGCGAAAACTGTAAGAGTAGCTGAAGATTTCGTATCAGAATCATGCTTAGCCCTCTAGCAACATGGCTAGAAATGTGACTCCATGAGGCAGAAACTTGTATTCTTCTCATACTTAAAGAACTGTTTTACTATTTTTTTTTTAAATGACACCTAACATAAAATTTATTGGATTCTATAGTGAATTTTTGCGTTGGTACGAATATATATAGTATTTGATACCCTCATATATAAATTATAGAATTGTACACTACTGAATAACACTAAGCCACAAGCGATTACGGAAATAAAACATTTATATTGTTTAAGACCATCTTACTCCACCATAATTCCTAAATTTCATAGAGCAGGTTAATTGTTGGGGGAATATAAAAAAAAAATAACCAAAAATGGGCGATATTTTTATTCAAGATATCATGATTCTGTTGGAAAATGATTTTTTTGTTTTTGTTGTTGTTATTATATCTCTATGGTTCGCCGAGGTCATCAGAGTTGGGATATTGTTGTGGCTATAGAACAGGAAGAAATTAAGTCATAACATTGTCTTATCATTTACTAGGAGTAATTTCGGAAAATAATGAAAAACTAAATGCTAAACTGACATTCGAAACTAAGTCGCTCCCAATGCTAGTGCCAAATATTGCTGCTCATCCATCGGACTTGGTGACTATTACGTATAAATCTGAAATGTTATACGCTGAAAATTTCTGACTATGAGAAGAATTGGCCTACAAAACAAATATGAAATTATTTTGTAGTTGAGTGTTCAGAGACAACCCCTCAGCCAATACGGAAGTATAATGATCAAAGACAAAGACTCAACAAATGAAGACAGCAGTTGTTATTGAAAGCAACATGAGATTAATATTCGATGTAGCTGGTAGCCCTTACTTTGGAACTTACGTAATTGGAAGCTTACATATAAGTGTGTCGCCACAGTGATGTTGTCCTTGTGTGTGGTTAGTTTTATGTTCGAGTTAGCTTCAGAAATGAATTTGATTTTGAGTGTGTAATTGCAGAGACTAAACAAGCGTCGAGTTCTGAACTTCAGCGAATTTGCTTTACAAGACACATTTTAGTGTCCTGCATACACTGAACCTTGAAGGTATAATCAAAACAACCGGTCCGTTACATGTTTCTGTTATGTTTGTTACACGAGCTAAAAACTGCGAGGCAGCTTGACAGCAAGCAATAAGCTGCGCAGCCAGATTAAATGTCAACAGACTGCTGCTGTGACAGCGCTCGAAGTTTCACGGTATCTGATCGCTGTTTCCTGGGCTGACAGCAGGAGAGCTAACCGCTGATTTACAGGACTCAGAATAGCGCCTGTGGAAAACAAAACGGTGACGTGTTCCAGCAGACAATTCTGTTGCTGTATCTCAAGCATATGGAAAAAACTGAGTGTTTTGCACTTTCGACTGGAAACTAAGCGATACCTCTATCAAATTTTGCTGTTCAAGCTAAAATATATAACTCTAATAATTCACAAGCCAACATCTCATGATGTTTTCTGCATATTAAAAAGCTGATCATGTTTCTCCTTTCGATCTATTATGCAAAACTATCAATATGTTGGAGGAGCAAAAATCGTACAATACGTTCTTTATTACAAATTAGATTTTCAAACAACAAACATAGCTAGAAATCGACAAGTTAGTATTGAATACTGCATATGAAACAGGAATCACTGTTTTGAAGGTTTAAATGCTATCATTTTACCAAGAGAAATAACTAGCACTTGATATGAAGCAATCATGAAATTCACTTCTATTTTCCTGTGTTGCCCTAAGCGTACTTCTTGCTATATATTAAACCGATAAGTTCCTGCTTTCTTGAACCTCAGATCTCCACGCTCAAGGCATTATTTCCGGCAGAATTGTCCGTGTCAAAAGAGCCTGCTAGAGTGTTCACATTTATTAAGGAAGCATTTCTCCGATGAAAATTATGCAAATAGGCGCAAGCCAGAGTAATACTTCCGACTTTATCAGAGAGAAAATCAATGGGTTCCCAAAACACTTTGAATTTTGACGAACACACATAAAACACATTTTCAGTAATACTCCGAGGTTTGTTCCATCTTTTGTTAAAAATCCGTTCCGCATATGGTAACCTAGCGACTATTCATTAAATTGTGCAAAGAGGTACTGGATTAAATCACATAGCTTTCCGAAGTACGTATGGAGTGAGGCCATACGAATCTGTTGATGGCAATTTATCCATTGAATTTGTAACATTAAACTTGGCGTCTTCCGGAATCCTGAATGGGCCAGCAACGGGTTTCTCCCTTTGATTTACATTCACCCGCACAAACGATAACACTTGCATACAACTCAACTCCATCACTGGGAAAGGCAGGAGATATTACTCCAGTTAAATTTCCCAAGACACTGTCCTTGATGGGTAACTTCGTCCATGGCGACGACGAGGTGATGGAAACTGGGTATGGCGAGAATCATCATCACATTATATTTGAATATAGGATCGTAGAGAGATTGATGTATAGAAAAATAGATTGTCTGAAGTCAGTCTATCGTTTAGAAATTGAATGCCCAGCCATTACCAAGAGCCACTGAAAATCATGAAGAGTCATCATCACAAAATTGTGAAAATCAATCCCATCTTTAGTTTGCGGTACTCAGTAGATTATGGATATGAATATTTCCCTCATTAAATAACTGACAAGTCAGCGATAGCCTTTCTTTTTTCTTTTGTCTATAAATAATATACAAAAGGTGAGCTGCTGACATACATGCAAGTAAAATACTTTGGACAAATTTTTGCTGAGTGGCACTATAGGGGTGGCTTTGCCATATTAAATCGAGGCAGTATGTACGAAATGAATCTTCCTAAAGAAATCCAGTGTGTACTAGGAATAAACATTACACTGGATAATGTAGCAGCCAGTAAAATGACTCCGCCAGTTTTAACAACCCGGATTTGTTTGTGGACGGAGCCTCTCCCGACCTTAGGGTGTCGAAGTTGATGAAGATAACAATCACGAAAGTCTGCACTCACTGCATCCTCAATTTCCAGTAGACTGCTGGCCGACGGTTGCTCCAATCCTCGGTTCAAAATCTGCTGCTACTTGGCCTTACAGCGAGACCACCGAACTACCCTAAATACACAACCTCTCACAGACCTTGTCTACAGCCACAAATGACCTACTGACACATCAACGGGTGCTAGGATTGGCTGGATTCCGGCCTTAGCAGAACAATTACACCGACAGCTGACGTCCATCCTCTGTGCTTTTGCTGGGTATCGACAGCATCTAACTGTTAACATTGCCTACGAAGTTAAACCTGTAACCACCTTGAGTTTTGTTAAATTATAAAGTCATGCAATGTGCTCTTAGTGTGTCTTCTTGATGTTGCTAACCAGGGAAAAAAATGCCTTCATAATAAATGAAAAATATTCAGTCACATTTCGAGTCACAATAAAAGTAATTGTTAAAGTCCTTTAAATTAATGGGGATTATTATCAAAAGAAACCAAAATATTATTAAATATAAAAATTAACCAGGAAATAATAATTAACAAATTCAGGACACTAATAATTCTCAAATAGCGCAGTATTATAAATCTTACACATCCAGTCTGCTTAAAGATAATAATACTACCACAAAAATTGTGGCAGAATTGTAACCGGACCATGGAGTGGACAATACAATCCCTTCTCACAAAACTACAATATTTTAAAACAATGCAAAAGAGTTTTTATACAACAGACAAAGTAATTTCTTGTAACATTGGCGCTTTAAACAGCAATAACCATTCTGATCAAAATATTATTCAAATTCTGTTGCACCATTATTAAAAAAATATCAAGTAGACCTATTATGGTATGTTTTACAAAAATTATAATTGCCAACATAAAAATTTCTGAGGATGTCGGATTTTCACTAGGATCATCGAATGAAATATGCTTAAAAATAAAATAATTATTATTAATAATAATAATATCTAGATATAAATGACCCATCTACGTCGAGGTCATTAGAGTCGATTACTCAAACGAAATAGTTATCTTTTATTTGCGTTATCACGGTAAAAAGAAATAAAGCGATTTACATACTTTTCCTTCTTTTAATTAGTAGAAGTTTACATCCATTACTACTTAAGAAACACCTAATGCTGTTATGTTTTAGCCTAACAGATTTTACAGTACTGAAATTTACACATAAACTCCGAATGAAAATTACAATTGTTGAATATAACAAAAGTTAGTTTATCGATTTACTGAATTATTGTGTTGAGCAAAAAAAACTATAGTTGCGTTTCTTATGAACAACATAGTACGAGGGTGAGGCAAATTAAAACCTTAAATTTGTAATAAAAAAATCGAAATTTCGCGCCGTTATCCTGTAAGTAGTAAGCAGTGTGCAGAATGGCCTGTAGGTGGCAGCGTAGTGCAGATGCACAAATACCATCGCAGTATCAGTATAAAGATGGCTGCCCCACTTGAGACTTGCACCAGGGAAGAACATCGTTCTGTTATTTGGTTTTTGAATAATGAAGGTGTGAAACCTACTGAAATTCATCGAAGAATGAAATGAAGCTTCAGTACGGTGATGCATGTTTGTCACAGCAGCAAGTCTACGAATGGAGTAGGAAGTTCGCAAATGGTGTGACTTCAGTGGATGATGCTCCTCGTCCATTTCAGACACAACGAGTTTTGACTCCACAGAACATTGCATCAGTTAAAGCAATAGTGATGGAAAACCGCCGAGTGACACTGAATGACATTGCAGCATGTTTAAAGATTATTCATGGTTCAGCACACCACATTGTGCATGATGTGATCCAGTTTCTGCAAGATGGGTGCCACGGCAGCTGACTCCTGAAATGAGAGAACGACGTGGTAATGCTTGTGAAGAACTTCTTCGGCTCTTTGAACGAGAAGGTGATGGCTTTCTTGCAAGAATCGTTACTGGGGACGAAACCTGGGATCACTTCCACCAACCGGAAACGAGCGAGCAAGGAATGGCGCCATTCCTCATCACAAAAACCAAAGAAGTTTCGAACAGAACCATCAGCAGGGAAGGTTATGTTGACTCTCTTTTGGGACGAAAAAGGCGTCATTTTGGAGTGTTACATGCCTAGAGGGACCACTGTCACCAGTGCATCATACATAGTTCTCCTAAAAAATCATTTTTGGCCTGCAATCAAATCAAAGCGACGTGTCTTTTGTAAGGGTAGGTCTGAATATTCTGTCAACGGGTTTCACCCGCTCCCTTCCTTCATATTTCACTCATTCACATAACAGACATAAACGAAACAGTAGCATTGGTATACTCTTCTATCACCCCAGGAAAGGCAATGAGAAACCATCTCAGTTGAACTTCCCAGGCCATTACCATGAAGGAGTTCTCCTTGCGTGGCGACGACGATGCCTGGGTCAGCAGGTATAGCGAACATTATTAGTCCATTCCCATGGTTGAGGTCCTTGAAAACAAAGAGGTGAATGATTCTCACACCTTTAAAGTTTTGTACTAGTGATGTATTATGCTGTGTGAAACATTTATTACTAAACTAAAATTAGGAAACATCTCAGAATTGGCCAGCACAGGTAACTGAAAAGAAATTATGCCAGGATGGCGGGTCGCCATTTACTAGTAGGAATTTTTGTATGGCGTTGCGTTAATTCCAACGTTTACACAGCTACGTTTTCAAGAAGTGTTCATGATGACTCAAAGAATGAACACGAATTAATATAATGGAATGGTACTTCACGCAAACAATATTTCGAATTGGGGCATATCTATAATGCAATTGTAGTCATGAAAGAATATTTAGAACAAAAGTGAATTATCTGCAAGATAAAACAAAACATACAATTTAAATCAAGTTTATTTTACTTATTATGGCAGGATTATATTACGATTTTAAAGTAGTTTATTGTTCTTACATCTACATTCCAGTTTAATTTCCATATTTCGCTTCTAGACCACCTGTCTAGTCATTTGGTTTTTCGAATTTGCTTCCTATTCTGCTAGCTCAAAGGTGACGCTGAACAACCAAGCAAAATCATAATTTTCAAAATTTTATTTCGCAAGAAAGAGAAAATTATTCTTCACAATCAAAAAACCTGGCATGGAGAAATCTTTTTTGTATTCGTTACAGCAGTCTCATTTATCTGCTTTACTTGCATCCATATTTAGGTAGATCTTCGCTATCTGCCACCGCCCATAAATTTATTGATATTTAACGGTACACTCAGCACTTCATACAGCGTCCTTTGCAGCAAATAAACCCAGCCCGCATTCTCTGTTTACACGCGCTAAAATTAAATCACCCTCTCCTTCCTGCTTCTGGCGCCTACTCGATAATAGAGCTGTAAAAGTAACGACTTATTCGTTACTGAGTAACTGGTTCATTGCCTGACTCGAAGTACCAAATCGTTACTCACACTTCATTTCGTTACTCGCATGTTTCGTTACTCGCATTTGTCGTATAGATACGAACGCGTTACAGCTCTCGCAGCTAACTAATTTTGACAACGTAAAGACTAATTTTATAGTTTTTTATTTTGTTTAACATAAAAATTTACAGTGTATAATTGTAAATAGAAAATTTGAATGGATAATTTGAGATAGTTACTGTTTTTCATTGATCGTTCATTAGTGAGGTTTATTGATTTCAAAAATGTATTAGATTTGTTTATTTTAAGATTTGAAACCTTCTATCTCGTATATCTCTGCACTTGCTATGTTCTAATAGTATTTAATTAAATTGAAATGGAGCGCACGCTCCAGTGGCAATTTCCCTACACACTCATTTTACCCCCTTTCCTGTGTCCACCTACATTTGCCCTCTACAAATTTTAACTTTAAATTCTTTCAACGTTTTTGGTAAATTACTCATAATTTCTCTTGGTAACTTACTCCAATCCCTTACACCCTTTTCTTAAAAAGAGAATCTTCCTACACCCTTGTGCCAGCTAGTGGTCATGGTCATCTTTTCCCTTCCAAGCATTACTTTTAATTCTTTCACCAATATCTTTCCATGCCTCATCATCAATATACGTCTTGCACACTCCCATGACCCTCTTCATCCTCCTCCTGTCTTCCAATGAATCCCATTCCATCTCTTTTTTCATATCTGTTACTGATTGCATTCTGCGTTAATTTCCAGAAACAAATCTAGCAGCCCTATTTTGCAGTTCCAGAATTCCATACCCAAAGAACAAGGTACAATTCCTTTTGCCTGGTGTTATTGTATTATTACCGCAGGATCCATGTGATCAATGCGGTACTGGCCGTGATGTTGAATGTTTGTTGTAACCGCGACGCAACAACAACTATTAATCTAATCGCCTGTTTGTCCTGTACCTTTATTATTGATTTAAAAGTTTTGAATATTGATATTTTTAAAATGAAACAAAGTCAGTAGCACTCTGCCTGCAGGCCCAATTTGATGGTATGTCCACATTTATTTTTACAAATTGTAACGGAACAATCGATAGATCGATATATCGATCCTTACCGGAGAGCGGAGTAGGGGTTGAAGGGAAGATGGCGCGAGATTGTATGGATGGGTAAGAGCGCGGACTAATAATTGGTTGTTCGATGAACTAATAAACTGTAAGTCAGCTACAGAAACTTTATTAAGAGTGACTACAGACTTGATGGCAGTGATAATTTCAGTGCAAAGTTGAGATAAGTAGGAACTGTGCATGTGTGTTAGTTGTGGCGATAATTATTGTCTTGTTCATTGCTTAAACGAGCCTGACAATCTTCAGATTTACGAAGTCCGATTAGCATTATTCATTTGGTGGTTTCTAGGGTTTGTAGTAGTTTGAGAACATTTACGTAATAAATAAGTGTGAACTGTATTTTATTTGCATGCTAGTAGCTCCGTTGAATGACTTTATTTCGGGTAAATTGCCCGTGGCGACTGTGGTCAATACCGAATCTGCAGTAGTTTTAGAGCTGCTCAGAACTGAATGCAACTGTTTGTTTAGTAAATCAATCTGAACAGACTTATTAATTTATTTATCAATATATACGCTAACAGCCATAAAACATTTACATGGCACTTATGCGTTACAAAATCTATTAAAAAAGATGAAGAATTTACAAAGATAAATGAATCAGTAAATGAAGACAATGGTGAAACCTCCTATTTAAAACAAAATACTTTGATGAGATTATAATATTTCTTATATAAGTGTCCCATTATCATTTCATGCTTATATGCAGGGTTTTGAGTAGGCTACTTTAAAAAATAATCGCCATTAGTTATTTTCACTAGATATGCCACAGTCAGGTGAAAGGTCAGGTCTTTCGAATATGAAATTCATTACAGCAAATCAAGTGTACATTCAGAGGTTTTCCGTAAGATCCACGTGCTAATTACTTTACTTTAAGTTTTATTCAAACACAGAACTAACCTAAACTTATTTTACTAAATAAACAATTACTTAAACTTTACCAAGTACGAACGAAGTCGTCCCGTATGCGATGATTCATGCTAGTGTTCGATTGTACCGAAAGTAACGAGTAACGATACGATACGATAGTAACGATACGATACGATAGTAACGAAGTTAACACGTACGCGGCGCGACTCGATACAATGCTTCATGCTATTGTTCGATTGTACCGATAGTAACGAGTAATGATTAGAAAGTAACGGGAATTAATTAGTTTAGTAACGAAAACATACGGATAAAAATTTTTTCGTTACTTTTACAGCTCTACTCGACTATAACGGCCACATTATCATTTTACAGTGGTGCCAACCGAATCAAAGATTACATACACTCTCCTTCTGATACTTAACAAATTGATTAATACTTTTTTACTACTACCAAACATTATAGCGTATCACCAGGGGGGAGGGAAGAATTATTAATTAATTCTTAATATTTTACGCTATACAGGGTACTATAATTGAATATCAAAATGCGAATTATTCAAATGAGAAGTGGATGCCTTTGGGATTTGAAAACTGTCACAAAAAGACATTTTAATAAAGATTTTTACAATGGCATCTACAAATCTGAGTGTATTTACCATTACGTTAATAAACAAGAGGTTGTGCAATTTTCTAAGCAACGCTCAGACGTACAATGAGCCCTTTAAATGCAAGCAAACAAGTATAGTTGTACTTTAAAAATCTCACAATTATTCTAATGCAAAGTATGTTACCAGTCATGATGATAGCAAACAGCAATTAATTTTAATGGTAGGGACGCCACGAATGATTAACCTGTCATTCGACAGTTACACAGTCTAGCTCAGTGGTTTTATCAGATCAGAGCAAGGATCTTTATCTCAGATGCGCTTTCAAGAGAGTTGCAGGCTGAATGGCTTCGTAGACACACATTACCGTTCTTCATCAACGGCAGGTAGCGCTGAGCGGAGATGACCACCTGGTCGATCGTCGTAACTGGCCACGCCAGCAGTACGCGGCAAGTCGCAAGTTAGAAGTGCGCCTCAGATGGTCTCCAGGACACAAGTCAGCCCAGCACACATGGACCCCAAGTCACCAGTGACTCGTCTGGGCTCCGGAATGGAATGATCCTGGCTGCCCTCCTGACTGGAAGGAAGTGTTCGTCCTTTTCTGCCGCCACGGAGGTAAACTCTAACTCCGCCTCTTGTGACGACATAGATCATAAAATTCCCCGAATCTTAGTACTATGTTCCCTGTGATTGGCTGACCATCTGACGTCATGTGAATCTGTAGCTTCTCTTGGCCACGTTAAGTTTCGGCAATCCTCGAGAGCCGATGTCTCCTTCGGGAGGAAGGAATTCTGTTTACGGCCTGCCCGGCAGAAATCCCTAATCCTCTTACCATTCTGCCCAAAAGGCGCCAGCCAGACTACCCTTCACTGAAGCGTCAAATCCTTGCCTTTCACCCTTTCACGCGCATCTTTCGAACATACAGTGGACATCCCAAGAAATGGAAAAATATTCTAATCCTTTACTTTATATACAATAAAAAGTGATATGTAACAGGGAGCTTAGCGAATCGTTACAACATATAAACAAATAAAAACATTGATATGCACTCTACGTATTCACTTAACAAATATTCCCCACTTTGGAGCCGGTAAATCATTTTCGTTAATACAATACGAATTCTCAGAATGTTGGAAACAAAAAGTGAGAACAAACGCATGGAATACTCAACTAGACAACTCATAAAAATATTAGATACACTTTTCTTTTACTGGCAAAGCTAAAATCGTTTACATAGTTCACAATTCTACACCTTTTATTTTTCAAAAACAGTCCAACACAATCTCTTCCATACGGATGTCTTTCCTTTTACACCATATAAAGTCCAATTCATAGCGATCTTGACAAATAGTTACTACACATATAACAATCTTTGTGTTACCATTTTCACAAACTGCAAAAAATGAAAGAAACTATAGAAACTCAAGAAACAATAATCTTATTCCTAGAACAATACCGAACAGAAAAACATTAATTTCTCATTACTTTATATGACTTTGTGTCTACAATGTTATGTAATTCCAATCATTTTCTGGAATTAGTAAAAAAAAGTGAAAAGAAACTGCTTGTTGGTGCTTTCATACAATTTAAAAAGGTTTAAAATAAAACAAAAAAATTTTTTTATCGACTTTAATCTCGCAGGATCTTTCGTGTTACTTAACAAGTAGCTACTAAGTCATCAAGGTTGATTTCAGTCAGCTTATTACCTTGTCATTTTCAATATTTTTTATCTTTCTTGCTCTATTTATTGTGTTCTACATGACTTACGCACATTGCATTATGTCATTTTCAATGTAAAAGCAAAGTACAGAGATTGCATGCAAGACACGAAAATGTAACTTTTCGCGTATCTCAATCGAGTGCTTGGAAAAAAAAAATATTCAAGTTGAAGGATTTATTCATAAACACAGACTGATGCTGAATGTTACTTGTATGCTGAATTTAAGCCTATGCTTACTGGGGGGAGGGGCAGGGGGAGGGAATTATGAGGGCATGTATAAGCACAACAGAACTATTATAATTAGACTTGCAACGAATAGTATATATGGCCATTCGCCCAATAACGAATATATTGCAGACTTCCTAGCCGAAAATTCCGCAAAACCATTCTGTCTGTTTGGTCTCAAAATCCGTGTTGGTGGGGATCTCTCTCGCCCGTCTGTTCAAGTATAGTTACCTGCCACCACTACAAGTCTGTTTTGGCATGCTTGACGTATGGCCTCAAAAATCGAATTTGAGTTATTTGCGACAGATTCCTTTTATTTTCTTAAGAATATCAGTTACTTACGTTAAAAACCTTTTCCACGACGTGTGAAGATGGAAAAGCTTTCTTGCTATATTTCATAATAGGCCTACAGGATGAGCAACAGGTATATTTTTCTGAATTCTGAATGCTGGTACTACTTTCTGAGCTGCGCCTTAAGTCGTTTGATAGTGACTGTTTCGATCAATTCTTCTTGTAGTTCGATACTTCATTCTTCAACGGCACCATATGGATCGATAACCGAGTGCAGTATTTTCATAGTCAAAACAGCCTCAAACCACGTTGTTAAGACCCTGAAAAGGCCGTTTAGGCTAAATGTTGAACATAGGCCAAAACGTCATCATCCTCGACGTTTGTCAATGATAAGTTTGGGAACTAGGAAAATTCTTGCCTTCCAATGTTTTTCTTGAATGGGTTACTTCTGGAAGGAATAGCTCAAATTACGGCCTCCATTTTATTAAATTCGAACTGCCTCACAATCTTCCACTCCCAAATTTCAATTATGATGATCGAAGTGAAGACATCTGATTGTTAGTTTTGCTTTGACATTGTGGAAATTAATTATGCACTATTAGTTTTGTAATTATAAGTAAAATACCTTATTATGTAATGAATCAATCTTTTTATTTTAATCAATTATTTAACGAAAAAACAAACAAACAAAATCCTAAGTATTCGGCCGAATAGTACCTAGATATTCTGTGTTCGATCAAATAAGATAAAAGTGGCCGAATACCGAATAGTTGCCGAATATTCGTTGCAAGCCTAATTATAATTGTTTTCTGCCGCAGCGTAAACCACAAAGGACGCCGTCAGAAAAACACATTAATCCATGCTTCCTAGCAGACTGCATTCCAATTGTGGCCAGCAATATCTGCAAAACTGTTACAGTGTAACTTTAGACTGATAAATGGCGATCTGATAGTGTCTAACATCATGAACAGTGCGTCATATTAACAGTGACGTTATGATTGAAACTATGTTTGAGCGGAGGAATATCTGAATAACGGCCAATCAAAGAATTGTTCATAGTTGGTTGCTAATTTTGTTATATCTTGTATCCCTACAATGTATATTCGGAGAGGTGCCGATTAGGGTGCGGGACCTCCGATATGATGAACTCATTCACCTACCACCGACAGCATCATGGCTGCTACTATAGCTGAAGTCTGTTGGGGCTGCCTCTTGCGGGATGCCACTTGCAACTTGACTTCCACTTTTGAAGGGGTCGTCTTCGAGTTGTATCACCTACCCCGGCGAAGAGCAACGGAAAGCGTGAAGATATTATTTCACAAGTCTGCTGAACATTTGAGAGACATGTTGAGTGCAGCATACACTTAATGAGAGTTTATGTATTCAGTATGTTAATTGCTCGGAAAATTTCATTTAAGGCTTGTGGTACGTTGGAGGTATTATGTGCTTCGAGATCTTCTGTGTACGACTGTATTCAAACATATAGGAATGACTCAGAGTAAGCCTGGATCATGACTTCGTGTAAATGGTAATATCCGCGTCCTTTTGATTACTGTAACATTAGTGTTTTCTCATTTAATTTTATCACTGTCTTTGGCCGCTGCGAACTGGCAAATTGTGAATTCAACTGCAGAGGTCTAAAATCCAATTTCCTCGTTTTTCGCTAGTTTCTCATGTCTTTACCCGTTTTAGCCGAGTAACTATATTTTTTCTGCAATTTGAAAACATTTGAACAGTGAACGAGTTAACGAATTTGGTGATGTAGTTGTTTTGTGTTCCACTGAGTTAAATTGAGTATATTTCATGCTTTCTCGGCATAGAGATCTTTTCTTGCTTTATTGAGGCACCCAATTTGTTTTTTGAAAAATATATTACTGAATTTGTATTTCAATGAAAGCAATCACTAATGTACACACAGTTCTCTGCTCAACCCCAGTTCGTAAGTAGTACTGAATGTGTGGTATTCATTACTTTGTTTAGACGTACATCTGCTATAATATTTAATGACAAAGTGGACAATATTCAAATAAAAAGTTGGCCAACTGTACCCACTTCCAGTTCAGTATGCAAGGTCCGTGTGGAGACAAAAAGGAAATTTGTCTCAATCAACAATAGTCCACACATCTGCATGAACTTCTTCTTTTTCCAGTTCTTGTTTCTTGAAATCTTCCATTCCGTCTGACTTTATCCATGTCTTTTCTATCTCCTCCTCCCACTGTTAAAATATTCAGTTACATCTTCTCCTTCTTGTCTCCTCTTTCTTTTAATTTAATTTTCTATAAAATTCAGCAATCCTTTAGTATGTAATGAATTAAAAAGTACAGTGCCATTAGGCACTAAGTGATCCCACGGTATGTGTGAATATTGCCGATGCGTCGTGTCAACGAAAAGAAACGTGACGGAACTAAAGCGTCCAGATTTACACACACCTTGGGGGGTGCTGACAACGTCCCACTCAACTTGGACATTAAGCGGATTTATAACCCTCATAAATAACTGAGACCCGCTTTCTATTTTCGCACGTTTCGGAAAGTTCCCGCCGAAAACTGGCGCAGACTAGCAAAAATAAACCTTAGTGACGTTTCCTAGTAAATGAGTGCTTTATGAGAGTAGGGGAAGACGATCCAGCCAATAGAGAAGCCGCCTCAATTTATTGCTGTGTTGGTTTTTTTTCTTGTCTGTTCTGGGGCCAATGTGGCGCTGGTACTTTGGCGCGGATTGCGGTGATTCGCCAAGAGCCGGACCCGACATCGCATTACGACAAGTACAGAGTCTTGCTCGGAGGAGAAGAACGGACGACGAGACACTCTGGTGCAGATCTTCAACTAGTACGGCCGAAGTGACCTTCGCTGAGTACGAGTCGGCAGCTGGGGACGCTGCCATCACGCTGGGTCGGTCGAGAAAGCTGGAAGACCCCATGTGGCGCTGGTCTTGCCTGGTCGCTGACCTGGGCTGTGAACAATGGTAAAAGCTACGACCCGGACGGAAACTCATGCAATCGTTCCACCCAGTAATGACCCTGAGATTTTGCTCTAGCTGTTTGATATTCAATGATATGTAATTGTTAACCTCAGAATAAAAACAAAATTCATGTTTGCCTAATTTCACAATAATAAATTGTACACCCAATTTTCAGTTTTCCTATTCATTACAATAATATTTCATGTGATAAGCTGAAGATTAAGTATGACTTTTGATATTCAAAATTGATAATTTTGTTAATGATAAAACAGTGTGACCCAAATATAAACGTCCCCAAGGTAGACGTTACAACTATAATCGACTATTTCCCAGTATGTCATCAAGCATTCCATTTCCAAAATACAATTTATCCATAAGTGAACTTTCCTTTGGGAGTGCACTGTTCTCGCATTTTATTTTCCACTCTTACTTTCGGCATCTTAATTGTATCTAATATGCAATATCTTTCTTCAGTCTGGCCTTTGAAATATATCTCCATTGTCTCCCAACCTCTATTTTTCTCTCTTCTAAGCTCATAAACTTTCGTCCATACTCCTCGTATAATGCATCACTGCCTTTTTCGTTATTGGTCATGTCTTCTGTTATCATGAGTATAATTAATTATTCACAGTAAATATCTACTGTTCAGTACAGAAAAATAATTATAATCACATTCATCCTTAGTGTAATCATTGCGTTCAATGTAGTAGGTGTTTGTTACCAATTCCAAGTCCGTTACAGTTGCATGTGTTTCATCATTATTATTCATTGTCAGTGTTAACTCTGCTCCCTCGGGTAAGATCAATCTCACACTGTCACCAGCTTCATTTTTTTCTGAGCATAAATATTCACATTAATCTTCGTTACGTTCATAACTCGTCCTCTATTTGTTTCCAAGTGCAGAGGATTTTGTTTCAGACTCCGCATACGTGGCAGCAGAGAGTATTTCATTATACTCGTATCTAGCCCCCGATGAAATTATATCTGTCCCCACGGCTTCGATCAATTTCCATTGTTGCTTATTCCGTTACTCTTCATAAAAAAATCCACGTTTCTGTTTGTCTCTTTTAACACTTATTTCTTCTTACTCATAAGTCATTTCATGTTAAAATTTTTTTTTTCAATTACCTGATATGAAACATTACGGTATCTTCTGCTAGTACACTCTCATCTGTTACTGCACCTACTCCACCTTCACAAGACCATTTCACTTCTTGATCTTTATTACTTTCTTCATGCCATTCTATCACTTCTGTTACTGCCCAGATTTCGTTTCAGATTCAAGACACTTCTTATTTTTTTCTTCCTTCTACAGGACGTGTCACTACACATCATTTCACTTTATCCGCAGTAATTCGCTAAGCCCGCGCATATCTTGTTCAAACTCTTCGCTTCCATTCTGTATTCTTGTGATTTTCTAGATTCTTATTGTAACTTCTACATCTGCTTCATTATTATAGTTACCAACTTACTAGTATTTAACAGTTGAGCTGTTCCTGCATTTTTCTCTCGGTAGTAGTTATTTGTTTGGACATTTTGGACATTTTACTTCAACAAAAACTTTCAAACATCAAACCACTTGCATCTACATTAGAACTGTTGACTTTTTCTTTAAAAGCATTGCTATTAGCTTCTTTCGAAACTTCCTCTCCTTACCAACCAAAATGTAACACCCCAAGTTGTTACCGCCAAAACTCACGTAACAGAAATCAAGATGGACGAAATTTTCAATTGTTCTAATACTTCAGATCTTGAACTTCTGTTCACAACATTCTCTAAAGAAAATATTATAGAAACACACAAATATATTTGCATAGTGGAATAACACATTAATAGCATTCGAGCTGCTGTTGAAAAATAACATTAATCGAATATCTAATTTTAACACGCAAAACAAAAATTAAATAAAGTAATTACTGTCAGCAGCTACACTAAACGAACCTATACAAAATTTTATTTGCTTATTATTTGTTTAATTTAAAATCTATTTAATCATACAGTTTCTCTTTAAATATAACAAAAGCTGCCAAAAAATTCGACTAAGTAATGTTGTCACTTTGACTTGAAATCAGTTTCAGATACCGTTGTTTTTTGTTGTTTATTTACATAATTACTGTCGTGTCTCACTAGCACTCTGGAAACGTCCCAGTTGCTGAAGATAAAATTTTATACAGTACTCGACAAAACTTCCGTTGATTACCGCTATATTCCAGTACGATAATTAGATCACTAATTAATATACTGTCATACTGTATACATATTTCAACTTGTAAAAGGTGATAATTACTATTATCTTGTTCTGCCACTGAAGCCATATGTAAAATTCCCGTTTCTCGTCCTATTGTTAAAACAGTTTTGAGTTAATTTTAATAACTAAGTATTTTAAATGTTTTTGTAGTGTTAAGTATATAAAAAAATAGCTCTCCTATTTAGATTATTATTATTCATCCAGTATGAAAAAGAGCATAAACTGAAAAAAAAAAGAAAGTGTTAGTTTTCAATTTCATTCACACAAAATGAAAAAAAAAATATACTTCTTCATGACAAAAATTTCTTGTTCAGGATATAACTGGGCTGGTCTGCAGAAATATTATTTATATTTGTTACTAGTCCCATGTATCTGTTTTATTTGAATGCACATTTCTGTAAAACTTCACCGTCTGCTGTCACTCACAAATGGCTACACACTATACTCAGTATGTTATACAGCGTTCTGTGCATTCAATAAGCCAATCCTTCCTATGTGTTTACAAGCACTTAAATTAACCCACCTAAGCCCTCTTGCCTATGGTCGAGTCTCGGCACCCATGTTTTTGTCTGCAGGTAAGCCAATTTAACAATTTACGGTAGTGCCAATCGCACCAAATATTATGTACACACTCTGAGCAGGGTACTCTCTGATTCATAACATAACTATTAACTCATTTTAACTAATACTAGACATATAACCTAATACTAACAATTAAATACATTCCAGGTAATCACCTTACACAGTTTGCTGACTTGGGTACCTCTGAATTTTAAAATAATCATTAACACATTTTAACTAATATTAGACATATTATAAACTAATATATAATAATTATAAATATTTGTTAAGTCGACTAGAAGAACAGGCAGACCCATTAATAGGAGAGTATCAGGCAGGGTTTCGCAAAGGTCGATCTTGTATAGAACAGATCTGGAACCTAAAAACAATTTTGCCAATGAGAAGGTGTAGAAATACTGTGATAACTTTTGTCGACTTTAAAAAGGCCTATGACTCAATAGATAGGCAAACATTATTCCATATTTTAGAGGAATTCAAAATCGATAGAAAAACAAGGTCGATTATCCAACAGACATTAACAGGTACAACTTCCAAAGTTAAATTTATGGGAGAAATATCAGAGGCATTTCACATCCATACCGGTGTTCGCCAAGGAGATGTACTGTCACTACTTCTATTTAACATGGTTCTGGAAAAAATTGTGAGGACATGGGAAAATGAAATAAAGGGAATTCAACTCGGGATTAAAAAAGAGCAGAGAATCAATGTAAAGTGTTTGGCTTTTACAGACGACCTTGCCATTTTAACCAGCAATAGAGAAGAAGCCAAACTTGCACTGGAGAAGCTTAACGAAATTTCACAGAAAACTGGCCTACGAATTTCCTACGAAAAAACTCAATACATGGAAAGCAAGCCTGCAGATAATCTTCCCATTACAACTCGGTATGGGAAAGTGACACAGGCAATGCACTTTAAATATCTGGGTGAGATCATCCAACCATCAGGACTGAACACAATAGCCAACCAAGAAAGAATATCAAAATTACAAAAAGCGTATAAGCTTACTTGGAATCACTACAATAAAAAATCTATTTCTGTTAACGCCAAACTAAGGCATTACAGCGCAGTAGTTCTGCCGGAAGCACTGTATGCTGCAGAAACTATAGTGATTCATCGTCATACAAAAATAAGAGATATTGAAAAGCAGGAAAGGAAAATTCTGAGGAAAATATTCGGACCAGTTTTTCGTGAAGGCATTTGGCTAAAAAGGCCATCAAAAGAGCTCTACAAACAGATAGAAACAATAACTGACAACTATAGAAAAAGAAGGATGAAATTCTATGGACATATTAGCAGGATGAACAAGAACAGACTCACAAGGCAAATCTTCGAGATAGTAAACACCAGTAAAAACAAGATTAAATGGATATCTGAAACAGAAGAGGACCTTAAAGAATTGGGGATCACACAAGACAACATAAACAACTGAGAACAGTTTAGAAACATCATAAAGAAACATATACTTAAACAAACACAAACCAAAAAAAGAACAGGAAACAAATGGTCAGAAGAGCGCAAGAGAGAACACAGCGAGTGTAGGAAGAGAATTTGGGAAGAAAGGAAGAAGAAAAAAACATCATGACTACTCAAGTTCAGTCGCTCTCTTTAAAGGGAATAATCGAAGAAGAAGAAGAAAAGAATTATAAACATTTCAGCTATTCACTTTACACAGTTTGATTTATAATTTTCATCGGGTTCTTTCCTACACTTTTAGTTAGTGATATCAACGCCTAGAAAAGTACATATTGTACAACTTTAAAGCAAGATAAAAAATTGCCACTAATAAATTAAAAACTTAAAATATAATGCTCAGCAAAATATTTTCTCAAGTGAGATAGGTTTTAGAATAATTCGCCATCGTGGGTGCACTAGGCGAACCCTTTTAGAGTGGTATCTTCTAAATTACAATCGGCGTCATTTAATTTACCGCACCATTCAGCCTTATTGTGTGTGCAAACGACCGCCATTTGGAACGGAATCAGTTAGATGTAGCTTATTGTGCCGCAGCTGATTGAGGAAAATAAAGAACTATTTAAGGGCGGACTCTCTTTTATCTGCCGGGTTTTATGTGAAAGAGTAGCTCTGGTTTGCGGTGTCACCATCGCTATTTCGTTGCGTCCCTCCCTTTTAGATGATGAATATCTGCTCTACAGAGTCCACTTCACTGGACACGTACCATTTTTATTTTTCTTAAATGATGGGAATAAACTCTGGTGTCACCTGGGAAAGCAAAATTGTGGGATCTTTTGTGCCGTGTTTTCCACACGATTAGCGACTCGTCAGCAGGAAGTTATACACGTAGCTGCAAATATTAGGCCTAACGGAAACTCCGAACTTGCAACTACCTGTATTACAGTGACGACGGACATACGAATATTTAAAAATAAGATACTCTAACTCCGCTTTCACAATAGTGTTGAGATATTTCATTCAGAATTTAATATGCCAAACATAATATACCAGCACTTAATACACCATAAAACGGAATAAGCTTCCATACAATTGAGCTCTGTGTAAATAATAGCATTTATATGAAGTAACTTCAATTTATTTTTATGTGCGATTGCTCAATATCCGATTCTCATATACCCTACAGTTAAATATCCAAAGTATAATATTTTCACTCTCCCTGGTTCACTTCTTATCATATATATTATTCGTATAAGGTATTTTTTTTGTAAAAAGCCATTATCTCCATTCATACTTAACCGAAATCAATGAATGAGGTGTCATTTTAAAGCTTATGGTCACATCATATTTTAAGCAACGAATTTTTCGAAACTCAACCCTTAAAGGGCAAAAATGCCGATATTTCTAAAATGCTGTTTTTTGTGTTTCGAGTCATTTATCTCCCTGGATACGTATCTGAAATCATTTAATGAAGTACCATTTTAAAGATTAAGATCTCTGCTTTGGTGACATCATATATTAAGACAGGATTTTTTCGGAATTCGACCCTTAAAGGGCAGAAGTATCAATAATTCTGCAACGCGTTTTTGTGTCACGAGCCATTTATCTCCCTGGATATCTAACCGATATAGATAAATGAGGTATCATATTAAAGATTAAGGTCTCCGTGGTCACATTATATTTTAAGAAAGGAATTTTTCGTAATTCAACACTTAAAGTACAAAAATGTTAATATTTCTAAAATGCGTTTTTTGTCTCTCGAGCAATTTATCTCCCTGGATATCTAACCTAAATTGATAAATAAAGTTGGATTATGAAGAGTAATATCTTAGCCTTATTAAGAACGATTTTTTGTTTTGTTTTGTTTTGTTTTGGAATTCAACCCTTAAAGGGAAAAAGTACCGATGATTGTACAACGCAATTTTGTTTCAGGAGCCATTTATTTCCATTAATATATAACCGAAATATATAAATGAGGTATCATTCAAAAGATTAAGGTCTCCGCTGTGGTCACATCATATTTTAAGAATGGATTTTTTTTTTCTGAATTTAACCCTTAAAGGGTCAAAACATCAGTATTTCTAAAATGCGTGTTTTGTGTTTCGAGTCATTTATCCCCCTTGATATTTAACAAAATTGATAAACAAGATGTCATTTTAAAGACTGAGGTCTTCGGTTCCGTTTAACCATATTTTAAGAAAGAAATTTTTCAAAATGCGACCTCCCTTGATAATTAAACAAAATTGGCAAACGAGATGTCATTTCAATGACTGAAGTCTTCGGTTCAGTTACACCATATTTTAAGAAAGAAATTTTTCAAAATGCGACCCTTAAAGGGCAAAAGTATTAATATTTCTACAACGCATTCTTCTGTCACGAGCCATTTATCTCCCTTGATACCTAACTGAAATCGATAACTGCGGATTAGTTTTAAGAATTAAAATATCAGCTTTGGTCACATCATTTTTTATGAAGGACCTTTCTCAAAATTCAACCCTTAAGGGGCAAAAATATCACCATTTTTAAAACTTTTTTTTTTACCTCGCTTGATGCCAAACCGAAATCGATAAATGAAGTATCATTTTGAAGACCAAGGTGTCCGCTTTGGTCACACCATATTTTATAAAAGGAATTTTTTGGAATTCTACCCTTAAAGTATCACTATTATTTCTACCGGTTTTTTTATTTTTATTGTTTATTTTTATTACGAGCCATTTATCTCCTTCGAAACCTTACCAAAATCAATAAATGACATATAGTCAATTAAGTGAAATCATAAATTAAGAAATAATTTTTCGGTATTTGATGCTTAAAGTGGTCACGCGTATGAGTCAGTTCAGAGCCAAGTCCCACAATGAAGAAATGACAGAGATGTCAATAATCGTTTTTTATACAATAAGTAGCATTTCGGATATTTTTTTCTGTTACGGAAACATCTTTGTTTAGCTACACAACTCCAATGTAAACATTTTATTCGTACAGCAACACATATCACAGAGATGTTGATATGGTGTGTGCGTTTTGTTCAGGTTGGTTGTATACTGTTAAGGTTCAGTGACCGTTTGTCATACATACTGTGTGTTTTAAATTTTCCTAACTGTTTGGTAATATGTTGTAAGTATTTTGATGCATATCTATTACACTAAACAAATAAATATTCGCTACACAATTGCGGTTCTACTTGTCATTATACAATTACAAGCATTCAATATTGTCGCGTTGGAACCGGGACAGGTGTGAATTCGAAGGTTACTTGTCAATGAACACAGCACTTAAACTGAGAACAGGTTTATTGAGAACTCAAACATACACGCAGCACTGACTGCCTCTTGGGCAGAATGCTCTTCTATTTATACACAGATAGAACGTACTAGAGATTACAAGAGTAGTTAACAAATGAAATGTGTAGAAGTTACAAGTGACCTTAGGAAACATGTAGAATCTTCTGGAAATAATAAACAGAATTAAATAATTTTTGTCAGTGGGCGGGATTGAACCGGCGACCTTCGGTACCGCAATTCGTGACGCTACCCGCTGCGCCATGCTGGCAGACGGTACACTGGCGTTCATGCGGCATTGCTCCCTCTCCTGAGGAAAACAGCGTCCCGCTGTTAGATTTCTTTTGGGGCACGCTGAAGTGTCCTGGATCTTGATCTTGTCGTGGGTCCTCTGTATGGCAGTTCTGGAGGGCCCCTCCTGTTTGTACTATTATCTTCCTGTCCGACTTCCTCAGTATCCAAACCGTCCTCAGAGTCCTTGAACAAGAAGCTGGTTGTGCCTAGCTGCTCGTCAGGATTGTAGTAAGGCTTCATGCGGAGGACGTGAACAATGTCCCTTCGCTTTCGTCGTTTCGAAGACGGCTCATAATCCTCGACTTCGTATGTGACGTCTGACCGGCGGCGTATGACACGATACGGACCAAAGTACCGCTTCAGTAACTTTTCTGATAGCCCAACCTTCCGGACAGGGGTAAAAATCCATACGAGATCTCCTGGGTTGTACGCAACAGGTCGGTGCTTGCCGTCATACCGCTGACGGTCCCTCTCCTGGGTGGCCAGTGTTCGTATGCGAGCCAGCTGTCTTGCTTCTTCGACCCTGGTAATGAGCTGTTTTATATAGTCATCCTGAGTGTCGTCCGGCTGGAATGGGAACAGCGTATCCATTGTGGTCTCAGCTTCACGGCCATGGAGCAGAAAAAACGGAGTGAAGCCTGTCGTATCTTGCCTTGCTGTATTATAAGCAAATGTGACCACTGGCAGTATTGTATCCCAATCCTTCTGCTCAACATCCACATACATCGACAGCATATCGGCTAATGTCTTGTTGAAGCGTTCTGTGAGACCGTTTGTCTGAGGGTGGTATGCAGTTGTCATCCTGTGGACAACGTCGCATCTTGACATGACCTCTGATACTAGTCTTGACTGGAATACCTTTCCACGATCGGATATCATCACACGTGGTGCTCCATGCTTCAAAATAATGTCTTCTACTAGAAATTTTGCAACCTCTGGAGCTTCTGCAGTCGGCACAGGTTTGGTGACAGCGTAGCGCGTGAGGTAGTCGGTGCAGACTATTATCCATCGGTTACCGGTTGTCGACTTCGGGAACCTCCCCAAAAGGTCGATCCCAATTCGGTGGAATGGAACTGCTGCAGGTGGAATTGGTACTAGATGACCTGGAGGTAATTGCGGCACATGTTTCCGTCGCTGGCACTCTTTACAGTGACTCACATAATGCTTGACAGATCGGTAGAGACCCTTCCAGTAATACCTGCGTCTGATTCGGTCCAGGGTCTTCACAAATCCCAGATGACCGGATATTGGAGCGTCGTGGAAATACTTGAGAATAGCTGGCTGGAGATGAGCTGGAACGACCAGAAGCCACTTGGGGCCTAGTGGATCGTAGTTGTTCTTATACAATGTCCCATCTATCAATTGAAACCCTCCTTTGGCCGGTTCTCCTTTCTCCAAGGCGTCTATGGTTCTTAATAACTCTGAATCTTCCCTCTGTTCAGCTGCAACGTCACCTAATTCAGCGAGGGCTGAAATTCCATTCATGCTGTTGTGTTCTATTAAAGGATTCCTTGAAAGGCTGTCGGCATCCTTGTGTTTGCGTCCGTTTTTGAATACCACCGTGACGTCGTACTCTTGAAGTCTAAGTGCCCATCTTGCTAGTCGACCTGATGGATCCTTCAAGCTGGTTAGCCAACATAAAGAATGGTGGTCTGTTACGACGGTGAAAGGTTTGCCGAATAAATACGGACGAAACTTGTTGATAGCCCAGACAACTGCGAGGCATTCTTTCTCGGTTGTAGAGTAGTTTATCTCGGGCTTAGAGAATACTCTTGATGCATAGGCTATCACCTTCTCAGCACCTTCCTGAATTTGCACAAGCACTGCACCGATCCCATAACCGCTGGCGTCAGTGTGAAGTTCAGTTTCTGCATTCTCGTCGTATAAGGCTAGAACTGGTGCGGAAGTTAGAGCCTCCTTAAGTGCCTGGAAAGATCTTTCTTTAGTTTCATCCCAGTAAAACTTGGCGTCTCCCTGCAAAAGTTCTTGCAGTGGACGTGCCATGTTACAGAATCCTTTTATGAAACGCCGGAAGTATGAGCACAGCCCAAGAAAGCTTCTCACATCACGAATGTGCTGAGGAGTTGGAAATTCCATGACTGCCCTTACTTTATCTGGATCAGCGCGGACGCCATCTCCGTTGACCAGGTGCCCCAGGATTTTTATCTCTCTGGCGACGAAGAGGCACTTCTTCGGATTGAGGCGGAGTCCTGCAGTCTGAACACACTTCAGCACCGTTGACAGGCGACTCAGATGTTCTTCAAATGTTTTCGAGAAAACAACAATGTCATCTAAATAACAAAGACACGTCGTCCACTTAAGGTGTCGAAGTAAGTTGTCCATCATGCGTTCGAATGTGGCCGGAGCGTTGCATAATCCGAATGGCATTACTTTGAATTCATAGAGGCCATCAGGTGTAATAAAAGCCGTCTTTTCTCTGTCAGCTTCGTCAACCTCGATTTGCCAGTAGCCTGTCTGCATGTCCATGGTTGAGAAGTATGTAGCTCCTTTCAAGCAGTCTAAGGCGTCGTCGATGCGCGGCAGTGGGTAGACATCTTTCTTTGTGATTTTGTTCAGCCGCCGATAGTCGACACAGAATCGCCACGTACCATCCTTCTTCTTTACGAGGACCACCGGAGATGACCAAGGACTCTCCGAAGGTTGAATAATGTCATTATGCAACATCTTCTCCACTTCCTCTCGAATTATTCGCCTTTCGACTGGTGACAATCGGTACGAGCGCTGGCTAATGGGCGGATGATCCCCAGTATTGATACGATGCTTTATCGTGGGCCGTTTCGTCTGACCTTTTTTTTGCTGGGGTGTGAATACACCAGAGAATTGGCGTAGTATAGCTAACACCCGGTGGTGTTGTTCCTTGGTCAGGCCGGACCCTATTGGCAGTTCCATAGTTGTTTCCTCCAGCGTGTTGTCGGTACTAGTAACAGAGCATGGATCTTCGTTAATGACGTTGAGCTCGCCCTCCTGGACTGGTTCAGCTGTCCCTATGCACATTCCCTTGGGGATAATTTGTGACTGCTCGTGACAGTTGGTGATCCAAATGTCTCCTCGACCACCGATAATGCTTATGATAGCCGCTGGTATGTAGATTTCTTTCGTGAGCCTAATAAACTTTCTACTATCGACAAGCACTTCAAGGTTGCGGTCGTCCGTGTTTTTGACTGGGACTCTTCTCATTGCGAACGGCGGGATTGTCACGTTGTCAACGGCGAATAACTTCCCAGAAGATTCTGTGTTACGTGTACCCGTCGCAACGACTTCTTCAATTTGCAGCTCAGACGTTCCACAGTCAATGACAGCTTGGGATGCCTTAAGGAAGTCCCATCCAAGGATGACATTATGACTACATTCTGTTAAAATGACAAATTCAACTGGCTGGGTCCTGTTGTTGATGGTTATTCTCGCGACACAAGCTCCAGCTGGCTGGACGTACTTTCCATTTGCGACCTTTAGCACAGTTGCCCCCGTATCACGGAACATTGTCTTCTTTAGTGTGCGACGATAATTGTCCGACAATACGGAGAAAGAAGCTCCTGAATCAACCAGCGCCCGGACAGGTTGGCCGTCGATTATAACGTTGATGAGATTTCCCGACATCTTAGTGACTGTCATCCATGGAGGATTTTCATCTGCGGCGGCCTCACCTCCGTAGATGGTCGCCTTGCTTAGTTTTCCTGCGTGCGGCGGCTAGGGGAGCGGCTGGTAGCTCTGTCCGGCGACGATGAACGGCAGCGGCGCGTCGGGGATCGACCTCGTCTAGGGTACGGCGATGGGCTTCTTCCCGTAGGTCGACCGAACTCGTCAGCGGGTGGCTGCCTGGGGTAGAACTGTTCGGATGGCGGACGTCTTGCGGCAAAATAATCGTCAAATACTCGTCTTCTCTCTCTGCAGTAGCGTATGACATGTCCAGGGCGCCCACAGTGGAAACATACTGGCGCGTTGTCTTCTGTCCTCCAGACGTCCGTTCGTCTGCGGGACGTCATAGGTGCCGGAGGATTTGGTTGTGGCCGTGTCGGCCGGTTCCTAGGCTGCCGTTTGGCAGCTGCAGCATACGTCATATCAGGGCGAGGCCATTCTTCACGTCGAGTGCGATTGGCTCGGCAGACAGGAGCTATTGTCTGAAATACCTCTTTTTCCGCCGCGTCGGCTCCTTCATGACCCACTGGGCTTACATCCATGGCCATGATCTGATGCTCACTCGGTTCAAGAGTCCCAGCTGCCATGAACTGTTGTAATTCTTCTCTCACAATTTGTCGTATGAGAGACGCAAAGTCGTGCTGGTCTTCCACAACTGCCATAGGGACTACGTTGGGAAGTCTGTCATACTTCTTTCGCCCAACCCTCCTTTGTTGCATCTCCTCAATCCGCTGGCACCACTTGATGAACTCTTCCGTCGTAGCGACGTCTTTTATCAGAAGAGCTTGGTACATGTCTTCTGCAATACCTTTCATTAGGTGCGTGATTTTGTCGGCTTCAGTCATATTCGGGTTGACTACGTTGCATAGGGCCAAAACATCCTGTATGTAAGATTGCGTCGGCTCCCCATGTCGTTGGGCCCGGTTCTTCAGTTGTTCTTCCGCCGAGCGGATTTGTCGCTGGTGGTCCCCAAACGTTTTCTTAAGTTCCGTCTGGAACATTTCCCAGTTATTCAGTTTTTCTTCGTTGTTCTCGAACCACTGCTGGGCGGTTCCGTCCAGATAGAAATAAACATTTGCCAAGCACATGGTATGATCCCACCTGTTGTACTTGGCGACTCGGTCGAACCCTTTTAGCCATTTGTTAGGATCCTGTCCAGCGTCTCCAGAGAACACCGATGGGTGTCGAATGTGCAGCTGGCTTGCCGCCATGGGTTTCCTAATGACGCGGACTTTCGGAAGGACGTACTGAGTATATCCTTTGTAGTCCGGTTCCAGTCCGTGTAGGCGGCGACTTTTACGTTGCCTAATCGGAGCCACGACGATGCAGCTGTTGCACAGGGTACCCGGCGTCTCCACCAAACTATGTCGCGTTGGAACCGGGACAGGTGTGAATTCGAAGGTTACTTGTCAATGAACACAGCACTTAAACTGAGAACAGGTTTATTGAGAACTCAAACATACACGCAGCACTGACTGCCTCTTGGGCAGAATGCTCTTCTATTTATACACAGATAGAACGTACTAGAGATTACAAGAGTAGTTAACAAAGTGAAATGTGTAGAAGTTACAAGTGACCTTAGGAAACATGTAGAATCTTCTGGAAATAATAAACAGAATTAAATAATTTTTGTCAGTGGGCGGGATTGAACCGGCGACCTTCGGTACCGCAATTCGTGACGCTACCCGCTGCGCCATGCTGGCAGACGGTACACTGGCGTTCATGCGGCAATATTTTTGTCATTTAAAGGTCAAATTCCGAAAAAATCCTTTCTTAAAATATAACGTGACCACGGCGGGGACCTTAATCTTTAAAATGATAACTCATTTATCCATATCGGTTAGATATGAAGGGAGATAAAGGACTTGTGACACAAAAACGCGTTGCAGAAATATTGATACTTTTGCCCTTTAAGGGTCGAATTCCGAAAAAAATTCTGTCTTAATATATGATGATACCAAATCGGAGATCTTAATCTTTAAAATGATACTTCATTAAACGATTTCAATATGGTATCCAGGGAGGTAAATGGCTCGTAACACAAAAAAACAGCATTTTAGAAATATTGACATTTTTGCCATAAAAAAGTACGAATTCCGGAAAATTCCTTTCTTAAAATATGATGTGACCAAAGGAGAGACCATAAGCTTTAAAATGACACCTCATTCATAGATGATAGATTATTTGTTTATTTATTTTAATGTTTTTTGTTTTTAAACCAACTTAGTCCAGTAACCGAAGGTTGGTTGGATACTCCCATAGGAGGTATACCAAGCCATTGCATAAGAGGTAGAACGGCCAGTTCCTTTCCTACAGTTTAACCCGGAATCCGAATCACGGAACGTACTGTCATATCTCATATTTTCAAACACAGCTCTTAAAAAATCCTGGCCCAACGGATATTCGAATCCGGGATCGGACCCCGAACTTCTGAAAGCAAGCCCCTTAACAACTGAACTACCAGACCACTGTTTCGGCATTACTCAATAAAAAATTACAAATAAGTTACATCCGAATAAGCTGTAACAAAGCAGGAGAATCACTTTTGAAGTTTATTAATGTAAAGAGGTTGATGAAATACTAGGTGCGAATGAAAGGAAAGAAAATTAAGCATTTATTATGCTGTAATCATGAATTGCCTGTGCTTGAAGTGAAGCTTCATTACGCTTACACTGAAGCACCAAGCGTCAGTATTATTTTGCGAGATGGTTATTACGGTACACTATATTTGATTATCCAGTGTGCAACCTTGTTTAGAGACAGACAATAGTTTCACGACTATGTTTGAAGTTAATTTTTACCGAGCCAGTTGGCTGTGCGTTAACGTTCTGGCGTGGTATTGGGGGGAAGGCGGGTTCGACTCCCCGTTCGGTCACCCATATTTCAGTTTTCCATAATTTTCCTAAATTATTTCAGGCAAAAGCTGGGATGGTTCCTTCAAAAGGGTATGGCTGAATTCCTTCCAGTTCCTTGCCCCCTGTCTTCGATAAAGCGTATAACCACAAGAAAAAAAGTAGTTGTTTTGTCACCTTTCTAATGAATTTGAGGGAACCTCAGTGCGGAGACTTTTTTTATTACTTTTGTAATTTTTTACAAGCCTGTTTGACATGTTAATTCAGTGTCAATCTTACCATTGGTTTTGCCTGAAAATTGTTGTTCTTAATAAATAAAATGCATGTGTTATTCCGTACTCATTTTCACTAGACTGATTATTTCTTGTCACTTTGTACTTAAAAGTAATTTGTTGCGATTAAACACGGAATTTGTACATGCTATTGACAGACGAATGTTTTAGACAGACATCTTTGTGTTCCTTGCAAATTCCAAAACCATAAAGATACATGAATATTACCAGCGTGTGGTCAACTGATGAAAATCATATATTTGTATCACCTTTGAATTGTCATTTAGTTGATTTCAGTTGACCGACTGGCTTAAGCTGTATATTCACATTTAAGATAAAATGAGAAACTTATCCTGCACTCCAATAGATAGAGCTAGTGATCGTTACATTGTAACCTTTTCTCTGAGCTGACTGGTTGTGAAAGATCTTGGATAAGTGAAAACACTATCCAGTATCCACGCAGCTTAATCATCCTGCGAGCACCTATCCGATAGCAAGGACGGGTCAGTTACTAGCCGGTTAATTGTGAGTAAAGGTTTCTGCGTGGGGAGGACAGGTCTAATACAGAGGCTGTCACTCAAGAAGAGGATGATGAGCTGCTAACAGCAGGGGGCACTTCACCAGGACGTCCAGCTAGAACGATATAAGGGTAAATTCACACAGTTAACCTTGCATTTCTTCATAGTAAACTAGCCTAAAATTCCGTCAAAAATGAAGGTTATTCTGGCTAGTCATTTATTCACAGTTGCTTAAATAAATAGAATTGTTGTAAAATAGCTCTCAATGCAATTCCTCGTGCCTTACGCTGTAGCAAAAAGTCTCTGTTGACTTCCTGGTAATGTTCATTTCAAACTGAGAACAAACTCCCATAATATTGCCGATAGAAAATAAAAGCTTCAATTACACGTGAATTAATACATTCACTGTATTGCATGTTTATGTCGCGATATAAACTTGACCAAAAAGTTCATATATTTTTCGTGATTCAGATTCATATAACAGGTTTGAACCACTCACACAGTTACATGCGGCTGAAATAATAACCTCAGTAATAAAACTTCATAAAAGCAAACAAAATTAAAAGTAAATCTTAACAAACTTACATTTTCCCACATAATATTAGTTTTAATCATGTCTGAGGCCGCATAGATCGCGATCAGTGTGGAAGTACCTTCATTAAAAAGAAGTAATGTTTTCAGTAACATGGCGCTCATGAGAACAAAGTATCTTTTAAAAAAAAATCTTAAATTACTTATGCCCTCTGCTGTATTAACGTCAAATTCCAATTGTCATTCAACTTAGGCTAAATTTCAACCTAGTAAAAACTTCTGCTAACATTGCTGCTCGAAAATTAAAGTATTTATCTTACATATATATGTAGAAATAATTTAACTAAAATTTCTGCTACGAACTAATATAAATAAATTAAAAGCAACTAATAATTAATATGTTAACCCAATACATACTTTTCTTTCAGTGCTTTAGAGTTCATTTAATAGCGGACGCTTAATTAATCAGAATTATGATGCTCATAACCTCTCCTACGAGATAAAATTTCTGGCCATTGTTAATCCAACAATGTGACGTCACAGACATGATGACCAAACTTCGCCTTTTATTAGTATATATTATTTAAACCCAACAAAGATTGTTATAGTTTAGTGGACATGTTAGTGGATGATGTAGCAAGATACAGAGGATGTGGCTAGGAAAATAGATGCTCACAGTGGTTCTAATATTTTTAAAACCATGTAAGTAAGACGACTTTTAAACGAAAAATACAATATCCGCCAACTATCCTCTTCCGGTAGTGGATTACAAATACATGCTTTCTCTTTCTTTCCGTTTTGTCACAATTTTTCAGTGGTTTGTCCCATTTCCTCAAGAATGTTCGTTTTTTATGTGTAGGGCCTTTCCTTGAAGTAATCCCAAAGAAAAAAAAAAAATGGCGTTCTTAATTCATCAAGAATTGGTGGCTTACAAACGTCACAAGAGTTTTGAGATTATTAGTTCAAAAAACGTGATCAGATGTTGCACCTTCGTATTGAAACCAAGTATACTGCAAGCCATTTTTATCAATTTTTTGTAAATAAAAAAATCGCAGTTTCATTTGGTACCCATTACTAGTCGTCTTCGAACGAAAATAATCCATTATGCAGTCATTCTTTACGTGGCTCATGAACTAATTTTGGATGTTATGTTCTCAAATAGCGACTATTTCATTTGTTTACGTATCCACTTGTTTCGAAATAAGCTTCGCCACGAGGATAATTTATTTTATCAACAAATTTTTTCTATCAGTACTTACCAGCAGTAATGTTGCACTCCACCGTCGTTGTTGGCAATTCTTTTTTTCAAATTATTTTTGAGTGGTTAAAAACCCAAATACTTCCCTAAAATTGTTCGAAGAAACAACACTTTCTTCTTCAGTACATCTACCAGTTGGTAACAGATTTTCACAAATATTTCTTACATGATCAATGGTCTGTGACGTGCGTAGTGTAAGAAATCTGCCAGGCTTCAGTAAATCTTGCAGCGTATATCGTGCTTCAAAATTAACATCAAACTGTGAATTACTGGCTTTGAGCAAACACTGTGCGCATCAAAAAATATTTGGCAGTGAAGGAACCATTTTGATAAAATATTTTAATAAGCATTAATGTAGTCCCAGTACCAACTGCACAGCCTTCAGCTGACTGCAAGCAACATAAACTGCAGAAGGTGACATCAGAGTAGTCTGGCCGTGTGGCGCGAGCACGTTGAGAAGGCCGTCCAATTTATTGGAGGTCAGCGTCGGCCACGTTTAAAAAGGTTTTAATAACGCTCGTCGTCGCCCCTGCTCTAAAATCGGATCCACAGCTGCTATGAATAAACCAACGGTCGTTATGTTGGAACGTCGACATCTGGTCATCATCGCCCTTCGTTAAACCTGTAAATTGTCAGGAAAATAATCTACAAGATGCTTCATTTCTGGATTTAAGAAACTACCAATTGGTCCAAAATAACCGTCTTTCAATAGTGTGAATGTGGCATTTTCAAAAGAAAAAAATAGCAGACCTCTACCTGCAAGTATTATAGTTCAGAATTTCTCAAAATACCCTCCTCGAGATTAAAAATGTTTCTATCCTGGATCCCACCATTGTTCGAACCATTCGAACCTCGAATATACTTGGGACTTCGTCTTCCGCCATGACTTAAATCTGGGAATCGGAAGAGCTCAGTGTGGGCGTACAACGAGACTTGAACAACCAGAGCAATCCTGTGCTTTGCCTATAAATTCAAAATAAGTTTAAGTGTGAATGGTTGGTAATGTCATTTCAAGGCAAATCAAAATCCGATTAATGAATGTTACGAGATCATTCATTCCGTCAAACCCCTCATACTGATTCCATCTGAGGGTAGAAACAATTCTTGAGTGGAAACGAACGTGCCGTGTCCGGAGGGTAACTTTGATTGTAAATGATGACAAGAAACGTCACAGAGTAAATGCTTCTAGTATCTTCGGCTTGACGCATGAAATCATCAGTTCTATTAACGTTGCAATCGTCATATTCGATTGAATTTTTTGCTGTTGCACAATACTCACAAATCAGTAACGCCCTGAAATGAGTGCACTGACACGTTAAATGCTGCAGTTTCCTTTCCACAGCCATTTGTTTATTTTCTACCACGGATACATCTGTCTTCAGCATTAGGTGTTTAACTTACTTAAATTCTTTCACTTACCCTTGTTGAAGCGGTCCTCTTTCGGGACGCTTCATATCTGTTTGGTAAGGCATGATTGAGTGCCACACGGACAATTTTGTTTCGCCTGCCTACTGGACGCTGTTAGGTGCGTCTCTGTGAGGGGAGAAAGCCCCAAGGCCACGCTTCCCTTGTGGCCGCTTGCAGGTGTGCGTGGTACAAAGAAAGGATTAACGGTACCTAACTGAGAAGGGAACGGCAGTGCGGGGGTGACCCTGATACAGAGCGGTTGTATTCGTGCGTGCATGCCATGATAACACACTATTAATTGATGATAAGCTCAAACGAGTTTTGTTTGTTTCCATGCGAAAACCCTCCCTTTGAAGAGACGGTTGCAGCTGGACCACTGAGACGCCATTCGAAAAGGATAATCACCGAATGTGTGCTAAAGGAAGTGTTCGTCCAGTGTTGACACGGTGTGACGGTTAAATTTTGTTTTGTGTTTGTTGAGCACAGAAATTCCAGAAGATCTAAAGGCGTTGACTTCCACATAAACATCGACTAAGTACAGTATATGGTAATTACATGACTTTTATCCGCAAGGACAAACCGAGCCAGACTG
>JARYHS010013630.1:271626769-271657931 GCA_031002005.1 Vandiemenella viatica
ATTAAATTATCCGCTGTGGTCACATCATATTTTAAGTAAAAACTTTCCCCAAATTCAACTCTTGAGGGCAAAAATATCAACATTTCATAAACTTTTTTTTACCTGACTTGATAACTAACCGAAATCGGTAATTGAGATATCATTTTAAAGACCAAGGTAGCTGCCTTGGTCACACAATATTTTATAAAAGGAATTTATTGGAATTCTACCCTTAAGGGACAAAAGTATCAATATTATTTCTACAGAGTGTTTTTTTTTTCTTTTTTAATTACAAGCGATTTATCTTCTCCGATACCTAGCCGAAATCGATAAATATCATATTGTTTTAAAGATTAAGATCTCCAGTTAGGTAAAATCGTAAATTAAGATTGAATTTTTCTGAATTTGGTGCTTAATGTGGTGGCGCGTATGAGACAGTTCAGAGCCAAGTCCCTAGATTGTAGCAGCAGGTATCACAGAGATGTCAATAAACTATTTTTATTTAATAAGTAGCTTTTCAGATATTTTTTTTTCTGTTGGGAAACACTTTCGTTTTACCATGCAATTCTAATGTAAACATTTTATTCGCACAGCACCAAATATCACAGAGATGTTGATATGTTGCATGCATTTTGTTCAGGTTGCTTGTATTCTGTTAAATTCAGTGACAGTTTGTCGTAAATAAAAAGTGTTTTAAATTTTTCCAACTGTTGCGTAATATGGTGTAAGCATTTCGATGCGTACTTATTATGCTAAATATATATATATATTTGCTACAAAAGTACGGCTCTACTTTTCATTATATTACAAGCATTCAACGTCACTATTCATTGTATTTTATAAGGGACATTTTCGCACGGGTCGTCTTGTATGGATGTAAACTTGAATATTCTTGTGTCCGGAAGAGCTATCGTATAACTCTTGTCCTTTTCAGAACATCGGTACTCTTTAATTTGTGCAAGTTATATAAGTATATAAAACTTTCATTCCTCCCAATTTCGTAATATGCATAATCATACGACACATAGCACGAGGCAGCATTTCCCAAACAACTGTCACAATGAGTTGAAAAAATTTGTGATTTAAATATACTACAATCTTATCACCGTCAATAAGAGTCGAGTTTTAGCAAACTGTTTTCTTAATTTGTTAATCTGAAGTCGCTGTGTGCGATGTGTCTAATTAAGTAGGGGTAAATCTTGCCACGATGATAAGAGAGACTGTCAGCAGAGTCTAATTACCCAAAAATGCGTAGAAACTGTTCGAATTGGTTACTTTATTTCTTTAGTAGCATTTTCCTTTTACTTCATGAGTGTGGATGTTAATTTCTGCAGACATGTTTTACAATGTGTTTCAAGTACCAAATACAATTGTGGAGAAGCAAAAAACGTAAATGTCATCTCAAAAAATTTTCCTTTCATTTATCTTAAATTCAGTATTCTTACTAATGTCAGATTTTTTTTACTGTAACTTAGTATAATTTATGAAATATATAAAATTAAATTAGTAATAGTGGATTAAGTTACGTGGAAAATTGTAGGTTTTAATACTTAACGATAATTTTTGTACGTTAAAATTCAGCTGTTATGGTAACTAAGTATAAACTTTGGTTAAGATTCTATCTGAGATCATAAGGAAGGGTTTTATGTGCAGTGTGTGATATATTGTTTTCTCAATAGTTAACATAAGTAAAAAACGCATTTTTAAAAGCCACGAATAAAAAACCATCATGGTTTGGTACCAACATTAATCACACAGATGTTTACCGTAAATTAAATGCCAATATTCTGTTATTGTTATTAAAGTTTAATTATATGATTAACCATTTCGTTTTGAACGTACTTTACTGTAGTTCAGAACATTGAAGAAATATACAACCAGAGTTACGTAGTAAAAATTATAAAGAAGTCCAAAGAAGTTTTTTGAGGATATTTGTTAAAGCAGTGTTCATCCAAGATGCAATATGATCTGTGGCGCCTATCTGTTCCTGGTGCAAACAAATTATAATTTCTTCGTTCGTCCCCCCATCACGTAGGATGATAAGACACGTGCTATATTTTAAGCTATACAGTAGGCTTTTAGAATCTAAAACCGCATCGAAATTGGTGCTGTAGTTTTTGCGTGATGCTTCCGCAAACCGTCAGACAGACGCAGCTCGCTAACAGATTCATAATACGGAGTAAAGCTGATAGGTGTTCTGTAAGTATCTTCTTGTGGAAGAGAAATTAGAAATCGCGTTAAAAATTCTTAAGCTGTCACCAAAAAAAGGTATTTAATGTTACTCATACTATCAACAACGTATCCAAAGTCTTTGGTCTCTCACTGCGTAAGCTATCCTATTAAAAATGTGTCTCCCCGTTTCGAAACGTAAAGCCATTAGTAACATTCCCACTAGGTTTTACCAGGTCATGAATTGCGCAAACAGAAGTAGATACTTTTTAATCGAAAAGTTATGTGAAATAATTTGCTGACTCGTGATACTAGTAAGTTTAGTTAAAATTTTGCTTCCAATTTGGAAAGTTATCACTAATTCTTTTATGGTAAGTATGTGTGTCAATAGTGTTATGGCGAATTTCTATTGCGATTTAAGTACCAATGGAATCGGAAATGAAACATGTAACGTCAATACATAGCTTAGTGCCATTAATACCTATATCAAACGCACTGAAATAAATTCAGAAAACTTTGATGCTTATCATAGTTAAAAACAAGAGATAAGTAAATTTATTATAAAAAATAATATAAGTTTTCGTTAAACGCTATTGTTAGGCACCATATACTTTTTTTAGTTTCAGCAAGGATTGCAATATGACAATATTTTCTACGATTTCTCCTTAACATCCGTTACATTGCACTCGATATCATACAACCACATACTGAATACTTTCAACTCGGAGCCGGGGTAGTTGGGGTATACTGTATTACAGCTGCAGTGTATTACAACCTTCGAAACATGTGTTCTAGTTTTGGCTTACTTCCTCCTTACCAACTCGTATCTCATATTTATTTCTTCAGACTTTATGCACCAAAAATTAAATTACGTATACAAAACGAAGAAAAATGGATGCAACGTAACATTTAGCAGCAAACATTCCATCATCATTATAACGTTGCGGTGGTTTCACTATCATCCTCAAACTGGATCAGGTGCAAAATAATGAATACTTCTATTCTTAGCGGAAGACGATACTAGTGACGTTGGTGAAGTTAACAAACAAAGCGATACGCAAATTATACATAGTGTCCATCCCTTTTGTTTACACTGTAGTCCGCCATTTTACTTGCCTTTCCGTATCGCAGCACACGGAAGGTGCTGTGAGGAAGGTAAACGTGTATCTAACAGTAACGGAAGTTCAATGGGCACTGTTCACTTCTCTTCAATGTCTATAACCAGTTTTTCCTAACTGGCAACCACTGAAGATCAATTAAATCAGTTTGGATGAATATCGTTTCATTGATAAATAAATAGATAAATAAGTATTTAAATACAATAGTAATTTAGTTGTAATCACTAAGGGCAAGACTATAAGAAATGCGGGAATTCAAATAACGGTATGTCAGCAGAAAAGATAACCGACGTTAAAAATTTAGCAACGACATATCTGGGAACTCATCAGAAAAATATTTTGTATAGTGGCTTTCCAAATTGTAAAAAACAGTAAAAAAAATATAATTTTAGAGCAACTTCTAGCTCTATTATTTTACTGAAAATTCAGTACCTTAATCATATTTTTGGGATCCCATAATTTGTTAGTGTATTAGCTTTTGTTCGGAATGCATACTTTCATATAGATGCTTACGTGTTTCATAAAAGTAAAGGCAGTGTAAAGACAATTTCAGTCTAAAAATAACATCCGTTTTTTTTAATTATTATTTTATTATTTTGTTTTGTAAGCTGAAGAAGTATCAGTTTTTTTATAACAGCCTGACAGCACTATCAGCAGTGAATAACAGTTTCATTGCAACTGCGTACGGTTGCTTGAATAACGTCCGGGAGGAAATTAAGTGACGAACAACTCAACTCGTTGGGATATACATGAGCGCAGCTGTACTGCAGTACTGTAAAAATCAACATTTCAAAAAATCTAATCAGGTACTCCCAATGTTATTTATAATTGAGTAACTCCCTTAATAAGCGAACTTGGATGTTAATATTAGTTTAAAGTCGTGATCGACAGCAAAGCTGGTCCTACAGATAATGTCACAACAGCCGGACACAAAATTTAGATTTTGTATTACGCGGTAGATATATTAGATATTGAACCCCTTGCAGAAGTAGGTTAATGACTAGCTCATGGTAAAAAAAAATGAAGAAAAAAATCAGTAGCTGGAACAAAGATTTACAATTCACTAAAAATTAATAAAAATAAAATAATAATAATTTAATGGAAGTATAGAATTGTTTAATTGCAATTTGTAGCGCTTCATCAACCCTTGTCTAAAAATAAAACCCTTACCTTATTGAAAACAGCAGAAGAATTTACTGCCTGGGAAACCTCGTAGGAGAGGTTGGCCGATTAAGTAACAGAGTTTCAATTCACCCCTGTCGTCGCTGCACTGACTATAAAATAGAATCGTGCATACATAATTCAGTTCGCTCCAAAATTACGGCCTTACTAGGTTCCTATCAATGACAATCGGATACTTAAATCTTTGTACAGCTATTCGCGCCATCAAACAAGACACGTATGTCACATAATTCCTCAAGTATTTATGCTTTCGATCACTAGATTCTATGATTTCACGTTCACACGCAGTGTTTAATGGCAAATGGACGTAAATGTTCAAATCGGGATTTTCTAATCTTATAATGAAAACTGAAACGGTTAATGCACAATAATAATAAGACCAATAATTAACGAAATAGGGGTTCTTAAAGTTATGTTAGCAGACTTAAACAACAGTACAATGTCCAAACATAAAGTAATAAACCGTTCAATCACTTCCTAATTGAACCGGGATGTTTCTCAAGAATATAATCTATTCAATCCAAAATAAATATCCAGCGAATGAATCAAATTATAAAGATTCGCCTGTTTTTATTAAGCTCACAGGCTATATAGAGTTAAAGTAATTAAAAATTATGATGAAACCTTGTGTAATAATGTAAATCAGGTATGCCAGCAAATTAGCCAATTCTATTTTCCCACCGATGAGATTCGTTTCGATTAAGGTAAGTAACATCTTCCACATGTCATATCCGATTCGTCCAATTGTAAGCTTCTACACTGTTAAATTCATCCATCACGTGAGCTTAATTTAATTTAATTGCGATGTAGCATATGCCCCAATGACATTATCCACCCATACACATGCAGTCTAATTCATCGTATATATTTCTAAATTCACTGATTGCAATAATACCATACTACTTTTTTCCTTTACGAGTTTCAACTTTAATTAGTTTCAGTGTTTCCGGTAAGTTGTTTTTAATTTCAGATGGTAATTTACCCCCAATAACTGACTCCCTTACCTATAAAAGAAAATTTTATCACCACACCCTTTTACCTAAAATCAGTTACCAACACATGGTCTTGGTGATCTTTTCCTTTCCATGTGCTGTTTCTTTACCAACATCCATGCAAGCTTCATCACCAATATACGGTGTTTACAATCGCAGCATTACCTTACCCGCCTCATGTCGTGTAATGAAATCCCTGCTTGTGCCTCATATTTGATGCTGGTAGTGTTCTGCTGTTTATTTGCCACAAAAATACTGACATCCCTTCTCTGCATCCCCTTCAAATGATGTATTTTGATACACTAATTGTGGGTTCCATATTAAAACCCACATATTCAAGCAATGAGTAATATTATGATATTTTGTAACTCAATTTCCTTATTTACTGGTATGATGCAATCTGCCATCCCTTCCGAACTTCTGATAACCTCTTCATCTCTACATAACCCTTACAATCCATGTCCTCAATTATCTGCTTCATATATTCTAATCTCTGTCTTCCTATACTGTTCTTACCTTCAACTGTTCCCTCCACCAGTAAATTAACCGATCCAGCAATGTCTCAAAATATGACCTACCAGCCTGTCTCTCTTCTTTTGTAAGCTTCTTTCACAAACTTATTTCCTCACTCATAATTTCCAAAACTCGTTCATTTCTTACTTTGTCTGTCCACTTAATTTTCAGCATCCTTCTGTAGCACCACATTTCAAATGCTTTAATTTTCCTTCTTTACGGTATTTCTAAATTCCATGTTTCGCTACCATAAAGTGCTGGGCTCCACACAAAGAGTTTTAAAATTATCTCTCTAATTCCTAGATCAATGTTTGAAATTAGAAGATTTATCTTTTTCATGAAGGCTCTTTTTGCTAGTGCTATTCTGCTCTTAACATCATTCCTACTTCGGCCATCGGTTGTAATTTTGCTTCCCAAGTTGCAGAATTCACTTACTTCTCCTATTGCATCCGTTCCTATTTTTATATTAATCTGCTAGTATTGGTATCATATCTACTACATTTCATCACTTGAGTCTTGCTCTGATTTATATTCAGTCCAAAATCTTCCTTCAGTATTTTTTTCATGCCATTCAGTAACTTTTCAATATCCTTAGCCCGTCTTGCTAACAATACAATGTCATCAACAAATCGTAGCATACCGATTTCTTCTCCCTGAACACTTACGCCCTATGAAAATTTTTCTTATACTTCCTTTATGGCTTCTTGTACACACAAGTTGAATATTAACAGGGATATACTAAAACAATGTCTCACACCCTCTTTAACTGATGCGTGTCTCTCATGGTTCTCTACTTTCATTATAGACACTTGATTCTTTTAGATCTGACATTTGAACATCTTGTCCCCCTAACATTATAAAAAGCTTTTTCTAAATCAACAAACGCCACAAAAGTATAATTGTTTTTCTTGATCCGTCCTTCAACTATTAATCTTAAAAGTCAGAATTGCTTTCCTTGTACTGCAATTTTTCCTAAACCCAAACTGATCTTCACCTACTATCTCTTCTACTACCCTTTCCATTCTTCTGCATATTATTCTGGTCAGTAATTTTGAAGCATGTGATTTTAGACTAATGGTGCGATAATTCTCACTTTTGTCGGCTTGTGCTTTCTTTGGAAGTGTGAAGATAATATTTTTATTAAAATCAGTTGAAATTTGTCCTGTTTAATAACTTTCTGACATCAGCTTGAATAATCATTTGTTCCTTCTTCTCCCAGGGATTTAACAAGTTCTGCAGGAATCTCAGCAATTCCAGCTGCTTTATTCACTCTCAGGTCATTCAGAATATTAATTTCTATCCTCAAAAATTGGATCTCCTAAATCATCAATGTCGACATCACCTTCCTTTTCCATTACGCTATTGTTCAAGTCGTCCCCATCATGCAGTTTCTCAATGTATTCCTTCCATTGGTTTGCTCTATCATCTGAGCTTAGAAAAAGTTTGTCATAGGTGGCTTTAATGTTTTACACCTCTTTTATTTATTTCTCCAAAATTCTGTTTGATCTTCCTATAGGCAACAGCTACTTTTCCTATGCCCATTTCCTTTTCTACTTCTTCACACTTTTCTTCTAGCCATTTTTCTTTTGCTATTTTGCATTTACTGCTTATTTGATTTCTAAATTGCCTGTATTGCTCTCATCCTGCTTCATCCTGATCAATTTTGTGCCTTTTTCAATGATTCATCAATTCCAAAATTTCTTCTGTGATCCAGTGTTTTCGAGCGGCTTGTTCCCTAAAGCCTAATGTTTCTTTACCAGCTTTCATTATTTCGGTCTTAAATGCATTCCATTCATTCTCGGCTGATCTCCTTTCAGAATTAATTCTTAGACTTAGGTCAATCATTTGAAAATTTTTCTCTCGTGCTGGATTGTTTCACTTTATTCACTTCCAATATGTTCTGCTTATATTGCTTTCTTATTCGCTTGATTTCAGCCTGCTCTTCATTACTATCAAATTATGGTTGCTGGTTGGTACGCTTTACAGTTTAGAACTTGATTCCTGAATATCTATTTGACCATGATATAATCTAGCTGATATCTGCCTGTAGCCTTGGATGTTTCCAGGTGTATCTCCTTCTTCCATGGTTCTTAAACAGTGTGTCTGCCACAACTACTTATATCGTATCTTTCATAAAATTCTAACAACCTGCTTCCTCGCTGATTTCTTTCTGCTAGACCAATGCTTCCTACAGTATTCTCCTCTTTTCCTTCTCCGACTATTGCATTCCAATCACCCATGATTATTAGATTTTTCTCCCCGTTGACATATTTGATTAATTCTTCAATTTCGGCGCATATTTTTTTCTAATTTTTCATCATCTTTCTGTGACGTTGGCATATACACTTGTACTAACGTGGTTAGGGTGGGCTTAGTTTCTAACGTCATATAACTAATCATGTCACTAAATTTTTGTTTATTACGAATCCTACACCAGTGATTCCATTAACAGCTTGTGTGTTAATTATCCTGTGTTCCCCAGACCAGAAATCCTGTACATCCTTCATTTAATCTCACTAATCCCAACAACACCTAACTTATCTCGCTCCATATCTCTTTTTAAGTTTTCTAACCTTCCTGCCCTGTTAAGACTTCTAAAATTCCACGCTCCGAATCGTAGAATGTTTATATCCATTGTGATGACTAAGTTATCAAATGTCATACTATAATATTTATACTCAACCATTATTAATTTATGAATGTACCTAATCAGCTGACAGGCTCTAGAAAGGAATACAGAAATTATTCTGATTTGGAGAACACTAACGATTCTTTAAGTATAGCAGCTCTTGAACAACGTCGTTCATAAAAACAAGCATAGCAAAATGACGAAAAATTGTCGTCTAATAAACCTAGAAATACGGAGACAAATTTGCGGCTTCAATTAGTTCTGCTTTTATTTTTCGTTCTTTTTCTGGTTCTGATTAATCTGAATGTAGAATCGCGACTAATTTTTACTAATTGGATCTTCGTCTTATGAATAATAAAATTCTATTCTATGAAAAAGAAAAAAAGTGTGGATTTGAATGAAGGAACAATTATGAGCATTCAAATTTAATGTCGACTTCACCTGATTCTTTGCTCAGACTTCTGAGAATAAAGTAGACAAAATCTTAAGTTTACAACCACGCTACATAACCTGTATAGGGGCTATAAATGTATCTGACACATTAACTAGTCCATAACGACATGAACAAAATATTAACTGTGTTAATGTTTGAAAACGATGAGATTACAACTAAGTAGTGTTTCTTTGCCTGCATCACGCGACAATAAACCAGAATATTAGATGACTCTAGAATACACTACCATCTTACATTTAATTAAAGTTGCTGCGCGTATGATACATTTTTAATTTTATGTGACGCTGAAATCAATTAAAATCAAACTTGGCGTACTGTATATAATTAAATAGCAGAATTTTTAATTTTGGATGGAATGTAATTATTTTAGAAAATTATGTGCCAGAGATAAATTGCTAATACAATTCTACCCCCTCCCCCAACACACACATATAACGTTAGAGTATTAGCTGCATAACATGTGATAGAGTTATAGACTCATTAGTGATATTGATTTAATGTATATACTTAAATCGATATTTAACAACTCAAACAACATTCGACACTAATTTTCGTTAGTTTTCCCTCAAACTATCGTCAATAGATTAAGCTTTATCACTGTGTCACTACGTCATTATGTCCATTCAGTGACGTCACGCTCTCGGCCTTCGTTGATGAAATCGAAGTTATGCGTTTTACTTAATAACAATTTTATTTAGCTAAGCAACTGCAGAGAATGATTGCCAGAATACTGGAAGAAAATTAGATATTTCGTTTTGATCAACATATCAAGTGCTAGTTGTTTTTTGTTTAATTATATTCGTTCGTTGAAGATTTTTTGGTACATTCTCTGATTAATTAATTATTAATGCTGATGGTTGTTATTGTAAGGTAAGAAAAAAGTTATCAAGTTTATATCGCGATGTATTTGGATGCTTCCGTTTTAGACATAAATGGCAGCATTCATCTTTACAGCAGAGGGAAGGAGTTATACAAGTTTTTTTAAAATTAATTTAAGTTTCTTACAAGATCGCCATGTTACTGAAATCGTTACCTCGTTTGAGTGAAAGTAGTTCGACATTTATCGCGATTGATGCAGCCTAGACAACGATTAAAAGTAATATCAAGTGGTCTAACGTAATATATTAAGATTTATTTTTAATTTCCTTTGCTTCTCCTGTCGCTATGTTACCTGTCAACTGTGTCAGCTGTTAAATATTTGAGTATTCCTTATATATATTATGAAATTAGATAATTTAAACATCTCGAAATCTTCTCATTTTACGCAGGTACATTCTTTTGAATTATATATATATATATATATATATATATATATATATATATATATATATATATATATATAATTATATATATATATAATTATATATATATATAATTATATATATATAATTATTTATATATATATATATATATATATATATGTGTGTGTGTGTGTGTGTGTGTGTGTGTGTGTGTTTGTGTGTATTTATATGTTTATATATATATATATCCTTTACAATTATATAATGATCAAATTTAGCACATGACTGGTAGTTAGTTCATAATGGTTTTACTCAAACGGTAAATTTCAAATCGTTGGTCTGAAAATTATTTTGTTCACGTCAATGGAAACTTTTTGTAAAAGACTAGCTTTGTGGCCGATGAGGCTAAAAGCTATTAAATAAGTAAAACGAATAGAAACAAATAAACGTAACAAAAGATGTAAGAACCCATGAATATTTTGTGACAAGTTTATATCGTGATGCATGTCGTTACCAACATACGATACAGAGAAATGTATTTATATGTGTGTGGCTGAAGCTTTGTTTTTCTAGTTGCAACGTTAGCGGAGTTTGGGGTTAGGATCAAATGCAACATAAACCAAGCTGACAACTGAAACTTTTTGCCACGCCTTAGGGCACGAGGAATTGCTTTGAGAGTTATTTTATAACAATTATATTTAGTTAAGCAAATAAAAAGAAATGACTATTCAGAACATTCCATTCGATCAGTCATTTTTGATGAGAGGCTAGTATATCAATAATCTGACAAATTGCACCTTACTATTCACCACTTCTTCTTTTCAATATAGATTTTTTTTCTTTCGACCTACCAAACTAACCAATTGTTTTCAACAATCAGCTTCAGATCCTCTTTTAGTCGCTTTTGTCCTCATTTCTCGTAAACTGCTATGCTGTTAGGTAACAAACTAAGCTGTGGAGTTTGAAGAATATTACCTCCTCCGTCTGTTAGGAAACATTAAGCAGTGGAGTGTTGGCGGTATCAGCTCTTCCACCAGATGTTAACCTATGATCATTTGGTGTTCCATGTTTCCTGGGACGAAGTTCTAGCAACGGAGAGTCCTTGAACAAGCAGTCACCAGGAATTTGCCAAGGAACTCTAGAGGTACAAGGAGCAGGCAGTTGTCGAGAGTAGCCTCTTGTCCTTCGGGTTGCCAACAGCCCCTTAAGGCGAATCGATCAGAAACGATCAACAATATTTGGTTGGAGATGTAGGTAATAAAGCAATGCATTCAGATCCCAAAACAATATTCCAGGAAATGTAAACCTTTGAAATTAGATTACGGGGGCTTCTTCCTGATATGCTGTTGCCAGATATTTAAATATATTTATTCTGGTATAAGACCCTGACATTAGACTATGCTCCGAAGATAAATACACCCTATCTAAATTTTTGAAACAATTAACCTTAGTTTTTCATCCGATCACATAAAAGTAAATTTATAGAATATTCGAGCAAACTCCGATTTATTTGCCCTTCATTACAACAGGTTGAAAAATTAACGATACGTTAGCTGTTTTTTCCACCTCCCCTAGACTACATTGGACTTCGAATAGTAGTAAGATACAGCACCAAAGTTTTCAATAAAACAGCATTCTAAATCTAGAGGAAATATGGTGAGGCCTAAATTTAAACTTCAGCAGATATTATTTAAAAATTTGGGGGTTTCATGCTATACCTTTCAATGCTCAATATGATTACTAATCTATATTGAATATAAACAGAAGCCATAATACATATATTATAATTATTTTGCTTTAAAAATAAGCATTGAAAAGCATTGAAATCTATAAACACTGTAAATTTGGTTGAACTAGGAGGAAGAAGAAGAAAAGAGAGAAACATTGAAAACAGTTTACGAAATGTTAGTGACAATTAAAAAACGAGACAAAATGATGGTATCACAGAGCCGAAACCAAACACAAGCTCAAAATTAAAACTAAGAATTAAGCTGTTCGGCATTAAACAGAAAGTGAAAGAAAGAGAAGCAGGAAGAAGTAAGAATGTATTTGTTGTGAGTACATGAGAGTTGTTTCAGGCTCAACAAGGACGTGACATATAGGTAAAGCACAAGAAATAACAACAAGAAGGGACACTTAATACTTGTTGGGAAAGAAGTATTTGTTGGGATATATTGTACTTGGGTGTTAAGCTGAAAGGTGACGCAAAACGTAACATGTTGAGCATACGTGCCACTGGGGTTGCGTACGTTAAGGCGCTACCACAATCGTGGACGTAGGTTACAGTTCTGGACTCCGCGTACCGGCTGTCTCGATAAGGTTTTAGGCGATTTCACGCTATTGTTTAGGCAAAAGCTGGGACGCTTCACAATTTTCGCCTCATAAACTTCATAATTCGCAAACAAAAGTACACTTACCATACACAATTTCGCATACAGATGGCAACAGGGACATTCCACCCTCGGTATAAACGCTACAGACCTAAGAAATGTGGTTCTAAGTTTAGTGGGTATTTCTCCCCCTCTTTCATCCTAGATTCACACTACGTGCATTCTACGTAATCTACAGTTTTGTAGTCCACAATGACAGTAACGAAGGATAAAGACCAATAATTAGCACTACAATTCCAATAGCGAAATGACGACACCTTCTGTAAATGTTTAGTACCTTTAAAACTTCTTCAATCTACTTAGTCATATGAGTTACCCAGGAATGTTCCGTTGTTCGGATTCTAAGTTAAATTAGGGAACTGCGTGGGAAATCAAAACTCTTATCACCAGGTCGCCAGAGCACACTATTTCTTATAGCTTTATAAATGGGCGGAGCTTCGAACAATTTAAACCCGGACGATGAATTTAAACTTGCATAATTCGTCAGAATTGTTCAAATTTCAAAACTAAGATATAAATAAAACAGTATTCGAATCGATATTAAAAAATTGAATACAACAGCTTTTCCGATGGATCGTAAAATCACGATTTCACAGACCCATTAAAAGATTCATTTATACTTATTTCAAATTTATTTGAGATCTTTCAGAAATTTCTACATATAAAACTTCTATAAAACTACAACGCTAAATAATAACATGAAAATGGTTTTTTCTTTTATATTTATTCATAGCCGAGGTTTTTATTTAGCTTTATTACTTACTTTAAATATTGCGCACTCGAATTTTATCGTTGTTAATAATTCTGAACCATATGATATCCAAAAGTAAATGTTTACTTATAAATTAATAAAAATTACACACATAGCAAATCGCAAACAAATTTAATTTCCAAAATTTATCATACAACCATAATTTGGAATGGTATTATTGCATTCTGTAGACAATGTCTGAATACTTGCAAACCGTTATCGATATTAACAGTTGCATTTGTACGCAGGCTCCAAAGAACCAATCACCACATTGGTGACTGCAAGTTGTATTATGACGTCTTCGTTTTCTTCAGGCACAAAACAAACCACTTTTCCTCTCTAATTTTCAAAGTATGTGATGCAAAACATCTGACGGAATCAAATGGCTTATAAAACAAAAAATCTTTCAATTCAGCCGTCTTTAATTTAAAAAAAAAAAATGAGACCAAAAACCTCAGATGGAATTAAATGGTTTATGAAATAAAAACTTTTAATTTAGGCTTGAAGCTATGGCGTGTCTATAAAGTATATTATTTCTTCAGTGGGAGATAGTGAACAAAAAATCTTCCGGGAGTTTATGCTCCTGCGTATAGTTCATAATGAGTTGTAACTTGTAAAGATTCTTTATTTCTTCTTAATATTACGGATATGGCTATCGGCAGTATTTTCAACACAATGATTAGTATAATTACTGTCCTTAAATTGTAGGATCTCTGCCTGATGTCCAAGGCTTACTTCACAAATAATTCTTATAGTTAGACTACGCTTTTATGACACCACTACTTTCCCTGATTTGGAGAATTCTCCTTAAAGAGATTGCACAATTGTTTATGGAATGAAGGTGTTTGGAATATACTATTCCCATGTTTCTATATTAACTGATCTAAATATTACTCTTGGTAACAATGTTACGTAACTAAGAAGTATTTTAATGGTTTGATTGCAGTTTAAATCGTTACCTACCAATACGCCAAAGAAATTACTTTTAACTAGTTTTTTTCCTGCGGCTTCTTTCGCATGGACGACTAATAACAGAACAGAGTTCTTAAATGGCTTAGATAATGACTGAACCTCAATGCTTCAACAGACCACTAAACTACATAAACAAAACAACAATTTAATTATATTTTATTTTATTTATACATTTGTGAACATTGATACAATCAGATAACTTTTTTAAGCGCGTATGATTCTGAATCATAATGGGTGCTTCAATCACGGTGCAGATCAAGTCATAGATTTAATTAAGTGGAATTTTATTCGTTCGCAACAAAAGCGAATAAACACAATAAGTTTAAACAATCAGTTTCTATTTGAAAATGTAAGTTTTTGTGTTATCTGTATTTTTCGTAATACAATCTGTCAACATATGGCGTGATTGGTATTTTATTTCATTTAGTAATTTTAAGATATTCCAACATGTAAACGTAAATCATATCATTCATTTTCAGTTCTGCAATCTTTCAACGGGACTAATAGAATCGTATTTCTAAAGTAAAATTACTACCCATAATATTTGTCCCTCCACTGTTCGCATAAAACCTTTCATGCTTCCAAAACAATTTCCATTGTTTATAAAGTGCATCTTTTTGGGCGCGTTTAAGTGGAATACACGATTGAATATATCATAATGTTCTCATGGTTTTTAATATGGCAATATACTTTCCTTGCTCTTTTGACAGTTTAACTCCAGGCGAAGGTTGTGTAAGATCATTGCGTCTTGTGTTAGTTCAGGCATATTACGTGGTCCTGTTGTGAATGAAGTTTCTGTGTCAAGTAACTCAGAGATGTAAGAAGCTAAGAGTAAATAAAGGTGGTAATACCATGGAGGAAGGAATCCTTCCTCCATGGGTAATACAGGCTTCGAAGAGGAGGTTCTTTGGTGACTATCGAATTGACAACGACAATTCCCAAAGAAATTCCTCGTCCTAGTGGAAAGAAAGGCATTCCATCTGCTAATCCAGACCATGTTCTAACTCCAAATTTCATTCAAATCCGTTGAGGCACTAAGCCGTGATTTAGCAACAAACACCTATCCATCCATTCCTTCGCGTATATACGATATTTATATATACGATTATTACATTGATTGTTTCCTACTAAAACATCAAATTATAGATTATCTTTATATTTTTAGTTTAAATTAATTAGTTGCTCTATTTTAACATTAACTAGTAATTTATTTACACGTACCATTTATGGCAACCATTCTTCATGACTGTTTAAAATTACATCAAGTAAGTCTTTTAAAATATCAAGTACTTTCATTGTTGACATGAGCATAAATCGAAAAGGCAAGAGCGAGACCTTCATGAACAGAGGGAGCTATTCGGCCAAAGTCATTAGCAACGCGGAAGAGCCACCGTACCGCAAATCAATGATGGCCCCGTTCCTTGAACCCGAGTTATCGCTCATCTCTCTAGGAAATACGTGTTCTACGGTTCTTCAGTTTGCCTGTGAAAACAAGACCTTGTGAAGTACAGAAAAACATTTATTTGTAGATTGCAAGATCATCATTTGTCATAAATGTACTCAGAACTAAATTATATAGTAGACGTAGAAAGAAAAACACGGGTGGTACAGCTGTAATGCTGACATTAAGATTAATATTAAAAGTATGGAAAAAACAAAGATTTTGTAGGTAATTTATATACTTAGAGAAAGCCTGTGATAATGTTTATTGGAGAGAATGTTCAAAATTACTAAGATGTTATGTCTAAGACATTGACACAGAAAAATAATTTATAATTTATGTGGATATAATAATAAAAGTGGGAACCACGAGAGACAGGTTAAAAGCTGACCATGACCACAAGCTGGCACTCGATTTCAGGCACAAGGGTGTGGAAAGATTTTCTTTTTAGGTAAGGGTGTCAGGGATTGGAATGAGTTACCAAGGGGAATGATGAATAACCTACCAAAAACGTTAAAAGAATTTAAAGTTAAAATTTGTAGATGGCAAATGTAGGTGATTGAAGGATAGCTGGAAATTGGGTGTGTAGGGAAATTGCCACCGGAGCGTGTGATCCATTGCAATTAAATTAAATAATAATTATTAAAAAAAAGAATGTGTGACAAATTTCCAGTATATTCTCAATAATATTCAACTTGCCTTCACTGTAAGCAATAAAAGAAATAAAAGAAAAATTTGAAATGTGGCATAATTGTTCAATGAGAAACATTCGGTATGTTACGATCTGCTGATTACTTTGTCCTATTAGCAATCAAGAGCAAACAATTTGGAGTAGAATTTGAATGGAATATAGATGAAAACAAGACAAAGGTCATGAAATATAGCAGACGCAATCTCAATAACAACAGATAAAATACAAAAATTTTGTCGGTAGTATTATAAGCAGTAAATGAATTCTGTCATTTAGAGGTAAAATTACATCTAATGTCTAAAACTTTGTAAAAAAATGATAAACCTTTAAATTTCAAACTTTGACTTACGACTGAGAAAGAAAATTTCAAGCACAGCACTTTACGGTAGTGAAGATTAGACTTTATGAATACCAGAATGGTCCTTGAACTATTTAAAATGTAGTGTTATACAAAGAGAATGTGTTTTTAAAATGATGGTTGAGGAAAGAAGTTTTTGGAAGAATTTTAGTGATATACGAGATTAAATTCTGGGCTTCATTTTAGTTCTCTAAGGAGGGAAGTATAAAATGAACTATCTGTTGAGGAAGACAATGATTAATAGGTAAACTTAGGCCTTGTGCCCTAATGGGCATGTTGGGATGAAGAGATTGGCTCAAGAGAGGAAAAGATTGAGGATAGATAACATCAAACAATTCGAAATCTTTATGACAAAAGAAGTCACAGCAAATGAAGGGAAATAAAATAAACATTCCTGCCAAGTAAGAAGCAGCTCTTATTACAAGAAAAGTAAAAAAATTCATTAAGTTTCAGAAAGGTCTACAGAATATACGGCTCTTCTGACCTACTCACTGCTGCTAGTTTTTTTTATTATATAGTGCCCATGGTTGACTTATTACTTTCTTCTGCCACAATAACAGAAGTAAAATACATCATATCAAACGATTCGTCTCATAATAAGATTAAGTTTATTAAAGTTACAATTAATCAGAAGTTTGAAATAAAAATTATTCATTACTAACACAGCGGAAAAATATTCACGCATCAAAAAGTATTAATTCGTCAAAATTTCTGTTTAATCATATAAACCTAATAAAATATTAAAACTAAAATTATGATTTGATGTATGCAGAAGGGGATTTGTCAGTTTATGACATTGATTTTAAATATGAAGCAATTTCTGCTTCTACAAAACGAAGCGTGGTGGGTGAGCGGTAACACTCTGGCCTCGCATTCGGGAGGACGCCGGTTCGAAACCCCGTCCTGACATATAGATTTGGGTTTTCCATGGTTTCCCTTAAATAACTCCAGGCGAATGCGGGGATGCTTCCTTCGAAACGTTATGGCCAAATTCCTTCCCGTTCCTTATCCCCAGTCCCAAACCGTCTTCAATGATCTCGACATGTCGAGGCATGAAGCCGTAAGATAAAAAAAAAAAAAATATTCTACCAATTTGCTTAAACTGTTGTTACAATTAACGAATGCCATTTTCAGTGATCACGGATAATTATTGGTCTCTGCTCTGATCAGTTAACAAATTTTAAGTGTATACTATAAAAAATAACTAGGAACGGTATGTAAAATATCTCAGTAAAGGTGAAATATCTGAATACATCAACAACTTTGAGCTTTATGTCACATATCTTCAACTATCTCTATATCCGCTGTCGTTTCTTTCTATGGCAGAAGCCCTTTAAATTTCCTCCACTAATAAATTTTTTACACACGCTCTAGTACAAAGTTTTTGCTATTGTTGGTTAGGGACTGGAAATGAAACTCTTTATACTGAATATATTAAGTTTTTTCTGGTTAGGTCATAAGTACAAAAAAAAAAAATATTTTTAAATAGTTTAAATTTCCGCGTGAATACGTGTTTTGCTCTGGTCATGCGTCGTAGATATTTAATGTATGAGGCTTAATTTCTCACAAATCGTGTATGGTCATTAATAATACATTCGTTATAAATATGATTTAAGTGCACGTTATTGCGTTTCCATTTTTGATAACACAGTTCTCGCGTATCGGCCATAACCAAGGATATTTTGAATCAAATCTACAGTGAACATAAACATCCGTATCATGCATAAATACCCAACTCAATCTTTGAGACAACAGCAGCAGCGGCACCATTGCTTGTAATTGGCTGGAAGGACTTCTGCTACCCTATTCAGCCTTTCAATTGAAATGGGAGAAACCTTTTTTCCTTTGATTTAGTTCTCTCTATCGACTAATGCTCGGTTATGCAATTTTTGATCGTAATTTCGCATACTGTGATACTTTGAAACTTTTCATCAAATCTCATAATTTGATGCTTTCTAAGGCAATAATTTAAATAGAAGCATGTCACCAGGACCATTAATCACTAAATAAGTCACAATCGGATCATGCACACAATGCTACTGAGGTTTGATGTAGACCGAGCACCCAAGTCATGCCTCTTAAAAGATGACCCCAAAGTTGCTTAACCTTGATCGATAGCAACTGCGGTCATAGTATAAGTCTCTATAGCAGGGATGGCCAACCCGCGGCTCGCAGTCCGCATGCGACCCACCTTGATCATTTTTCCTCCCCGCGAGATTGATTACACTTTCACAAAATATATTTATTTTATACTGGCAAAAGTAGTGAAAACCAATGTATTAAAAAATACTTTATTTGTGCATCCATATATTCCAATTAATTTTATTAATTTTTATATGCATTTTTAGTGTTGTATATTTCTTTGCAAAGTACGTTTAGTATCATTATCATTATATTATCTACACCGAGCGTGGTGGTGTAACGGTTAGCGTTCTGGCCTCGCATTCGGGAGGTCGGCGGTTCGAATCCCCGTCCGGGCATCCAGATTTCGGTTTTCCATAGTTTTACAAATCACTCCAGGCAAATGCCGGGATGCTTCCTTCAAAAGGCCATGGCCGAATTCCTTCCCATTCCTTGCCCCCCATCCTTTCACGTCTCTAAAGACCTCGCTGTTAGAGAGACATTAAGCAGATAAAAAAGATTATCTATGATTAAATATAAGATTAATAGTAAACACAATAATAATAACTCATTATGTTTCAATTTTTTACTCCAAAAAATATCTGTTTTGGGTGTAAATCTGATATGGAGATAGGGGTGTCTTATATGCGGCCCGCGGAGTTATTATACATTTCCAAAGTGGCCCTCAAGATTATTTTGGCTGGTCACCCATGCTCTATAGTATATGCAAAGTAACAATTAGCTAGCCTAAGACTGTTCCTTTGAAGAATTTTTACTGTCTCTCATGCTTTTACTTGATTTACTTTACGGATTTTTTTTTTGCTGTCGTCAGTCTTTGGACTGGTTTGATGCAATCCTCCATCCTTTCCTATCCTGTGCTAACCTCTTCATTTCCACATACACCTTACAACCCACGTCCTCAACTATCTGCTTCATATATTCTAATCTCTGTCTACCTCTACAGTTCTTACCTTCGACTGTTCCCTCCACTAACAAATTAACCAATCCAGCATGTCTCAAAATATGACCTACCAGCCTGTCTCTTCTTCCTGTAAGCTTCTTCCATAATCTTCTTTTCTCACCCATAATTTCCAAAACTCGTTCATTTCTTACTTCGTCTGTCCACCTAATTTTCAGCATTCTTCTTTAGCACCACATTTCAAATGCTTCAAGTTTCTTTCTTTCCGGTATTCCTAAAGTCCATGTTTCGCTACCGTAAAGTGCAGTGCTCCACACATAGAGTTTTAAAAAGTTCTTTCTAATTCCTAGATCAATATTTGAAACTAAAAGTTTTCTCTTTTTCATGAAGGCTCTTTTTGCTAGAGCTATTCTGCTTTTAACATCATTCCTGCTTCGGCCATCGGTTGTAATTTTGCTTCCCAAGTAACAGAACTCACTCACTTCTCCTATTGCATCAGATCCTATTTTTATATTTAATCTGCTAGTATTGGTATCATTTCTGCTACATTTCATCACTTTTGTCTGACTTTGATTTATATTCAGTCCAAAATCTTCCTTCAGTATTTTGTTCATGCCATTCAATAACTTCTCAATATCGTCAGCAAATCGTAGCATACTGATTTTTTCTCCCTGAAAACTTATGCCACATGGAAATTTTTCTTTGACCTCCTTCATTGCTTCTTCTACATACAAGTTGAATATTAACGGGATAGAGTACAACCTTGTCTCACACCCTTTTTAACTGATGCATGTTTCTCATGATTCTCTACTTTTATTACCGCCACTTGATTCTTATATAGTTTATAGAGTATTCTTCTATCTCGATACTTTAGACCTGACTTCTTTAAAATTTTGAACATCTTGTCCCACCTAACATTATCAAAAGCTTTTTCTAAATCAACAAATGCCATAAAAGTATCTTTGTTTTTCTTGATCCACCCTTCAGGTATTAATCTTAAAGACAGAATTGCTTCCCTTGGAGGGCGATTTTTCCTAAACCCTAACTGATCTTCACCAACTATCTCTTCTACTACCCTTTCCATCCTTCTGTATATTATTCTGGTCAGTAATTTGAAGCATGTGATGTTAGACTAATGGTGAGATAATTCTCACATTTGTCGGCTTGTGCTTTCTTTGGAAGTGTGAAGATGATATTTTTATTAAAATCAGTTGGAATTTCTCCTGTTTCATAATTTTTTGATATTAGCTTGAATAATCTTTCGATTCCTTCCTCTCCTAGAGATTTGAGAAATTCTGCAGGGATCTCATCAATTCCAACTGCCTTATTTGCTTTCAAGTCATTCAGAGCTTTATTAAATTCTGTCCTCAAAACAGGATCTCCTAAGACATCAATGTCGACATCGCATTCCTTTTCCAATACACTATTGTTTAAGTCGTCCCCATCATACAGTTTCTCAATGTATTCCTTCCATCTGGTTCAGCTCTATCTTCTGAGATTAAAAGAGGTTTCCCATCGGCAGTTTTAATGTTCATACCCCTATCCTTCATTTTTCCAAACATTCTGGTTGATCTTTCTATATGCAACATCTACTTTTCCTACAACCAGTTTCCTTTTCTACTTCTTCACACTGATTTGATTTCTAAATTGCCTGTATTGCTCTCTTCCTGCATTATCCTGAGCATTTTGTACTTTCTCCTCTGATCCATCAATTCCAAAATTTCTTCTGTGTGATCCAAGGTTTCCTGGCACTTGTTCCCTAAAGCTGAATGTTTCTTTACCGGCTTTCATTATTTCGGTCGTTAATTCATTCCATTCGTCCTCGGTTGAGCTCCTTTCAGAGTTATTTCTTAGACCTAATTCTACCATTTATGCAATTTTTCTTTCGTACTAGATTGTTTCAGTTTATTCACTTCCAGTCTGTTCTGCTTATATTGCTTCCTTATACGCTTGAATTTCAGCCTGCATTCCATTAGTATCAAATTGTGGTCAGAGTTTATATCTGCTCCTGGGTACGCTTTACAGTCTAGAACTTGATTCCTGAATCTCTATTTGACCATGATATAATCTAGCTGATATCTGCCTGTATCCCCAGGACGTTTCCAGGTATATATCCTTCTTGCATGGTTCTTAAACAGTGTGTTTGCCACTACTAGCTTATATCTTTCACAAAATTCTAATAACCTGCTTACTCGCTCATTTCTTTCTACTAGACCAAAACTTCCTACAGTATTCCCCTCTTTTCCTTATCCCCCTATCGCTTTCCAATCACTCATGATTATTTGATTTTCCTCTCCCTTCACATATTGGATTAATTCTTCAATTTCGGTGTATATTTTTTCTATTTCTTCGTCATCTTCATGTGACGTTGGCATATACACTTGCACTAACGTGGTTGGGGCGGGCTTAGTTTCTAACCTCATAAAATAATCCTGTCACTAAACTGTTCATAATAACTCACCCGCTTTCCTACTCTCTTATTCATTACAAATCCTACACCAGTGACTCCATTGACAGGTTGTGTGCTAATTATCCTGTGTTCCCCAGACTAGAAATTTTGTGCGTCCTTCCATTTAATCTCACTAATCCCAACAACATCTAACTTAAGGTGTTCCACCTCCCTTTTTAGATTTTCTAGCCTACCTGCCCTATTCAGACTTCTAACATTCCACGCTCCGACTCGTAGACATATGTAGATGTAGATGTAGAATGTTTCTATCCATTCTGATGATTCCTCCCTTAGCAGTCCGCGCCCCGAGATCCGATTGGGGGACTATTTTACCTGCGGAATAATTTACCCAGGAAGAAGCCATCATGATATACGTAATTTGAGAGGATTACATGTCCTCGGGATACCCTTTGGGTCTTTAATGCAGTGGTTTACCGTTGCCTTCTTCATCCCCATGCCGTTGATCGTTTCTGAATCATCCGCCTTTAGGGGCCGTTTCGAACCCCAAGGGTAAGAGGGTGCCCTGGACCATACCCCGCTCTTCCACCCTCCTTCCGGGGGCCGTTGGCAAGCAGCGGGTGACTCCTTATACTGGGAATCTTTGAGTTGCCAGAGCCTTATCCGTGCAAACAGGGTGCACCACGTGAAGGAGAGGTTGACATTTGGTTGGAAAAGGCTATTATAGTCTCTCCCATCTTGATTACTGTGTTATTTTAATCAATCATGTGTTAACCCCATATAATGTCACTATGGGAGAGGATATTTAATGGTAATTTTAGAGACAGACTCCAGTAATATATTGTTTCCAAAATTCGCTACATTCTAGGCCCATATGTACACACACTTAAAATTATAAAGCATTCAGCAGATTTCCATAGTATGCAAAGCTTATACATAAACTGAACTGTATAGTAATAGTTTCACGACATTGAACTACAACAAAAATGGTTAAAGTATTGCAGATCGATTACACACAATACTGATAGAGAAGAGGTTAACCCTCCAGTTAGTCTCAGTGCTGAGGCGCCGCATGCTGGATCGGGCACGTACCTAGATCTCCGCTTACGGGCCATTCTAACTGCGGTTTTCAGGTTGTTTTCCGCTGTCATCCCCAATCTTCGCCTCGTAAATTATACATTTCACAAAAAATACACTTGTTACACTCCGAACATAGTTACACGTTTCATGGTCAGGTTTCAACACTTCACTTCCCCCAATAGTACTTAGTACGACGTGGAAGTAGGTCAGCAAGAGCATGCGGCCGTATAACCATAGCTCAAAATTTGACCCTCCCCACTGTGGGAAAATTTCATGGAACGCAGCTGACCACAAAATTTGGTGAAAAAGAAGACTAGTCGAGAAGATGTCAAACTATCATTCCTTATCTGTTACATTATGTAGTTTCGCGGAATTTAAGTTAGTTTCAGTTTGGTCGTGCTAACGTCAAATTTCGAAAATCGCGAAATTTTTTAACGAATGTAGTGCCATGCATACGAAGTTGGGTATCTTCAAAGCACGAAAATGAGCAGTGTACAATAGACGTAATCTGAGCTCTGACAGTGTGATGAATTACTTTCGCCCGTAATAGAATTCCTGCGCAGACAAGGTATTTTCGTGACCTAAATGTTGACGCTCCCTAAAGGCCCCCCCTCCCCCCCTGTTATTTTTCGTCTTCTGTGTTGTCCTTGACTTTCGTATTCCCTAATCTAAGCTTGACTTCTCTTATGGCTTTTCCAGAGTTCCCCGTAAGGCTCGAACAAAACTGGCACTGGAAATGTACTTAACTATCCGTTATCTTTTCCCTTACCTTAAAGAAATGTTAATACCAATACTTTTGAATTTCGCAGTGTTTAATAATATTTGTTTCCCACTGTCCATATACAATCATCCTGGTAATCACTTCTATCCTTTTTTAGTTTCTGTTATGATCTGTTCTTTCATAAACTTCAACGCCTATTATTTCGAGAATGCTTTTATTTCGTACTTTTCAGACTATTAATTGTTGACGTTCTTCTCTATTTGTCGAGCCAACGGCGGCACTGCCTAACCTTTTCTCGAAACGATTCGGACCATTTTCGAACCTCAATTTCTTCTGTTATGCATAGATATCAGCAATCTTAGCTAACGTACTAACTTTTATTTCGTTACTGTTCTTAGTTCGGATGTTATTCGGATGCAAACTTCACCGATTTTGTCACTCACTCACTGACTGGCTGACTGAGTGATGATAATCACAACTCTAAGTAACTTTCCATAGCCGTAGATAGCTGAAATTTGGTACACTGATAACATATTATTAGAAAAGTCTGAAACTAGTAAATTTCCATATATCTACCCCTTACTACCCCTAACGTGAAATCGCTTTCTACCCTAATAACTTTCTATTCTTCAGATTTTCACTGTAGTGTGAACTTACTCTGTTTAACTAAAGTGTTAAATTTTACTTCTTTTCGTTTCTTACTTTGGGAGTAATTGAAATTGAAATTATAATTTTGTTTCGACCACGACACCCCGACAGCAAAATTCCACTTCCAGTAATTCTAGGAACAAGTAATTTGGTACACATATATGGTTTCATCCCTAAATCGTAAGAAAATTATATTATTGGAGTTTTCCCCGTATTTATTTAATTGCAATCCCAAACATGAAAAATTCTGGACATATTTGCTGCTTAATAGCTTTGATCCGGATGAAGCTATATACATGAAATTTCTTTAATGTATAGAGATCTGAAGTTTTAACTAATATCTTAAATTTTACTTTGTTCCTATGCTTAGTTTGGAACTTACTAGTAATTTATTTATGGTGGTATTTAAACCAGCGGATATCTGCATTGCTCGGCTACGGCGCACACCCATTGTTTTCAGAGTGTGGGGCAATTGTTGGTAACGTATATTGATGTGTTCAATTCTGAAATGTTCTTATTCACCGATTTTCAAATGGAATAATTACATTAGAGCGGCGATTCATAATAAGCGATAAACTTTCAAAAAGAACTGAGTTCCCAATAAAACAATTCTTGTAAAAATAGACCAAGTCTCGTGTTCGTGTAGTGACAAAAAAGATATGAGATCTTCTTCTGAGTCAAGTCTACACTTTACAGTGTGTATTAATTCACTTTGTTAAACAGAATGGTTACTCTTGGTGTTATAGATCTTTTATTTAGAATTTTGAAACAAAAGGCCGATGACTTGGCCACTCTGCACGTCATAATTTTTACTGAATATATACTTGTCAAATTCGAAAAATAGCGAGGGAAATCTTGGTTTTACGTATTTATAAGTTTGTTAAAGCAACACATTTAAGGTATATATATATATATATAGGTTAACTAAAACTTGGCGCGTATAATGAATAAGTCACCAGATTTAAAAAAAAAAAAAAAAAATCCGAATAAACTATATGACACCGAGAGAAACCATTGTTTCACAAAGTGAAGTTACTACACACTGTAAAGTGTAGACTTGGCTCAGAAGAAGATCTGATAACTTTTTGTCACTACACGAACGTGAGACTTGGCCTACTTTTACAAGAGTTGTTTTCTGTGAGATTACCATGTTGCAAATACTTTTATTTTTCCTACTTTTCCAGTGACCAAACTGCCGTTCCATAAAATGTATGCTTCATACATATAGTTTTTTTAAAAAAAACTTTTTGAATTCTTGGTCATTACTTGCTGGTAAATTATCTCCCCTTTTGTAAAAATAGTTTTTGTTAATGCTTAACAGCTCTTCGAACGGTCTTTGCCTTTTTCAATTTATTTTAGCTTAAAAATAAACATTATTCGATAATGGCTTCCTCTGAGATTCGCCTTTAATCAGATCTGTGACTAGCTTCAAGTGGATTAACCGTAAATTAGAAAGTGTTGGAAACAAACGCGCCGGCCAGCTTCTTGCCATTGACAATCCCTTTTTCTTGTTTGCAGTGTGGTTTAGGCGACTTGCAAGTCACCGGATACTTACTATTTGCGAATTTCCACGGAACTTCCCAAAACCATTCCATAATTTGTTCTCTTTGATGAGAAAACTTATATGAGCATATCATTTGTTTGGACATACTCTGCTTCAGTGACACAATTTCTTAGCTGAATTTGAATGTTCTCCTGTCTGAGAGGCAGGGGCGGCTTAAGGAATTTCGGGGCCCCTACTTTTTTTCTAGATGTACTTTTGCCTACACTTTTGATAATTTTCGTGACTTTAAATACACACACACACATATATATATATATATATAAAATATAATCTGTGTGTAGAGCTCAAACTACGATTAAAGAGACGGACTGAAGTTTCGTTAAGTCTGTGTACAAACGGGCCAGCAGTTTATTGAGTATTTGAGTATTAGCTGAACGGGACCAACTTCGCAGAGTCTTTGGTGTTTTATTAATGCATATCATACGGATCTCCCAACACTGTCACGTGAGCAGGCATACACATTTTAATTCAATAACTTTTTATATGAAACTTCAAAAGATGAATGATTTTATTCGAGCGAAATTAAATAAATTGCTGTAACAGGTTGGGAGCAATACATGCCTTTAAATATATAGGCCTATTGTAATTAAATAAGATAAAACTTTCTCAAAACTGAATCTGGTGAAGAACTTCTCGTGGATCTCCACTCCTCGGAAACGTCTGTTGTGAACGCAGCTTGTTAACGTTCTAAATATGTAGATTATTTACTTTAGCAGGAAAATTGTTCATTGATTTTGGAGGGGATCGTGGCGGGGCCCCCCGCGACTGCGGTTCTTGCGGTAGCCTTAAACCGGCCCTGCCGAGAGGCCGCGGGCGAAGTATAGGTTGCTCAATCTTCGGAGTGTCGTAGCCAAGGTTACCAGGTAGAAACAGAAGATATCAACACCTATTTCTCAAGCGTAGACTCAGTGCCGTGGGAACTGTTACCAAGGTCAACAAGAGCCCTGGTGCAAAATAAAATTATTTTGGGCCTTCAGGCCAGATGGGCGAAGATAGGCGACTTTTCTTTTTTAGCTCTGCCAAGTTGCTGGCAGGGAGCCCCCTGGGATGCGCTTGGCGATCCCTCAGCTCCGCTTGGGGGCCCCCTGGGCGTGAGGGCCCCGGTGCACTGCACCGCCTAGTCCTATGGTAGCTACGCCCCTGTATTAAGCCTGGCTTACAGAAAGCATACTGCCAAGTATGAAAAAGCAGTAAATTTATCCTTATTTCGTTAATTCGGTCTTTTAATGTAAATCTTACCACCAGCATTTCTTTTCTTACGCCTTTGTTTTTTGTTTTCCAGTAACCCAATCTTACTTAAAGTTCTTCCTCCAGTGAATATAGCAGTATTTAATAAATCTCGTCTATTGTTAGTACTAAGTTTGAATTTAAATGCTTCTGCACCTTTTCAGAGTTTGTCGTTTAAACTGGGTCAAATGATTTTTTTTTGAAACTTAATAAATAAATCGTCTCCTGTAGTTGTACGTATTTCTTCCATGGCAGATTTTCTTTTGTCCTAAAAGTGTTTTCACATCACGCTCATAATACTTTTTCTCACTAACCCAAAATTGTGGTTCATTTCCTCAAGGCCACGTTTAGTTTATCCGCAGTATTCCATCTCTCTTTGTACTTATTTACGTATCTTTTTTTTTTTTTTCACAGAGCGTGATGGGTGAACGGTTAACGTTCTGGCCTTGCATTCGGGAGGACGCGGGCATCCGGATTTGTGTTTTCCATGGTTTCCCCAAATCATTCCAGTTTCTTGCCCCAAGTAATTTCCCGCCTCTAATGACCTTGACGTCGACGTGGCGTTAAACCATAAGCAAAAAAAGTGACATTTTGGGTTACGTTTTATCTTCTTCAAGCAACATTTGCATTAATATCAATACTGCATGTTTTACGGTATCACATTATTTCAGAAAAAGCTGAAAATTAAAATTTAATAAAAAGTTGTATTATTTGCAAAAATGAAACCTCAGGAGCTCTCATGTGTTGTCATGAATATGCTCATGTTATATATGGAGAAAGCAACGAGAATGAGGGGTTTGCTGTAAATGTTACTTGTAAGCTCTGTTTAAGAAAGAACAACATCAATGTGAGAACGAAGGCTTTCACGGCGTATCGATGAAATATAGTCTTCGCGGGTTTTCCGCCGTATGTTGTTGTCTCTCTTCAACAACATACGGCGGAAAACCCGCGAAGACTATATTTCAACAACATCAATGTTGAGAGAGTAATTGCCAATTCCGGCCAAGAGAAACAGTCACATAAAATGATTTCATTGTCGACCTAAAAATTTCGTGCAGTTGAATTTTGTTCTATTGTTTTAGTTAAGGTACCTGAAGATGATGAGAACGTGCAGCTCCCAGCAATGTTTTAGCTGTTATGAGCATTAATCCATCAGATCTCTATTAGTAAACAAGGAAGGTCTTCTCGATCGACTTTATACTCTTAATGAATTTACATTTTCAGAGAGTAACGTTAACATTCAGGACGTCTCTCAACTCCTTTAACACTTTGGGGGCGTCCATTAATTACGCGAGGTGTTTTTCAGGAATTCCGGGAACTCCCGCCCCTCTGGTGAGATCTGGTCGGACCCTGCCCCCCCTAAAATGATGTGAGATTTTGACGGAGAGAACCCCCCCTCCCTTCCGTGCTAATCGACCTCGTAGTTTTTTTTAGACTTTTATTTTTTTCTCTCATGCCTCCAAGGACGCTTATACTCCCTCTAAGGTCGGTTTCCGCGTCGTTTCTAGACCATATACCCCCCTAAAGTCATTTGTAGACTTGTTCTTTAGCTCTACCATCCTTCAAGAATTTCAAAACTGTTGAGGTTTCACCGGACCCTCCCCCCCCCCCCCCCGGTCCCTATTTCACCTCACGTAATTAATGGACACCCCCTTGCTTAGAATTTGTGTTACCATCTGGAAGTCAGCAAGGCTTTATGCGTCACTGTAAAAGATACTGTATTCATAAAAAATGCAAATGTTCCTCTAAGAAATTAAAATGTTCTCAAAATGTCATAGTTCTTGTAAGGGTAAATAACTCTGCAACGTTATTGGTAATTTTGTTACAAACTTTCTTTGTTTAAATGATTTCACTGTCAACTTATATCAGACAATGATAAAAGATAAAGAATGGTAATGAAAATAGTGTTTTATTTTCTTAACATCACCTGATTATTAATTAACATTCAGAATATGTATTTACAACCTGCCCGCCGTGTTAATGTTCAGAACGCGTTGTGGCCAAATATCATAGGAGCCACGACGCGAATTTCGTGTTGTGGCCTTTTTGAGATAGCCACAACGCGTCCTGAGATAACATTGGAACACCCCCCCCCCCCCCTCCCGTGGAGCTGGCAAGTGTCGACTCCTCCCCTTTCACCCTCTCTTGCCTATCTTTCTGCTCGACCAGGGTTATAGTGTAAGCAGCTTCAAAATAAGTCCTATGCTCCTTACGTTTTATCAAGTATTATTATACTTCCAATGTACCTGTGGCGTTCGCTGTTAACGCAACTGCTCGTTAGCGGAACGTGCTTCCCATACTGAAGTTGCTTGCCTTGGCAACTGATTCAATACTCACCTCCAACCTGACATTGATGTGAATTGCTAAAGCACACTCTATCTCTAAAAAATGTCGCAATCATAGTGTATGGGTTAGACCACCTACTGAAGCCGAATAAGTTGGACAAGCAAATAATACTCATTTTATAACAAAGCAAGTTACGTTATATCGAAAAGGAATGTTAACAGCGAAGTAGTTAAGAGAACGATGTATTATCTTCTCTTTATAGTACGGACTCCAAAACGACTGGTCGTAAAATAGTTTTACTGTCCATTGTTTCTCAAATATGAGCGAGACTTACGTTTCAGCGTTAAATTATTTTACTAAAGAAGAACGGTTTTTTAAACAACACACAAATCTCTTAACAATAATACTACCACAGAAATTGTTTTTTGCTAAGATATACATGACTACTTTTTTATTTTTCCAAATGACATATGAAATCCCTGTAAGAACTATAATTGGGCCATCTTTTTATTTTAATTTTTATGAACAACCTTAAGCACAGTTGGAATATGAAAGCTTGAAATTGTACCAAATAATGATTATATATTTCTGAGGAAACGTGCACGTTGAAGAGAAGGAAGTAAGTATCAGTACAACTGTTTGGAGCTCAGAATAGTGAATTCGGTGTTATAGTAAGTTGTGATTACAATACGTAAAGTCAGCATAGTTTGTATGACACATTAACGATAAGTTCAGTGGAAGAAATTAGTATCGTATATATAAAAAAATTAAAGCATCAGTTTGTATTTTCAAATTTTGTCGTAGCTTGTTGATTCTCAGGAGTACAAACTAGTATAAATATAGGATGCAGAGTTTGTAAATAGGTGTTGAATCTCTTGGAGAGTGCCACTTTCCTATACATAGGTTGGATTTGATTAGTTTCACGAAGAGAAAATGCGAAGGTGGTGTGAAATACGTTTTCCATTTTTTCTTCGAACTGTAGTGAAATACTGTTTCCTCCAGAGTGTTTGGAACGTACTGAAATTGGGGATGAAATTTTGTTCTGACGCGTTAGGTGTTCATTCCACCTCTGTCATTAGGAATGGACAGAGTTACCTTTATTCTGTCATGCACTCTTTGCCAAACTTTCGGTAAACGCAATATCCGATCACTGCCTCGGACAACCTTATTGTGGTTTTGTGGCAGTTTTTCTTATTATTACACACATATGCAATGCTGAATTGGGTTTGGTCTTCGGAGAAGAGCGCACGCCCAATTTGATATTAAAGTAAGTTCTTTCGCAGTCAGAGGAGCAGTTTGTTTCCTGTCC
>JARYHS010013630.1:271658931-271714632 GCA_031002005.1 Vandiemenella viatica
CACATTTTCAATAGCTTTTCACAAATTCGCAAAACGATCCAAACAAATCTATTGAAATGTGGACAGGACAACTTCTGTCGGTTAAGCTAGTTATTGAAATTAAAGGCTTGCGACCGACTATTAACACTCTATATCCCATCCATGCGGTTCATAATTTTATTTTATTACAACATACTACAAAATTGCCTTAAAGCTAAACCAATTGGAACTAAATGTAATTTGGGCAGAAGAGAAATAAAACATAAAATAAAACAAGTGTTTGAATCGTGGGTGGTATCTAATTTGTCGTTGTACGAATGCTATATTTGCTAATTATTTTTAATTGTTTATGTGGTGCAAACAAAATTACATTCTGCTGCAAAATGCTTTTAGATCCTGTGATAATGGTAATTATTTTTGAATGAAATACCCGTAACAAAATAAAATGTTCATAGTCCGTTTTGGAATGGAATTTGTTGAACAAATTCACAGGCGCCTTTTTAACCTAACTATTGTTAAGTGAATTTTAACCTAGTATAAATAATTTATGGATAATTTAGATGTTCATCTTTAAAATTTATATTTTCACCGATAAAATAACGTGAAAAACAGTAACTGAATGTATATGATTTTTACCGTCAGCAAAGCGAAAACCTTTGGTACAGCATAGTTCTTAAGAAGAATGCAATCAGAACTGCAAAACACACAAATAGAAGAAGCTATTAGGATTGTTGCGGAAATGTTTGTTATATGATTACGAACAAGTACACTGTCATAATCTTACCTTGTGTATGTAGCACATGTTATGATATAAAAGAAGAGGATGCGGGGAGAGGGACTAACAATAAACATACGTGTAACGTTAGAGGAATTTTTCTATACAAACAGGGAATAAAGTTAGAAATTGTAGATTGTTGGGAAATTTCTGAAGTAGGTCTACTACTTGGTTGGTGAAGTTTTGCGCCATATTTGGGAAGATGTGACAGGAAGGCAGTAAAAGCCATTTAAATGTTGCATCACATGTTGATATTGCATACGAATGAATTTAAGCACCCAGGAATGCAGGATAGAGGTCTCTTGTTACATTCTGTTCGTGGAAGAGATTGTTTGTCATTCCACGCATTTTCTTCGTGGAGAATCAACGTTACTCTAATCGCAGCCGAAGTTAATTTTTTCTTTTGTAGATCATCAGATTTTGTTCGTGGGTTCAATGTAATATTCAGACTCAGTGCTAGTTTTGTTCGTAGGCGATTGGCCATACTGTGTTTCAGGACTATTTAGCTTTCTTCAGTTACTCAGGTTGTGTGATTGAACAAGGCATTGTTATTTTCATTCGTCAGTTTTCTCGGTTGGAATTGGTAACAGCTAAAAGTTCATAGTAGCTCTAGTCTAGAAGTTTTTATGTTGATTACGAGACGATCGTGTAGCTTACACTAAAACGGAATTTCAAAAATTGTTGGTAGAAATAAATATTTAAACAAGTGAAAATTCAGTCCAGAGAAAAGCGAGCAGTTTTTAGTAACGTTTTAAAAACATATTCGAACTTTTATCCTAGACATATTATAATCTTCTGACTAATTCTGTATAAGAAAAAGTATTAAATGGATCCAACATCGAAATATAAAACCCCAATAATTAAATATATTTCTAGGATTGCATCCTTGAGGACCTGAGAGAATGGCCTAGTTCCGCTGATAGAAAGCAGAATACCAGGTGCTACCATTGCCGCCAGCCAGGTAGGTGGAATGATTTTCAAACAACAAAGACTAAAGTTATACAATTTGATGAATGACAACCCTGGCCTAGTGTTCTATTTAATATCCATAAAGTTACTTCCAGATTAGGAAAACTAACCAAACTTCTTTGGGAAAATTACAGTCAGGCAACAAGGCAGACAGTAGAAGCAAGCTGTAACAGTGATCGAAGTAAATCAATATTTATGACCTTAACAGACTGACTGACAACAGAGAAGACAAAAATAGGTATTCAATGAACAAGACAAAAAAAAAGTTTTCCTGTCCTCTGTTTTCCTGCAAAAAACCTGATTTTTACTGTTTTTTGTGATCCCGTGTTGCAGTGTTAAAAATACAAATGGAAAAGTTAACTATGCAACATATGTTCCAAGATATGATAGCTCAGATGAAAAAAGATTCGAATAAACTTTAGAAATTTATTCATGATGAATTTAGTAGCTTCAAATCAGGAGAAAACAGACAAAATTATTGAATCTACGAATCAGATTCAAATAGATGTTAGGATTACCTATACAACTGATATTAAAATTGCTCGCTCAGAGGTAATGGGATCTTCAGTGGATGTAATACGAGAAGGCCAGGTCACATTGAGAGCTTATTTCGGAAACAGTATTGTGAAAGAAAAACCCTATTTGCGAAAATTCAAGGGAAGTCTGTTGAATTAGAGAAAGATGTGAATTTCTAACTTAAGAGAGAATTTTGAGGGGAAAAATAGAAGTAATGAGACTCTTACATGCATTACAAAGAAGTTGAAAACTATTAATCAACAGAGAGATGAAACGAGGAGTGGTTTCTTGTCCTTTAAGCTATATCAGATGAAGCCCTACATTATCAGAAATTTTAGCAGTATAGGAGAAACTATCTAGATTTTTGATTGTGAGTGTTTTGACCAACAAAGATTTGATTTTTCGAAGACCTGAGAAAAATACTGTAAGTTGTATTTTCAATTATTATTATTTAAGTATTAGATACCTATCTTTTACTAGATGTGCGACAAAAGGTCACATTGATTATAAAACCTTTGAATTTTAAGGAATGCGAATACCTTTAATTACTAGATGACGACCGGAAGATCATAGCATTTATAGTTGCTACAGTGATTTTCTTGAGCTTAGTATGACGAGTTGAATTTCTGTTCATTCAACTTCTCGATTATACCGGAAATATTTAACATAGCAAAATAAAATGATCTTTCAAATATTTTTTTCAACCCGTGAAAAGAGGTATTGTTGCTTATTTTTAAGATGTGAACATAATTTATATATTTTTGCTTTTGTTTAAATTAAACATACTTTCTTGAGGACCAGCGTCACTTTTGCCTCGTGTTTAATTATTTATTGCTTCCCTAAAATCTATGATTCAGAGTTTACATAACCAAATATTGAAAAAAGTATGGTCTTCATATATGTTTTTCTCTTCACTTTTTGCGTAGGAAAAAAGTTCACACAGTACGTCTACACTAATAGCCAGCACCTATTGAAACATTATTTAAATGGCCATTGGAAATCATTTACTTCTTATATACTTAATTTTTAACTCATTCGTGTAATTGATATAGCCAAACATTTTGTCGTGTGGAGGTTGTAATGTTAAAAGGCTTTGGCTATCCAATAAGGAATAAAGTTACGAATTGTTCCTTGCTATGAAACTTCTGAAGCTGTGCCACTTGGATAACGAGTTGTAAATGTTTTTGAGATCGCCTATAAATATTATGAATTGATTAAGTAGCTTGCGAAAAGTGTTTGTAGTAATGAATAGTTAAATCGGGTGAACGTTCATAAGTCTAGAGGGAGAAGGGAAAAGTTTTGATAAATGTTTCAATTAGTATCTTGCATGGTCAGACTGTTCTGACTAATTTTGTATAAGAAGTTTTGTGGTTTTTCACTACACTAAACTTCAAATATATACGTGTTGAAATATAAACCTGAGCAAGTTGGTTTATTTGTAGCCTTGCACTATTTCAGTCATTGTAATCTCATAAAAACATTATTATAATAGTAGGGCCATGTCTCGTAAGTGGCTTTTTACTGATAAAAAGTTATGAGATCTGGTTCTGAGTCAAATCTACACTCTGTACTCATCCGAGTAGACGATATACCAGTAATTAATTCTAGAAAGAAAGTAATATTTAATGTGTAATTATGCTCTCCGATGTGTTTGCATAACGGAAATTTGTGGCACGCAGAGCAAAGCAATTGCCGTACACATATACGTCTAAAAGCTTCATGTTTAGGGTTACCATTGAATAAATACAGGGAGCATCGTCAATATTGGACTTGATTTTGGGGTAAACCCATATGCATGTATCAGATTACCTGTTTCTAGCAGCGCAGGAAGCATTGCAGAATTATAAGGATGAGTAGTTGATTAAAACTTTTAATTTCATTAACTTCCGGAGTAAGAAGATGAACAAAGTGAAATTTAACACATTGGTTAAGTTTACTAAACATCATTTACAGTGATAATCTGGGGCTTATAAATATATAGGGGTAGAAATCGAATCCACCAATGGTAGAGATAACACATCAATACAAGTAAATTCACCAATTTTAGAATAATTTAGGAATTATTTAGGAATAAAACCTTACCTGTGTAAAAAAATTCAGCTTCCTAGGACTACTGAAAGTACTTTACAGTTCTGATGATCATCAGTTATCGAGTAAGTGACAAAAACTGCGAAATTTTCAAATGAATAACTTGCAAGGAATGAACAGGAACGAAAAAAGATTTAATGTGTTTGCTAAGCTTGCTGATATCTCTCTCTCTTTAAAGTTTCATTCCACCCGGATGAAGCACTGAATCGGTCTGGTGTAGAATCTCGGGGAACCTTTTCAGACAAATCCATTAACCCCTGTACTAATATCTATGCGTATGGAGATCTGGGGCACGTAGCGTCATCCAGTCCGAAGAAATTAAGGTGCAAAAACAGCTGAAATCACTTCGAGAAAAGGGAAGGCAGTTCCACTGTCAACTGTTTGACAGGGCAAATTCTGGCGTACGTATTAACCTGGAGGAAGGTAAGAGTGCATCCGATACAATGACGAAAATGTTACTATATTGTGACACAGACTCTTTCTTTGTCCCCATTGCACGTGTCCGTACATATTTGGACGGAAAGTGGAGAAAATACTAGGAAATGTTTGCTACCCGATACGCGATCTCGGTGAGACAGGACAGCTTGCTTACAACAGCAGTGAGTCGGCAGCCTATTTCCGGCTGCCTATCAGACTTCCCTCCGATACGCCACTCGCAGCAGGCGCTGTCTCACAACTCACACTCTCAAGTCAATACAGTCAATTTAATTACTTCGCTAAGCTAACAGAGGAAACGTTGAAAGCTAAACTCTCCATCTCCTCATCCTCTTTTTGTTCACGAGCTCCATCGTTTTTTAAACCAAAACCCATTTAACTAGTAATAATGACCCTATGATTGCGCTACAAATTCTTTTTAATGCTAGGCTCTTACACAATCAGGACATAAAATTTGGCTATTTTGGAAATTGTGAAAGAGTACGGGCGTGATTATTAAAAACTAGCATCGTACCCGCGACTTCGTACGCGTGGATTAAGAATTTTTTTGCCAGAATTAAATATAGTAAGTTGTTGGTAACGAAGGATTAGTCCCAAACAATATCGAGTCGGCATAATATGACAGGAAAGCTATCGCTATATCATTCTACCGTCGAACCTGCCTCTTGAAGAGAATTAATTTCCAACATATTTCTGTCACTATTCGATAAGATCTCAAAATTTCGTGACTACAACTGTTAATCATACTGGAAAAAATATCCTGTGCCCTTCATACACATTTCCTTATAAAATTACATCACAACGATATAGCCATTTAGTCGTCAAAACGTAACAAAAAGACAGAGACTTACTTCCGTATTTATAATAATATTACTGTGGTTCACACTTACACACTGACTGCGAACAAAACCTGAGGGATCATTATAAAGTAAAAAAGTATACACCTACAACATTGCAAGAATACCTACGATTTGCCTCGCATTGCACCCCTAACTTTCTAATATCTACACTTTAACATTCAATCCGAATAACCTACGACCCAGGCCTGACTCTTACGATGAAAAACAATTTTTGAAAATCTGATCCCCGACGGAGATTTCAACCAGAGACCACGACGTTCGTAAGCAAGCTCTTTAGCCACTGAGCTTCCAGCTCACTACACGGAAACACGGTCTGAAGACGTGCATATCCAACGTGTCTGTCTATCGCCGTATTTCCAAGTTATGAGAATCAATTGCCAACATATTTCTGTCACCATTCGATAAGGTCTCAAAATTTCGTGACTACAACTGTTAATCACACTGCAAACAATATCCTGTGCCCTTCATACAGATTTCCTTATAAAATTCCATCACAACGATATAGCCAATTGGGAGTCATAACGTATCAAAAAGACAGAGACTTACATCCCCAATTATAATAATATTACTGTGGTTCACACTTACACACTGACTGCGAACAAAACCTGAGGGATCATTATAACGTAAAAGAGTATACACCTACAACATTGCAAGAATACCTACGATTTGCCTCGCATTGCACCCCTAACTTTCTAATATCTACGGTTTAACATTCAATCCGAATAACCTACGGCCCAGGCCTGACTCTTACGATGAAACACAATTTTTTTAAATCTTATCCCCGACGGAGATTCGAACCGGAGACCACGACGTTCGTAAGCCAGCGCTTTAGCCACTCAGCTGACAGGCCACTACGCGGAATCTCGGTACGCAGTCGTCCACATCCAAAATGTCTGTCTACCACCATATTTCGAAGTTATGAGACAAATGTGTTATTTATACAGATAATTTTTCAACCAAATGTAGACAGTATTTTTCTCCTTGTTTCAAAGGATAAGTGTGCAAAGTTTCATCGAGAACGGATAAAAACTGTGGATTTGTATGAAGACCAAACAAACCAACAAAAGAAAAAAACCAAACAAACAAACATACATTCATCTTTATATATAAAGATTACTGTGGTTCACACTTACACACTGACTGCGAACAAAACCTGAGGGATCATTATAACGTAAAAGAGTATACACCTACAACATTGCAAGAATACCTACGATTTGCCTCGCATTGCACCCCTAACTTTCTAATATCTACGGTTTAACATTCAATCCGAATAGCCTACGGCCCAGGCCTGACTCTTACGATGAAAAACAATTTTTTAAAATCTTATACCCGACGGAGATTCGAACCGCAGACCACGACGTTCGTAAGCCAGCGCTTTAGCCACTCAGCTGACAGGCCACTACGCGGAATTTCGGTACGCAGTCGTCCACATCCAAAATGTCTGTCTACCACCATATTTCGAAGTTATGAGACAAATGGGTTATTTATACAGATAATTTTTCAACCAAATGTAGACAGTATTTTTCTCCTTGTTTCAAAGGATAAGTGTGCAAAGTTTCATCGAGAACGGATAAAAACTGTGGATTTGTATGAAGACCAAACAAACCAACAAAAGAAAAAAACCAAACAAACAAACATACATTCATCTTTATATATAAAGATTACTGTGGTTCACACTTACACACTGACTGCGAACAAAACCTGAGAGATTATTATAACGTAAAAGAGTATACACCTACAACATTGCAAGAATACCTATGATTTGCCTCGCATTGCACCCCTAACTTTCTAATATCTACGGTTTAACATTCAATCCGAATAACCTACGGCCCAGGCCTGACTCTTACGATGAAAAACAATTTTTTAAAATCTTATTCCCGACGGAGATTTGAACCGGAGACCACGACGTTCGTAAGCCAGCGCTTTAGCCACTCAGCTGACAGGCCACTACGCGGAATCTCGGTACGCAGTCGTCCACATCCAAAATGTCTGTCTACCACCGTATTTCGAAGTTATGAGACAAATGTGTTATTTATACAGATAATTTTTCAACCAAATGTAGACAGTATTTTTCTCCTTGTTTCAAAGGATAAGTGTGCAAAGTTTCATCGAGAACGGATAAAAACTGTGGATTTGTATGAAGACCAAACAAACCAACAAAAGAAAAAAACCAAACAAACAAACATACATTCATCTTTGTATATAAAGATTACTGTGGTTCACACTTACACACTGACTGCGAACAAAACCTGAGGGATCATTATAACGTAAAAGAGTACACCTACAACATTGCAAGAATACCTACGATTTGCCTCGCATTGCACCCCTAACTTTCTAATATCTACGGTTTAACATTCAATCCGAATAACCTACGGCCCAGGTCTGACTCTTACGATGAAAAACAATTTTTTTAAATCTTATCCCCGACGGAGATTCGAACCGGAGACCATGACGTTAGTAAACCAACGTTTTATCCACTTTTTATTATTATTATTATTATTATTATCAATTATTGTTAACAAACAGTTTAGACATTCATAACAGCAAATTTTACAAATTTGAATAACAGAATTTCTTTCTGGATTTCTGGTCATAACTAATCTAAAGGATTACAATTTGTCCCATCTCAGACTCTTCACTCGTTTTCGACGGGGCGCCCGGGGCGTATGGGAAGCTCGAGGCGTCCACTGTGGCGGCTGGAAGGCCTCTTGGGGCGTACTCATTGTCGGCGGTCTCTTCTTCCTCTTGCGTCAATCCGCACTTCAGTTCGTTGCTGGGTGTCGGTTCTGACGTGGGAACTTCTCTTACCGGCGTCTTTTCTTCGGAGTCGGTATCTTCCGTCTTGCTTCACCATCGTTGTCTTGACTTACTGGTATCGCTTGATAATTGTGGGTGCTTTAACTATTATCTCTTCTGTTGGTTTTATGGAGGCATTATCACGCTCAAGAAGCGTGCGAACTTATCTTTGTATTTTTCCCTTTTAAGCATTTTATTGTGTTCGATGGTTAGGTAATACAAGAAATCCTCTATTGACATCTCTCCTCTTCTTCTGATGACGTAGTGGGTGTAGTTGCCCAACAGCCAAAAGTGAGCGTTTCTTTTAGTCGCAGGATAAATTGTAACATCTGGGAATAAAATATCTTCGGGCGTGAATTTCTGTGGAGTAGTTCTATTGATTATGGCTAGTTTGCTTTTCGTCCACCTCCATATGTCTGGAACTTCACATCCCAGCAGACGATGTTGTATCGTATCCTCTAGATTACAGCGTAAACACTGTGCGGAAGGGCAAAGGTGTAGTGAGAACAGCTTTTCATTTGAGTTTATCTTCCTATGTATTACTCTATGCCAAGTGGAACGTGCGTGGCTATTGATGTATTCATTGTGAACATTCTGCCATATTTTTTTCCAGTCGTCTCTTCTGTACGTAATTTCTAGTTTGCTTTGCGTCTCTCTTTGCAACATGTCATACAGTTTCTTAGTTGTTGGAATAGGCTCACCGCTGGTTATGTTTAAATAGCTATTTTCTATGTAGAATATGCGAAAATGTCTTAAATTTGCATTTATATGGCTGATATCGACTGGTGCCGTACTGCTTCGTGGTTCTAGTTCATTTAATGTGTACCCTGTTATACTACTTTCCATGTCTTTACGGTGTTTGTACATGTTCCTCATGTAGATGGCGGTACATTTCGTTTGTATATCCACGAGCTTCAGTCCTCCTTTATCATATGGCATCTTAAGTATTTTGTGATGGATCTTAAAAATGTGCCCACTCTGTATGAACCAATTTATCGCCATTTCCATTTTCTTTGCTATTTCAATCGGTATTGGAAATATGTGAGCTAGGTACCACAGTTTTTGGGAGGGCAACTGTGTTTATCAGCTGTATTTTTTGTATGGTATTTAGTTCTCTGTTTGAGAAATCTTTCATCTTGCTCCTAATTGCTGCTAATAGCGTCCTCCAATTTGCAGCCGATGCCTTCTGTGGCGTATTATTAAATTCAATGCCTAAGATCTTTATTTTGTCACGTGTTGGTATCCAGCTTGTGCTCTCCGCATCCAAAGTATCACTTATTTTCAGACTTGCGGATTTTTTTACATTGAGTTTTGCGTTTGAAGCCCTTTCGTATGTCCTTAGTAACTCCCGTATTTTCAGTATGTCTAATGAGTTGGTGGTGATAATATTTATATCATCAGCGTACGCGCACACCGCAATTTTATTCTCTCGGATTTTTAATCCAGTAACCGTATTGTAGACTGCTGCTAGAAAGGGCTCAACTGCGAGTGCGAACAAAAGCATGGACAGTGGGCATCCTTGTCGTATGGATCTTGTTATTCTTAATGGCTTTGTTATTACCCCGTTTATGAGTATTCTTGATGTCGCTTGGTGTAACAGCGTGTAGATTATATTACATATTTGCTGGCTGAAGCCCATCTTTTCCATAGTTACTTGTAGATATGTATGGTTTATGCGGTCAAAGGCTTTATTGAAATCTAATGACAGGACGGATGCTTTTGCGTTTGCAGCCTTCGAGAGAGCAATTGTATCTCTGATGTTTGTTATTGTTTGAATTATCGATCTGCCATTCCCAGTACAGGTCTGATATTCCCCTATTACTTTCTCCGATACATTTCTAAGCCTTATGGCGATAATTCGACTGAATACTTTATAGTCCGAGTTCAGCATAGTGAGTCGTCTAAAATTTTCTATGTCTTTCTTATCTTGTTCTTTGGGATTAATATAATTAATCCTTCTACTAGTTCAGTTGGAGCTGTGTTCATAGTCAATAGCTCGTTGTACATGTCTTCAATTTCTTGTTTTATTAAGTCCCAGAATTCCATGTAAAATTCTATTGGTAGTCCGTCCGGGCCAGGTGACTTCATTTTCGGGCTTCTTCTTATGGCGTTTTCTATTTCTTCCCGTGTTATTTTCTGGTTTATGGTTTCATTGTCTTGTTGAGATAACACCGGCTTAATGCATTGTAATATTTTGTAGACTTCTTCTTTATCAATTGTCTCTTCTGTATATGTTTTGCTTAGGTATTTTGTTACTTCTTCTTCTATTTGTTTTTGATCCACAAGTCTGTCTCCTCCTTCTGTTTTTAGCTCAGTTATTAGCTTTCTTTTTGCGTTCTGTTTTTCTTTGACAAGATGGAAGGTTGATGTTGTTTCTTCTTGTTGGATGGAGGCCCGTTTTTGCTCTTATTTGATATCCTAGCAGTTTCCTGCTTGTTATTTTAACTATTCTGGCTTTGAGTTGTTTTATTTTCCGGTTGTTTTGCAACGTTTCTATGTTATTGGTACATAGCTCTCTCAAGGCCATGAAAAGGAATTCTTTGGTGCTATTTTCCCATTGGTTTTTCTGTCTGGAGTAGTTTATCATGGCGTCTCTGAGTTTGGGTTTTGCACATTCCATCCACCATTGCATTGTTGTATTATATTTACTTTTTTGCCTCTTGCAATGGTTCCACTTGTCGTTTGACTACGTGTTTCAGTTCATTGTCGCTTAGAAGGGAGGTATTTAATTTCCACTGCCCCCTTTTTCTGATTATTTTTTGCGGGTCTAAGTCTATTTTACAGTGGTATGCATTGTGGTCTGAAAAGGCTAAAGGCCAGATCTCTACTGAGGAAACTTTGCTGGTTATGTCAGGTGAGATATATATTCTGTCCAATCTACTTGCTGTGCTCTCAGTGGTGTATGTAAAACCAGGAATTTGCCCATTTTTTACTTCCCAACTGTCTGACAGTGTTAATTTTTTTATTAAATACTCGAGTTCTTTGCATTTGTTGAAGTTTGGGTATTGGTCTTTTGGAGCTATGACGCAGTTAAAGTCTCCTGCAAGTATTAAACTGTTGCAGGTATCTGTCAGTAATTGGGTTATCTCTGTTTTGTAGAAATATCTTCTGCTTTCTCTATTTTGATTTCCGGAAGGCGCATAAATGTTTATAATGCGCGCTCCGGCTATCATGCAGGCTACGCCCCTTCCATTTTCTAAGATTTCGACGTTTTGGATTTCGATACCCTCCTTGGTTAAAATTGCCGTTCCTAGACCGTTATCTATGCCGGGATTCTTCAATTCGTTGTATCCAGTGATGCTTAATGCACCTTCCCAGGCTACTTCCTGAAGAAGCGCTATATCTACCTCCGCCGCCCATAGATATTCTTTTAGGCATTGTATTTTTGTAGGGTTCTTTATCCCATTTACATTTAGGGTTGACACACAGTATGTTTGAGTCCGCGTTGTACTTCTACCTGCCATTATGTATCTTTACAGTCACGTGTAGTTTTATCGTTCATATCTCTGCTTCATTTGATATATCTTCTTCCTCGGTGTCATCTAGTTTCTTCCGACCATAAGGATATATTCTCTTCACGGGCTATATCCATGTCATGTGTTTCGACGGTCTTGTTTTCGTTGTTGCTTGCTTCCTTGTTGTGGTTTCCGCTATAGGGAAGTTCAGCAGATTTTGTTTCTGTTTGAATGGCGGGGATTTTCCTTGATTTTTCTGCTAGTTCTTCTGCTATTGAGTCCACTCTCCTCCTTTCGAGTCTTGGCCTTTTGGTATTGGGAGTATTTTCCTGCTTTCGTTCTCCCATTGATAAGGCTTCCTTTTTCTCTAAGGGTACTGTAAGCAATGGGTATTGTTTAGCATTTGGCACGGTTGTTTTTTTCGTCTTTCAGTGGTGTTTCGGAAGAGCGTGTTTTGACATTTTGGTTGTTTCCTTGCTCTATTGTGAGACTGTTTTCTTTTTCGTACATCGATTCTTGGGGTGCTTCTCTAATAAGTGTATTCTCAATCTCCATTGGGGTGTTTGGTGGGTTATCCGTTTCCATTTCTAGCACAGGTTCATCATTTCTTGTTGTATTGATTCGGGTAGTACCGTTTGTCACATTAGCATATGTTTCTTTTAGCGGCTCCCCTGTAATGGCTGTATGGGGGGCCAGCCGTTCAGATGGTAGTTGCAATGGTCTCCTTTGAGTGCATTCCGCCTTGAGGTGATCATTGGAATTACATATGACACACGTTCTCGGCTGTCCTTCGTAAATGACAAGCGCCTTAAACCCTGCAATATTTACATACGAGGGTATGTGGGATTTTAGATCGATTTTGACAGATCTGATACCACTGTCTACCACGAATCTCCTACTACCATATCTTTTGTCCGATGTTACGTTGAATATTGTACCGTATTTTTCGAAAGCTCTCTGTATGCTATTTGTTGAGATTTCGAAGGGGACGTTATGGACCTTAACATTTCTTATACCTAGACCAGCATGCGATATAGAGACGCTGCTTACCTCGCCGTTGCTGTGGACGAATTTTCTTTCTCCATTAGTCTCCTTTATGATACGCAGACACTCCTCTTCATCTCGAAGCTTGACGTACACCACATTGGCGAGGAAGTCGACTTGAATGCCGTACACACTCTCCTCTCGTAAGCCGATTTCATTGTAGAGCCACTCGTCGATTTCCACTGCCTTTGGACGCATGTACCCGTAAGCGAAAGAAAATTTTATCGTAGATTTTCGTACGAATTGATTTGCTTCCATGACTTTCACTAGGTTTTGTTGTATCTACTTGGTAAACACTTAACCACACAACACCAGACACCAGGAAAAATGCGAAGCGACCGCTCACTACAGCCGGCCGCAAGCGACTTACTCAGCTGCCACGCCACTATGCGGAAACTCGGTACGGAGTCGTCCACATCCAAAGTGTCTGTCTACCGCCATATTTCGAAGTTATGAGACAAATGTGTTATTTATACAGACAATTTTTCAACCAAATGTAGACAGTATTTTTCTCCTTGTTTCAAAGGATAAGTGTGCAAAGTTTCATCGAGAACGGATAAAAACTGTGGATTTGTATGAAGAACAAATAAACCAACAAACCAACAAACAAACAAACAAACAAACATACATTCATCTTTATATATAAAGATAGCTTTTTCATACTAAGTAGCCCTACTGTTGGATCACTCAGTTTCCTGAATATATTTGAATTTTACGACGAGCGGTCTGGTGACTCAGTGGTCAAGGCGTCTGACTGGAAATCGAAAGATCCCTTGTTCGAATCGCGGTCTCAGATGGGATTTTCTAAGGTCCTTAATCCGACCTTGACGTTTCCTTGGTACGGTTTACATGTAAAACTGTTGGTCCTCTATTCCCACAGTAGCGGCGAGCTGCGCAGTCGGTAAGAACCAGTCACCAATTCATTTGGACTATACGACATTACTTTACTATTTCACGATCACAACAGTTTATAAGACCATTAAAGAAACTCAGTATTCAGAATCATTATATCATTGTGTTTCATGTGGTATATTTTTTCATTCTTTTTTGTACAGTGATTTTTTTTTAATCTAGAGTATATGTGGGTGTTAATCTTTCTTATATGTGGTATATTTTGCAACATCTGAACACATCGTCATTGAAAAACATCGAAATTGATTATTAGAAACAGATGGAAGATTTTAAGGCAAAATATTGCAGAAATATTAATAAAAAATCTTTTAAGCTAAAGGGAGGGATGATAGCACTCCATACAATAAAACTAGTTCCAGTCATCTTTTAAAGAAACACAATGTATAACATGTCAGTTATTGTGCTTCCATACATGACCCAGGAAGGGCAACCAAATAGATTCCTGAAATTCAAATTTAACTCTGCTGTTCTCCTTCATTGTACTTTATACAATGTTGTTGACATGTTTGCTTGTTGCTAGTCGTGTATACAGTCACACGCCAAATAAATTGACGCGACCTGCTAAACGACTAGAAACTAGCCCTCTCTTAAAAAAATTGTAAAAATATTTTCCCAAACTCCTGGGAAAAACAAATGAAACAAATTGTAGTACTGTTCCAGATCAGAGCCATCGCACAAAATACAATACCCAGCACTTGTGATTTAAGCCATATTACAAGCATAAAACTTCGAATTATTTGAGACTTTTTATACTACCAACATGCAAGAAAATACAAGACACATATCAGACTTACATAAAACCACCAATTGCCAAGACTAGATTCGAATCTATGTTCCTCAGCACCAATATGCTATCGCGGTAGCAAGCAAATACTTCTTGGGAAATGGTATTGCTGCTTACGTATCCTTGGAGAACATATTTTTGGCCACGTGCAAAACTATTCACTAAAAACTCTGGACAGGTGGCCTATTTTTCTGACTGCGACAAGTTCACGGTTGTACTAATGTTTTTTACGCTCAATGTTCGACAGCCACGGCAACAGAGGAGGTTACTAGTGCAAACTTTCTATGGGGCATATTCCTCTGTGCTTAATAAAAATTACTTCCTAAAACTTTAACTGAAGGAAGAGACAAGATCAAGCATTAACTGCTCTCTCGATAACGATAGACGATCTAATGCACTCTGTAAACTGTTGTGAGTGGAATATAAATTTAAAATTATTGTATTACACGTACGTATCCTGATAGCTGAGTATCCACATTATTATCATTTATTTATTTAATCGTTTAGTCCGCTAACCACTAAGTAACACCGTCCTTGATATTCTTGTTGATCTTCATATATTTTCGAAACCTCCTGATCCTTTCGGTATAGACTTCTCTCTTGTGTCCCTGCATTATTAATTTTGAGTTTTTTTGCTCTTGGGATCATTACACATACTTTATGGAACATAGATCGACCTCTGCGAGGTCTTTCTGGGTTTCTGCAAGCCAGCGTGTTTTTGTTTGTAGGAGAGTTGAACATGTTGACGATTTTCTTGCTCAGTCGGGAGTCATCCATTCGTGCTATATGTCCGTAGAATTTCACACATCTTTTCCGTGCGAGTGAGATGAAGCGTTGGTCAGTGCATAGAATTATCTTAAAGTTTTGCGCTTTCAGATGTTATCTTGAAACTTGGCAGCAAAATTTTTTCTCATTATCTGTGTTTCCGTCTTTTTTTTCATGTTAATGTGTAATGACGATGTCTACGTCATACACATTGTTCCTGGAAACACAACGATATGGTAGTGATGGAGAATAATTTGTTATTGTAAGTATTCCAAGTAATTAGGATGTACGTTGTTTTTCTGTGCAGGTATTGTGGACTGCTTTCTTTTTATTTCCAGTATTGTCTATAATTTCAACTCAACACTTAAGGGCCTAAGCATGATAGCGCCGTATTAGGGGAAGAGAGGCCTCATGATTTCGCTTTTAGAGTCCATATACTGTGATTTCTCATAAAGTCGGCAGCGTTGCTCAGTGCGCTGAGGCGCCGCACAATTGATCTGTTAGGAACAACGGTGCCGGCCGTCCTAGGTGTGGGTTTTAAGCAGTTTTCCACAGCCATCAAGGCGAATGTCGGAGCGGTCCACAATCTCCGCCTCATAAGCTATAATTCCACAAACCAAAAATACACTTTTCACACACAAAACAAAGTAACATGTTTCGCAGGTAGATGGCAACACATAACTCGTCCTTTAATACGTAGTGGTAGTGGGTGTAAAATGCTTGGCATCAGTAAGGTCATCCGGCGCTAAAATCAAATTTCACCATGCCAACGACGAGTAAATATCATCGAAGGCAGCCAACCCCTATTGTTATGAAAAGGTGGTGAAAGGAATATACTGTGAATTCTCATTAGATATTGGAGGCCCATTTTGATGTCTAACTCGAGAAGTTTCTCAATATCGTGTTTTGCTTCTGATAATCAAAAATTTCTACACAATGAGGTGAAATCTTTGTGTTTGAAATAATGTTAGAAACCTATAAATACTTGTGACTGGACGGAGTTTCACTAACTGTTAAAATACTCGTATCTATTACCTAATGAAATGGAACGAGACACGTATCCTCTTGTTTGTGGAATTCCTCAGTCGATTCAACAAAGAACGTTAGTAAGAAACGCTACTGCGCACCCTTCCTCTAGCGGATGGCGAAGCAAATCGAAATTGTATCGAGCAGAGGCACAGACAGTATCTTGCAGAAGTAGACACTGTCAGGCGTCTGCACGGTGTGCTCCAGAGCCGCGAACTAGTGAACTAGTGAATGGGCCACTGGGGGTCATCACCTGTGGCTCTCCGATCGTCTCATCAGCCGGCCACCACGCGATTACACGGGCCTGCTCCAACACCCCGGGCGCGAGCTGTCTGCCATCCTCTCGCCAAAGCAGTCAATGGTGTGATAACGTTAAAGTCTCATTCGCGAAAAATATCCTCTTCGTAATTTACAACCCAATTACGACTTCATAGATATTTCCTTCTTTCTCTACCGGTGCTGAAAAATAGCTCTGTTTTTGATTTACACATGTTAATTGAATTAATTAGTTGATAAATTATTAAATGGAAAGTATTGTTAACGTTAGTTTTTTCATTTAGAACCAAAATAATTTTCTTTCAATAGATAATAGTTATTCACGTGTTTTAATGGATTTTTTTTCCACTTATGGTAAGAAATAGACAAGCTTGTCATTCTGCTGAGCAGTAATAGAATCTAAATTTAAGTTTACTTAAATGCATACCTTTAACTAGTTAATCAATATCAATTAAAATGACAAGCAAAAAGAGACATCCCTTTGAAACAGATTGTTGGATTACAGCAGATCATATCCAAAAATATTTTTCAACAATAACTTGTAAATCCATAATTATCCTCATGAATGGAACTCATGATGGATATCATTCTTTCTTTGCTTTCGTCTATTTGCACAGTAATCTCTTTACTGTTACCCCCAAAATTAATAGCGTGTAAACCGCAGCGTGTCTAGAAGGTGACATGAGAAATATACAGGTATGAACAGTCACAGATATCACAATTTACTTTTCAATGTTATACAGTTCTTGAGCATAACAGAAGCCCCCGCAAGGGCAGATACAGATTTTGAAAGCTTTTTCGGATCTTCTTCTTTCCATCATGGGGTGTCGGAAGGGGTGGTGATAGTTTGGCCATTTCAGCTGTAATTGTATTTTCTATCTTTCATTGAGTACATATGATTTTATCATCAGTATTATCATACTCAACATCTTAAATAACACATGACAACATAAAACTTATTAAAAACTAATCATGCGTTAGATAGGAATGAAACTAGCTATCTTCCTGACGCGTGGCCAGTAGTATGTCTTGGTTTGCTTCCAGCTTATGTCACAACATGTTTGTAGCTTCTGTAGTTGGTAGTTTACAGACGTTATTGTGTTAATTTCGTGGCAATTTCATTGCTAAACGTTATAATGTTTGGACAGGCTTTAGGTACCCATCAAGAATTTACGTAGATGGTTTCAGAAAAATTATTAATCGTAATTAATACAGCCGGTGCATGTGCAACGGAATATTAACCGAATCCTATTATCTTACCATTTGGTGACGTTTTAACACATTTCTCTTACTAAACCCTTTGATTTTGATGTTTATTTCCATTTACATCCTGAATTTACTGGAGGTAAACTCCTGTTTATCAACGTGACGCCAAATAGCGGTAAACGTATGTTGTTTCTAGACGTCAAACGTCGTCTTGGAAGATATGCTAATGGAAGGCAGACAGCAGAATGATGTATTGGGCGCCTTCAAGCTGAAGCGGCTGGCTGTGTTACGGTGGATAAGTAAATCTAATTATTGGCTTTTATACGGTGATGGGGACATTTGTTATTATTCATTTATCTTTTAACAGAAATATATGTCACACGCAGGAATGTGCTTCAAGCAAGCTAGCTACATTTTCACTTTCTTCAACTATTGCTCGAGAATGGGAAACACCATTGAGGCCCACAACGGTACCATAGAAAACATTCTCAGAAATTCTCCTCGTCGACCACACATGCAAATAACTGGCCAGTTGCCAAACATGAAAATCCTTGGGGATTTGGTTGTCATCACACTCTGCAAATAAATACAAGATTCTTAACGCATTACTCCACAGTAATTTATCACTACGACATTGCATAATTCGCTCGACTATCAATGGTTGTGGCCTAAAACGTTTACGCCTTCCTCGATTTTATGGGCCAACTAAACAATTATTCGAAATCATAATTTTTAAATGCAACCAAACAAGATTTAAAATTCTTTCTCAGCTTTCTCGCCGATTTGTTTTTACCGAATATGACTCCACTTTCTTTAAATACGTCAGTCATAATTTTTACAGCTATTTATTACCCATATGCATTCTTCTATTAGAATTTCATTGTACGGGAGGATAAAAAGAATCGCTACGCCTCGGCTTATAATTAAATGTGATTTATATTTTTGGAGCAGAAATGTCGAACGACCCCACCGCTCCCCTAGATATGTAACCGCCAGCCAGTGTCATCCATGCCTGCAGACCCAAGAATTATGGTTTTTATTAAATTACAATTCATTGTTAAGATATTTTTGGATACCCTAATTAATTTATGTATTCTCCTATAGCAAATAAGGATCTTTCAAGGGCTAAAATTAAACATGCAGTTTACTCCTATGTTGATATCAATATTTCAGTACTTTTTTAAAGATGCATACATCTCAAATTATCATCAAGAATGATCACTTATCTGAGCGATATGCAGTATTTGCTGCTGTTTTTCTCGAAATGTGACTATCATCTCCTAGCATTACATCGAGTGTGTGATTTTTAACCAGGTATTTCATGATACGTTGTTTCTGCTTAGAATAAACAAAACATTCGCCATTCTCTTGTCGTATAACATGCGTCCATTAGATATATAAACTAGTGCAATGCTTGGTTTTTATTCGTTTGTTTTTTATACTATCAATACCGTGGCAGATTTTCTTGGAATCTTCCCTTTCTAAAGTTAGATAATCTTTTAATGTCCTGTATATTCCAGCCTACACCCTGAGTGTTACTACAAAACACCCTCATTTATTTCTATTCAAATCTATAGTTATCCATGTTCCTCCAAGAATGTATTGATCGCTCATGTGAAAGTTTTCTAATTGCAGTGAGTAATAAATCATAACTATTTTTTGCTGAAACGAATCTCTTAATATTGCTTCTTATAATCACAATTTGTTTGAAAGGTAGTCATTTTTTTCATGACAAATTGTGCCTATCTAATGATTGAACCACGATTAGCAATGAATATAACAATATAGTAAACGCAAAGGATTTTTATTGGATCTAGAAAGCATAAAGAAAAATGGTTTTAATAGTTGAAATGGAATTCATTTTAACAAATACAGTTTGAATTGAATTAAACATATAAGAATCTAGTGTCGATTTTCGTTGTGAAGTATAGTTTAGATTTCTGGTACAATACATACTGCCTAGTTTACCGGATTGTAGTTGAATACACGCCAGGCTTCTACGGCCGAAGACGGCCGCATTGTCACTATAACGACCGAGATCGTTCTCTGCCGTCCAGGTGCCGTCCCCCGATGTGGATAGCGGGGTTCTGTGAAGTCCTGGAAACACATCATTATACGGATGCATTGAAAACATTTCGTCCACCTGCACTGATTGATACTTGTACTGCTGCCATAGACGGAATGGTTATCGACAATATTCGAGATACAACAGCTCTCCCAGTTTTTTTGTCGTTTCGTGGAAGATAAATTTCATCCAGTACGCCATTGCACCGAATTTCTGTGTTCTCCCTATTCGCATGCAAATAACGGTAATAAAAATATATTACCACATGCAGAATACGTTCTGGCGCTTTATTCAGAATACCTAACGAATTTATCCTTATTTCTCAGCGTCTGAAAAAAAAATCCCAAGGAACATGAATTTCTACGAGCTTAAATACTTGAATAGTTCTCCGTTAATGTTTCAAATCTTTGGTCAACACGTACACTCAATACCGATTTACATTTTCTGTCACTATAAGCTGCGAAAAAGCTCTTTCATTGCAAAAGTTTATTACAGCTATAGTAAATTTTCATTTTCAGTAATCGTCCTGGCTATTCTTCTAGAAATCCATTGGCTACATTGTTATATCCTCCTATTTGACAAGTCCACAATTAAGTTGTTCTCATCTCACAGAAAAATTTAATGAAGACAAAATTCTCAACACAATATAACTTCAGAGTGTTCTTAAGCTCGTAGTAAAATTAGTCTTGTTTATCGTTAATGCTTGACACCCAGTCACATTATTTTCCAATACCATTTTAGAAAACTACTTTTATGTCTTAAAAATTATTAATAAGAGTTCACTTCCAATTATATGGCGTTTTCTTTGACAGCTATTTATTTTAAAATACTGAGTGATTTTGATAATTAATAATTAATTTTTTAGTAAAACAGCAAATTTCAAACTTAAACATTATCTGTGCCGTAACTAAGTATGACCAATAATATGCGAAATGCAACGCCATGCTGTATAAGTGGGGTCTTCAGGATTCTCCTGCATGTGACTGCGGTGCTCCTTCCCAGAGTGTGGAGCATATTATCAGGGAATGCCCTCTACGGAAGTATGATGGACCATATGAAGATGTTTTTGGAGCTACAAGTTCCTTCTTAGAATGGCTGGAAGAATTAGACATCAGCTTGTGAACGCTACCAACGTTCTTGTCATTGTATATATTTGTTATTGTATTAGTTGCTTGCCATACGACAAACAAACAAACAAAGCAATAATATCGAAATTTCCAGCGTTAACGAGCTTGCTTTGGTAGAAAGTAGGAGTATTACAGTTGACATATACACTGAAGAGACAAAGAAACTGGTATGGGAATGCGTATACAAACACAGACTTATGTTAACACTCAGAGTACGTTGCTGCAGTCGGCAACGCCTATATAAGACAACAGGTGTCTGGCGCAGACATTAGATCAGTTAGTGCTGCTACAATGGCAGATTATCACGATTTAAGTGAGTCTTAACGTAATGTTATAGTCGGCGCACGATAGATGGGACACAGTATCTCCGAGGTAGCTACGAGGTGGGGATTTTCCCGTACGACCATTTCACAAGTGTACCTTTCATATCGGGAATCCGCTAAAGCATCAAATCTCCGACATCGCTGCGGCCGGAAAAAGACCCTGCAAAACGGAACCAACGACGACTGAAGAGAATAGTTCAACGTGACAGAAGTGCAACACTTCCGCACATTGCTGCGGATTTCAATGCTGGGCCATCAACAAATGTCAACGAAACATCATCGATTTGGGCTTTCGCAGCCGAAAGCCCATCGTGTACCCTTGCTGAGTGCACGACACAAAGCTTTACACCTCTCCTGGGCCCTTCAACGCCGACATTGGACTGTTGATGATTGGAAACATGTTGCCTGGTCTGACGAGTCTCGTTTCCAATTGTGTTAGGCGGATGGACGTATACTGGTATGGAGACAACCTCATGAATTCATGGACCCTGCATGTCGGCAGGGAACTGTCCAAGCTGGTGGAGGCTCTGTAATGGCGAGGGGCGTGTGCAGTTGGAACGACAAGGGACCCCTGAAACGTCTACATATGACACTGACAGTGACACGTATGTACGCATCCTGGTTAATCACCTGCATCCATTCATGTCCATTGTGCATTCCGACAGACTTGGAAAATTCCAGCAGGACAATGCGACACCCCACACGTCCAGAATTACTACAGAGTGGGTCCAGGAATACTCTTCTGAGTTTAAACAACTCTGCTGGCCACCAAACTCCCCAGACATGAACATTATTGAGCATATCTGGGATGCCTTGCAACGTGCCGTTCAGGAGAGATCTCCACGCCCTCCTACTCTTACGGATTTATGGACAGCCCTGGTGTCAATCCCCTCCACCACTACTCCAGACATTAGTCGAGTCCATGCCACGTCGTGTTGCGGCACTTCTGCGGGCTTACACGATATTAGGAAGGCATACAAGTTTCTTTGGCTCCTCAGTGTATATATGATGTGCTAAAGGAATCATACCAGTATTCGTCTGGAGAGATGTGGGAACTGTGGAAAATCGAAATCAGAAAGATTTTCTCACCCGGCGCAAGGGTCACCACGACCACAGAGACGGCAGTGCTCATCCCAACCGAACTGGAAGAAATTCACGTTGGAGAAAAGCGATCTTCTTTAATGGGGGTTTGCGATGCTCCGTGCTTTAAATTTTTAGAGGTCTCCATTCATTGTCCCTTCTTCAAATATTTTGGTACCAACTAATTTTGTTAACCTCTATTTTATCGGTTAAATCTAATATCTATAATTCATTCCAAATATTTTATTTTATTCAGCAAAATTTATCCTATTAAAAATATTAAGAACTTTATCTCTGCCACCTTATTTCGTATTGTAAGATATTTATCAAATTGCCAACATTCTGAGCCATACAATAGCACTGTTACCGCCAGAAGTTTACATAATATCCGACATTTTTCTGTTCTTATTTTCTTTCCTGTTTCTATTTTTATCCCACAGGAAAAAGGTTTTGGTTCCTATGTTCTATCCTCTTATACTCATACTCCTGTATAAATGAAGTTCATTACTTGTTCCATTAATTGTTCGTTATAAATAAGAAGCGAAGGGAGAGTGCGAGTGTGTTGTCAGTCGTCCGCTGCTATCCACAGATTCCTTAATATATTTTTTGTTTTGCTGTAAAATTAAAGATTTATCAGAGGGAACAGTATCTTCTGCGGTTCACTGTAGGCAAGACTACAAGGCGATCTGATCAGGAGATTGATGGGTAATTAAGGGCCCATTAACAGCAACTACCGACACTACAAAGGCTGGGATGTACCATGTGGCACAAAGCGTAGGTTATTCTGCAGAGGAATAAGTAAATCACGGGGGAAGGGGAGAGATTACCTATGGATATCACCCGACTGTTGCAGGGTATAACTGTTTGAATTTTTTTCTTTTTATTAGGCCAAGCAGCACCCAAATATTCCAACGCAAAAACTATATGATAAACTCGTGTGATTTCGGGTGCAAGACGGTTTTAGGTCAGTTACGAAAGAATTGTGTGTCAGTGACAGAACAGACTTGAAGTGGTGACAGTCACTTCAACATAAACCACGATGCTGATAAAGACGGTTAGTCACGAAGCAGCTGTGAAGTAGTTACGAGATAGTGTAACTCAGTCTTAAAGTTACGGTCTTTGTGAGATAAGATGTAGTGGCGAAAGAAGAGTGAGTAAGATTGTCAAGAAGTTTCGTAACAACACTCTAAACGGAGAGACAACTTCTGGGTGACAAAAGAGGTTATCCTACTCTGACAAACGTGTTGAAAACTGGTACTGAAATGTCAATAGTGTTAAAATGTGGAATATCATTTAGAGGAAAACTTTCCCAATTTTCATAATTATATACACAGCAGAATATCTACCATAGTCATGAGAAAAACTTTATAGAAAATTGTTTAACTGCAGAGATAACGAGTGGTTAATTAAATACTTAAATTTCCACTGGTATCACTTTCAGTAACAGCTCTATCATAACCGTATTTTCACAATTTGGTGATGGATTCTTATGTGATTCGACGAGAAAAATTGAAAGTAAACAATAATTTTGTTTATATTTCTCTTAGTTCTGGAAATATTGACTGTTAAAAATTAGTTATAGGTTCAGTTCCCTGTGCCTTTGGTGACGTGTTTCTTCTGGTTCAGGCCTCATTTCAACCTTACCACAACCAGTAATAAGAAAACAAAATACCAATTTTGCATGTCAGCGAGTAGTTCCTTGTGGCCACAGCGAATCTTGTTTGGTCCAGGCCGAATCTCAAATTAATAACCACAGTATGAGACGATGTATCTCGAGTACTAAGCGAGTTTAGATTTATCACGTCGAGATACATAAGAATCCATCATAAAATTACGGCACCATGGTTATCGTAAAATCACCCACTCAGTCAATACAAATATCGTATTTGTTTACTACGCATCTCGTCCAACATCGTTCATTTTTAAATGAACGAGATGTTGCATACGAGCTTCAACTGCTCTCTACCAGGCAGATTCTGCCGGAGGCCAGTGAGTGCAGATACGTGGGCTGACGCTGGGGCGACCAACTGTTGCAGCAATATCGCTGGTGGCGGCGGTGCCTGCAGACGGCGGCCTGGCGCAGAGTGATCTGTCAACACGGTGGGCCGATATTGGCCAGCCGCAGAACAGCTCATTGGTCTAGCTGGCTTCATAAAAGAAACTCCGATGCAGGGACGAGAGCCATGCAGGTCACGGTGCCAGATACGTGCAGCCGCCACAAAGCAGGAGTGTCATTTGTATTTATTAAATTGTAACCCTCCAACAGTTTTTCTCGGTCAGAGAAAAATATAGCATCGAGCCCCACTTGTACTAAACGTGATGGTTATAACTTTCCTACCCTCTGACTTAATAAATCTCATCAATTAACAAAAAATCAAACTTCGTAATAAATACTGACTGCATTTTCTGAATCCTTATTTGTAGAAATGGCAGGAACATTTGCAGAAATGAATAATTATTATTCTGTTTAGTGAACTCGGGATTCACATCTATCAATCTACGCATACATTGATAATTTTTCGTACACGGAAATTCCTTGTACAAAGCATCACTGACAAAACAGCAGGTATATGATAAACCCTGACAAATTATACTAGCGTAATCAGATTCATTCTAATACCACATTCACATAATCACGTAGCGAGAATGATCAAACTATTGCAGAGACATTAAGAGAGAAAATTGACTTATAAGTTTTTACGCAGAGGTGGCTTCCGATACAGGCAGTAACCACTACTATAGACTGGCACCGAGGCTCGCATGGTGTTAGGTGTAATATCTCTGGCTTATGGAGAAATATGCCCAAAGATAATATACTTATGTCTTACCCCTCCTTGTGTTTAACTTTTCGTTTCTGAGGGGTTTATTTAGAGGAAACTGCTCTTGGCTCCTATCAGACGAAGGCAGGGAAAAGTGGGGGAGGGGGGAATTGGATGTCACTGAACTAGAAGGATCTCGTACCAGTGTTCGCAGGCCGCCAGCCCTCAGCTCCCTTAAATTCAGAATAAAATATTTATATCTCTAGCATACCTTCTCTCACTCTAGCCACAGTGAAATATAGGTTCCTTAGTTAATTTCCTATTAACTAAATAATTATAAATCTTATAGTTCCTAATGATTCCCTCTTTTTCTGCGTTCTTTTATTGCTTAAGAAGAAATCAGCTTTGTAAATTTGCATGAATTAGTGTCGATTTATAATTGGTGTGGTCCATTTATTTAGTGGTATTCTATTATCAACATTCGGAAAGAAGGTTTGTTAATTTTGAGAGTGACACGAAAAATATACTATGGTAGATTCAAATAACGAGAAGTCTGACTGCTCGACAAAAGGCAGGCCCCTCGTAGCGTGACAAAAGTCGAAAGTTATGTGGATGAGGAGTCTAGTTGCAGCGGAATCACATGTCCCTCTCAATGAGTAGTCAAATTTTGTGTTGACAGTGACATCTGTAAAGCCTGGTTACAAAAACGTGGAAACGCTACGTATTCGCGTGGAAGGACTGCGAATTTGGAACAACAAGTGATGTAACTTCAAGTTCAACAGTAGTAACTCCATTCACGGAAAGTGAGAAGAGTGCGTAAACATTGCCCACGGGTAGAAGCGTGTCTGTGAGTGAGAATTCTGGCAGTGTCTGTGGCCAATAAGAAGGCAGTGGTTTGTTGTTAACAAAGAAATAGTTTATTGTAACTATTTTCTTGGCTTTCGCCATTATTTGCTGGAGTGGTGAACAACAGAAGTGGAGTTGATTCTTGTGCGCGCTGTCGTTCTGAAGAGTCGAAATATTAAGATGTGTGTCGTGCAGTAAAGGCATGCTGGGACACCATTGCACCAAGAACATTGGAGGTTTTGGTATTATCTTGCCAGGCACTTATGGTGTTGCGGTACAACGTGATCTAATAATACACACTATGTTATACGTCATTGGTCAATCAAACATAGTCTCTGTCATTGTGAATTCTACGGTGCACACACGCAGTTTAGTGTCATCCCGCCTTCTGTCATCGTTCTCCAACCATCGCAGAAAACAATTTGCTGTTCCGAGATAGTAGTTCGACAAATCATGGTAACCTAGCACTGTCCATCAGAGTCCATCGCAAGAAGAAGTATTACTCAACCATGACTCTGTTGACTAATGTCTCACGTTAGTCTCAATGCTCTATAGATTCTTGACAACAATTATCTGCTACGAGATTGTTGAATTGTTTCCCTATTTTAAATTTTTTATCTCAATGTATGTTTAATTTACATTTAATTTTTTTAAAGATATGAATAAATTGTGAGACAAGTTTGTTTATAAATTCATTCCGAGCGTGGTGGGTGAGCGGTAACGTTCTGGGTCCGCATTCGAGAGGACAGGGGTTTAAATCCGCGTCCAGTCATAGCCTACAGATTTAGGTTTTTCATGGTTTCCCTTGTCACTTCAGGCGAATACTGGGATGGTTCCATCAAAAATCTATGGTCGAATTCCTTGCCGTTCCTTGCTCATAATCTTTTACCACCTCTAACGATCACATTGAAGTCTATGAGTACAGGCATATGTAAAAAATTAATTCATTTGTGTTTTGTTTCATTATAAATAATATTCTCCCGGCCTATTCCTTTCCTTTGATGAGATTTAGAAATAATCGTAAGTGATTATTCATAACTTTTATCACTTGTTAAATTGACAACAACCCCATGCTGCCAAAATTGTTAGGATTATTATAATTAGTAACCTAATAGAGAAATAATCAAAAGAAAATTAATGAAAAATCCACCAAAAACCAGTAGAAACGTCATAACTCTTAAGCGCACTCGGCAATCAAGTACAAAGAACGCTTAATTTTTCACAGTTGAGTAACACTGCAAGTTCCAATCTAACCTGGTAATAAGGTCTTATTTCCAATGAAAAGAACTGAATACTTTGTGTTTAATTAAAACCATACCTTACATCATTCTTTGATCTAGCCGGTGTGGGAGATTTGATTTTATATCAACATTTATTTTGGTTCTAAGGTCACTTAGAAGTATATACTTTAATTCTGCCGGGATTTGTATGATTTCCGATTTTGTGTTTCAAGAAAGTGGTAAAATTGAAGGATTCGACGCTTTAGGAATAATTTGTGCAGTAGCTGCAGTTGGAATTCTAGGATCCCAAACTTTCCAGAATTTCTCGGAAATTATTTGCAGTTGAACTGAGGGAATAGAGAACGTCTTGAAGTAATGTGAATCAAACAAATTGTTTGCACCGCGAATTGTTTGAAACAAAATACAAAAAAATACACAGGCCAAATTTCCTAAGACAGGAGCCTATTTAGGAAAGCCGGTGCAATAAACAGTATGTGGTACAGCCCGGAAATATGTTCCCTGTCTTTTATTCACTACATTTCTTGTTACAATTTTAAAATTTAGCTTCTCCTAAAATAACAGTGCTTCTCAAATCTGGTGTGATCGCGGGTGGTAACTGCTGTTGCTGTCCGCTGCAAGTCATGAGGGTAGGTAAAGTACTCTTTGTGGGAAACTTAAATACATCACAAAAACTAGTTCTTAGTTATAGATTTTCTTCGTTTGGAGTAAAATATTTCACTCTTCTGAATTTTGTGTAACCACTGCAAATAAATTTCGGCATTAACTTTTTATACAGTTTCACTATCGCTCAGTACTACACTTTCTTTAACTGTGCATGCCATTCGTAAATTGGAAACTTTCCTTTGGAATTAATCGATATTTCCTAACAAACCTGTGTGATGGTTCCCCACAGACTTTTGCGTACACCGGTTAAATACTTTAGCTTTCTTATTTACTCGATACCTACGAAGGTATAGTGAAGTTTTGTGCTTAGAATTCTATCAGTTGTATGCTTAAATATGGTTGAATAAAAGAATAAAACTGAAGTTTTAGTTGGTATACTAGAAAGTACAGGAATTGTTAGAATGAATTTTATTTACTATTTATTTCAAATGTTACTTTAAACGAGTAATTCAGATATTATTATTCTTCAGTAATATTACCTTCCTTTCATAATCACCTGATTCTTTCTTTCCACAGCCTTAGGTATTTCCATAAAAAAAAACAATAAAAAAAAAAAACAGAAATGCGCTGTTTGGGTCCACGCCGTAGATTTTTTGTGAAAACGTCATGATAAAATCAGAAAATAGTTGGTTGAAAATAATTGGAGGACAGAAGGCAGGTCAAAAGAATTGTGGACATGCACATTTCATATACTTGTGATTAGACATTATTAAATATAGAGGGAACATTTAGAAACAGCATGTCCAAGGGAAGAGAGGACCACGATAATAAATTAGCATTTGATTCCAAGCATAAGGCATGTGTACACGTAACAAGTAATGCATTGATGAATGGTTTACCTCAGACTGTAAAGGACTTTCAAGTAAAGACTTATATGAATCGTAAGTAGATATGTCGAGAAATTGGCACAGGGGCAAGAGATCAATCACAGTTAATTAATTATAATAATAACTAACCCCAAAGCCCTTAAAAAATTACGGGTTCCACGGAGTGTTCTGCCAGTTGATTTCTTTTTAGTTGCTTGCCTACGTAATATTGTTATAAAGTGAAGTTCAACGTGCTGTAATTTCTCATCCCTTGTGCTGCAGCAAAAAGCTTCAGTTGTCAACTTGGTCCCGCTAATATTGCCGCTAGAAAAGCAAACTTAAATCACACGCGATTTAATACATTCCCTATATCACATGTCAATGTCATCAAGCACCGCGTCATAAACATCATCAAGACTCTTTACGGATTTTAATACCTTCCTTTCTTATTACCTGTGATGAAGATCGATGTTTTAACTGTGGCTGAAATAATGACCCCAGTGAAAAGGAAGCATGCTAAAAATAAATCTCAACAACTTACGCTATGCCACAAAATATTAGTTTTAATTGTGGTTTAGGCCGCATAGATGCGATCAAATTGGAACTTCTTTAATTCGAACTAACTAATAATTTCAGTAAAAAGCAACTAATAATTAATATGCCAATTTGTACGAAATATGTACCTGTCATTCAGTGTACTTGACAATTCATTTCTTAGCAATTACTTAACTAAATAAAATTATTATAAAATTAAATTCAACGTAATTCCACGCGCCTTGCGCTGTAGCTTAAGGTTCCGTTTCCATCTGGGTCCAGGTTGCATTTCACCCTAACCACATCCTACGTTAAACTTGTCGCCAGAAAAACAATACATCAATCTCGCGCATATTAATGCAGGTTCTGTATCGCATTTTTGTGCCAATAATGCATCATAGTATAAATTTGGGCTCAAGCGTAATAACTGGGACTCATAAAGGAATTATCATTTTAGTCTGAAAATTGTTACACACGTTCGATAGATTATATTGTTTAATGTGTGTTTCTCTTAGAGCTGTAAAATATATACCTCACAAACTTCACTCAAAAATTACCGTAACGCTACACCGCGAGCGACTGGAAGAAGCCTTATAGCGAAGTATAATGATCATGCACACGTTTTTTGAACGATATTATTCGGGAATAGGTTGCTATCACAGCCACTAAAAATATAAATAGGGAACAAACTACACTCAAAAAACTGCAACAACTTTGAACCGTTAGCGAATGAAGGAATTTAGTTTTTATAGTTGCAATGTAGCCTGTATCAAAATGGTGTTTGGTACTTGTTGTTAAAACTAAAATCGCTAGAAATTTGGATTTATTAAACATTTAAATTATCATGATTTTTTAGCAGAATTATTAGCGGCGCCTGTGGATAGGTTGGAATGTAGTCTGGACCAGAATGGACACTGTTTTTATTTTAAAGTTAGGTTGGTTTGATTTTCATCGTTGTTGGTCACTGATGCATTTTGTTGCACGTAGTATTAGTATCGCTGGAGGTCGCATATTATAGAAAATGGCGTACTCGCTTGATGTGTAATGTTACATTCTTTTTTTTTTTCCTTGAAGTTTGTGCATTATACACTATCTTGATTGGTGTAACAGAAACATATTACTAAATAATGAAGCCGAATGAAGATTTTCATTATCATTATAAATCGCTATATGGCTTCTTCCAGTAGCTCACCAGTTAAAGTTACGGCACATCTGAAGTGAAGTTTGTGAGGATTGATATATTTTACAACTCTAAGATCAACATATATTAAATAATGTCACCCAACGAACGTGTGCAACGGTTTTCAGACCAAACCAAAAATTCCTTTATGAGTCACAGTGACTGCGCAACAACCCTAACATAGTTACATGTTGCGGAAATAATAGCCTCAGTAATATTGCTCAGTGAAAGCAAAGCAAATTAAAATAAATCTTATAAACTTTCATTATGCCAAGTAATATTTGTTTTAATTGTAGTCTAGGCTGCACAGATCGCGATCAGTGTGCAACTATTTCCGTTCAAATAATAAGTTCAACAGTTTAAATTATTATTAAAAAAACTAATTTATTCATGCCCTCTGCTGTAAGGTCAATTGACAGTTGTAATTCTGACCCCTGTTAAATAACAATCTAATCAAAACTTTCGCTAACATTGATGCCTAAAAATTAAAGCTTTTATCTTACATATCTATGAACAACGAATTTAAGGAATACTTCTCTGTATCAAAAGAATATCACGTAAATATAAGCATCTAATGATTGATATTTCGATTTAAACGCAATACATACTTTTATTTCAGTGTTCTGTCAGTTAATTTATTCACAGATGCTTAGAAATGTTATTAAATAACATACATAACGTAGAACAATGGCGTACAGCATGACGTCATAGAGTGACTTAGAGTTGATTATTATAATATTAGATCAGATAGTAGAAACTATTTAAATTTTAAAAAAATGATTCATAAGTTGGAATGCGTGGCGTAGGTAAAACGGATAGAGCATGTCTGTACGAGTTCATCTTGCAGCAATTGTTTTGCCTATGACGTCATCGGAATAGTGTGAGTGCATGTTGAGATTTTCTTTTGGAGGTTGTCGTGGCTCTCACATTTGTTCGGCCCTCGACTTTTTAGGTTTCTTGGTGCCATTTGATACGAGCTTTCTTCTAATCCGCGTTTTCTATGATCATATTCTATCATATTTACGACTCATAAGAGAAGACATCTTTTTTGTAATATCAAATATAATATTGATCTTTACTTATATTTCGCAAGGAGATGCCCTATCACCCCTGTTATTTATCGTAGCTATGGATGAAATATTGAAGAAGGTGGTGCAGAGCATTGGGGAAGGAAAAATGAAAGCAATGGTATTTGCAGATGACCTATTAGTTTGGGGAGAGGATGAAAGAAAGGTGCAGGATCAGCTGGATGTGGCAGCTTATGGTATGAAGTTCTCTGCGAAAAAAAGTGGTGATAACAACAAGAAAGAAGAACAGGACGGACATAGGCATATCACTTGGAGGAGAGCAACTAAATAGAGTGGAATGTTTCAAATACTTGGGAAACTGTATTGAAGAAAATGGAGGAAACAGGATGGAGATAAATGAAAGAGGAAGATGTGTAGATATATTTTTTAAAAGTATTAGGAGCCTCGTATGGAGTAAGGATGTCCCGCAAAAGAGCAAAGAGGCAATCTACAAAGCATACTTTTTGCCAATTTTAACATATGGGTCGGAAACATGGGTGATGAAGGAGAGAGACAAAGGGAGAGTAAAATCTGTGGAAATGAAATTTCAGAGGAGTAGACTAGGAGTAACAACAAAGGACAGAATAAGGAATGAAAGAATCAGGGAATTGATAAAGGAAGAACCACTACAAAAGAGAATTGAAAAATCTAGGTTACAGTGGTATGGGCATGTAAAGATGATGGGAGAGGAGAAGTTACCAAGGAAGATGCTGGACATGGAGCTGAAAGGGAAGAGGCCTAGAGGAAGACCAAGGGACAGATGGATTAAAGGTGTTAAGAAATATGTGGAGGAAAGAGGAGGAAATTGGGTGACAGTGGAAGAAGAGAGATGGTGGTTGGATAGGAAGCGATAGTGAGGCTTTTGTTCCCAGCAGACCCGGCCAGCGGCTGGAGGCTGCCCTAGATGAAGAAGAAGACTTATATTTCAACGAATATTTTTATCATCTTGCTTTAGCTTCTAGTAGTGCTTCGTGAGCTCTTTACAATGACACTTAAATCAACGTCCGAACGCGTTTTCATGCTTCAAACATTTATAACTTTATACTAACACTAATTCGAGACAATCGCCAACATGCACATACACTAGTCCGATGACGTCATAGGCAAAACAAAATGCTTTAATTTCTGTGGGCTCAACCGTTATTGACGCATTACTGTGGTGTGACAGCGTCACCCACAATGAATATAATTAAATTGTTATTAATTATATTCATAATTTTACTAATTATATTCAATTTTATTAATTATATTCAATCTTGTGACGGGTAAATACAGTAAATAATGGGGATTGTATGGATAAATTAAACATACATTAAACCAGGGCAGCCAGAGGTATAATTGTTGTAAATTTATTTTCTGTAAAACTCGTGGCTCAGTAAGGTAGTGAATATTGGAGGCTGAAAACTGCCATTTTCGGACGGTTGAGAGAGGGACAATAGATGAGGCGGCGACGCATCGGCGCCAGGGCCGCACGGCTGTAGTTCCGTTAAGATAAGGGCGCTGACCTCACCCCACTCCGCTGCTGCACTGAAGGCCAGGCAGAAAACGCGCGGAGGGATGCAGCGAATGCGAGGCGCGATATAATACACGTGACGACGGACATGTGTAGATAGCCAATCATGAACGTTTATTGGGGTCCACAGTACTAATTCTAGGGAGTTTGTTGCATGTGGAGAGACGACTTTCCGAGGAAGAAGGAAGAAGCCATCTTAAGCGACACTTGCTGCTGGGACGAGTTGCTGAATAGACGTGTCAGCCGACACGCTCTCGTCTGGTGATCATTGTCTGGTTGTGATCACTCTCTTGCTTTGGGAAGCGAGAGGTTATATGGCATGCCTGCCATTATCTGGAAGTCGTTCTAATAACGCGGTCGTACCCGCTTATCTGGCTTCCACAGCTGCAGTGACATTGTGCGTGTCACGCTCCATCACGGCGATGTTTTTATGGTAATGTACCAGACGCAGACGGTCACTATTCATTGGGTTTTAACGGACTTGTGAGCCCTTAAGCGGCACTGGGATAAGACTCTGTTCCCGCAACTAAATCACTGAGCTAGCTGATTTTATGTTTCACTGTAAATTTCAAGCATCTTGCTATTTGTAAATTCATTTTGATGCTTTTCTTTAACTTTATACGGCACCCCTGGGATACTCCTTTGTTACAGTAAAATGTTAGCTTCAATTTGATGGCCTGTGTTGCCATGTTGTTCATATGTTAACTTTGCTGTTTTTATTTGTTGAAATATTTCATTCATCGGCGGATTGTAAACGTCGGGTATTGCTTGTTTTTGTTGGTCTAAATATGTTTAACATAAAGTTAATTATTACCCGGCCTTGTATAAGCCATAAGAATCAATAAATGGGATATTATTATGTGTCTAATATTCATGGTTCTGGTTCCTTTTAGCCCACCTTTATTAAATTTTAATGCATTTTCATTTTTAAGAATTAATAAGTAATAATTCCCCGCTCCATTTTCCGCCACCATTGTCTTATTACAATTGGCGCTACCAACGTTGGGCTCTAACACGTTGTAAGACGCTATAATTTGGCGCAGACGAATGTTGGTTAATTAATTTCCCAAGTTGAAATTATTTTCGAAAAACTTTTACAAGTCTTAAAATCCATGGATGTGACCTATGTTGATTTATTTATTATTTTAGAATAAATTGTGTGTTGAAATTTGTTTTGCCATGCTTGAATTAAATTTAAATGTGTGATTTTTTTTTATTTTCAATCAGTTGTTCAAATAAATGTTTTGTTCACTTTCATCAAGCATGATTAACTTAGAGTAAATTTCGAGTCAGTGCTTTTGAAATTTTAATGCATGATAAGAATTAAAATTTTTCTTTATGCTAGTTTTGCTCATGTGTTGAGGTTTGTGTCGCATGCAACATCGTTGTTTCCTTGTTGTTTCTTTTGGATGGGTTTATTTAATGTTGATGGGATTTATGCGCGGAAATTTATTTAATGCTGAGTCCAGTTGATTTTTAAATCGTGCCGGTTGTATTTTATTTGTTGTCGATTGTCCTAATTGTTGTTCGGAGTTGGAATTTTGAGCCATACGGTCAATCTATGAAGTTGAGATCACACACCATTAATATGGCAGATCAGTCAATTATTCATAAAATTTGCGAGGAAACAAGTGTAATGGATCAAACACCGGAAGTACGAGAAATATCGTTGGCGGACGAAGGTTGCATTGAGACCCCAAGTACGCGCAGCATTCATTCAAATACGTCGCTAGATGGGGAACAGTTAGCAAATTTTCCAACCCCAGACAATGGAAGTATTCAAAATCCACCCATGCGGGCAGATGTTGAAACACGTGATGCGTCGCAAAGCACGGCAGAATCGCCCCCACCAACATTACAATTTCAAAACCTGTTACTTAACATGCTGGCGGAAATGAATAAAAATTCTGACTCATTGAGGGAGGAATTAAGTAAAACTTCAAGTTCACTGAGGGAGGACATAAATAAGCGTTTGGATGCACAGAGTGAACAATTAGATACACAAAGTCAAAAATTTGATCTACAAAAGGAGGAATTAAATATGTTGAGTCAACGTTCCGAATCACAAAATGCTTTATTAAAAGCCATGGACGGAAAATTGTCCATCTTTCGTGAGGAAATGACCAGGGAAATAAATGAGTTCAAATCGGAGATGCGAGCAAACGGTTCAGTATTGGAGAGACGCACCGATGCGGTTCAGGCAACATGCACTTCGTTGCAAGAATCGAGCGCAGAAATCGCAAAGCGTTTGGACGCTACCGAAAGATCTATCGAACAGGTCCGGCAAGAAAGCCACCAAAATCTCGGGCAGATCTCAGAATTCGTTCACGAGATCAAGGACAAGACTGAGGAAAGCTTGCAGGTTGTAAATTCGGAGGTGTCGAAGATCACAAGTTCGATTGAACAAGTGAAAACGACGCAGCATAATTTACAGGCGTCGCAGCAAACGCTCATGCAGGACACAAACTCGAAGCTGGCGAAGTTGGAATCGAAGGTGAAAGAAGTGAGCAATTCTAACGCTAGCGGGGGTTTGGTTCACGCTAATTGCGGGCAGTACGCAGCCGGCAATATTGAGCTTAAGTTGCCGCGTTTTGGATCCCGCAAGGACGTAAATCCTAAGATTTATCTAGCCGAGATGGAACGGTATTTTGAAATTAAGGGAGTACCTGATTCCATGAAGCTTGTGTTAGTTGAGGAATCATTTTCAGAAACAGATAGGCTCCGGCTGAAAATTGCGTCCGAGACGAACTTGTCTTACGCCGAGTTTAAGGTACTGTTTCTTAAGACCTTCTGGTCGAGAAAGATTCAGAACCAGGCGAAGATAAAGCTGTACCAAGGGAGGTACGTCCCGAAATGGCATTACTCCATGGAGAGCTACATTAAAACCCCGTTGGTGCAATGTAGACAATTCGATGATAAGATGACGGACGGGGAGTTCATTGAGATGGTGATCGCACATTTTGGTCCGCAAGTGCAGTCACTAATTAACCCCGTGCTCATTCGGACGATACCGGAATTGCTGGAAACAGTCGGTAATCTGGATCGAATCGGAAAGATGGCCGATAATCTGGCAAGACAAAATGCAGAACGGAACCATGACGAAACGCAGTGCGAAGCTAAGCGACCGCATGGCGGTAATAAGGCTCCTTTTTCTGATGGACAGAACGGGAAACCTGCCAATCAGAATTCCGGCAACCGCAACGGAGGAAAGAAATGGAAAAACGGAGATGCGCGATGGAAGGATGAAAAAAATCATCAGCGGTCGGGAAATAACCGATCCGCATATCCGAAGGAATTTCCGATAAACGCGATTTCAGTTGCAAACGCGGAACCTGAGATATGCGCGAAGATGATGGGAGAAAATGTGGGCGGAGGTAGCAACGCGCCTAATACCCCACCGTCGCAATGAGATTTTCCTGGGGACGCTACAAACGCCAACAGCATTTGCCTAGGCAGTTTGGCATACTGGCGCGGCGAAGGCCCGGAAAATATCGAAGATGAGGAAGATATGGAATCCGGCGACAGCCTCATAAAACGCGCAGAGTGTCCCCGAGTATCTTTTATCGCATATGGCATAGGGGCGAATATTTTGATTGATTCGGGATCATCTGTCTCTACAATTTCCAAGAAGTTTCTGCTACGATTGAAGGATAAAAAACCACGGCTGAAAATAATCCCCACAACGCAAGTTACGGTGGTTCCTGCAATAGGAAAAAGAGAAAAGGTCGTTAGCACGCAAGCGCTTATCCCTGTAAAGATCGCGAATAGCGAATTGATGTTGCCACTTCTGATAATACCCGGTCTGACGCAAGATGTGATCGTTGGATGCGGCCTCTTGGAAAAGCGTCAAGTAATTTTGGATTGGGGGAAGAGAACGGTGACAAATCTGGTTCCGGAGGTGTTGCATTGGGAAAATGAGGTCTGTGAGCAGAGCCTCGGAATACATATTTCCAGACCGATGCAAGACACCACGAACTGCCAAGGCGATTTAACTAACGGAGGGAGAGCTATAATGTAAGCATTAGCTGACGAGCGAAATCGCATACCACAGAACCTAACCGACAAAGCGCAGGAAAACGGAAATTTGACGCCGGCACAAAAGCAAAAGCTATGCCAGATGCTGACGAGAAACTTGCGGTCATTTTGTACGGAATGAGACTGCGGTCGATTTATGTAAATATATCAAATAATTTAAGAGCATATGCATAAATTTGTAATGTGAGCCGCATGTGTTTTGAAAGTAAAAGTGTCAGTCCTGAAGACGAGTAATTGCATAACAGATTAGCGGTAACACAGCAAGAGCAGGTAGGAACACCCAGCTGTTTGGGATAACAGCTGTGCCGATAGCCAGTTTCCTGGAAAGATTGTTATCAAGGTGGCCGAGAAGCAGGTATCCCAAGCCGAAAGCTTAACGGTACAGTGCCTGCTGAGAACAACGGAACTGACAAAGCTGGAACTGCTGATGGCTTAGTTTCACCGCTGTGATGTCATCGCTACGATTGTAGAAATTTTAAAGGCGCAATGTTATTTGTCTGCGAAAACTGTCCTTTGAATTCTTACGGGGAAGTCATGTAAATTCACTGAGAGATTTATTTCCTTTGGTTTTCGTATTGATGTGATTTCGACATGCTTGTGTCGACCACCATAATTAACATTCGGTGCGATTATTTATTTTGTTGTTGATAAAATCTGACTTCAACACATGTGCTGAATTTGCATAGTTCATTGTAAATAATTAATTGATTTATCTAGCTTTAAGGTTGATATGTTGTGTGAACAATCTGTTTTCATTTTTTTTGTTGAATGAACAGATCTGATTTGTTGTTTATTTATATCTTGCACTTATCAATGTTTTATGATGTTTTCCTTCACATATTAGGGTAAGGCATTTCATTGTAATTTGTGTTAACCAGAATCACGTGTCGTAATTACATATTTAAAAAGGTCACATGTATGCGATAGTTTGAGTGAAGTGGAATCCTGAGACTATAGGGTAGGCAATGATTTTATTGCAACTGAAGAGAGAATAGTTCAAATAAAATTATTTTCAATAATTTTATTTTGATTGGGTAGCAGGTATATTGTGGTGTGACAGCGTCACCCACAATGAATATAATTAAATTGTTATTAATTATATTCATAATTTTACTAATTATATTCAATTTTATTAGTTATATTCAATCTTGTGACGGGTAAATACAGTAAATAATGGGGATTGTATGGATAAATTAAACATACATTAAACCAGGGCAGCCAGAGGTATAATTGTTGTAAATTTATTTTCTGTAAAACTCGTGGCTCAGTAAGGTAGTGAATATTGGAGGCTGAAAACTGCCATTTTCGGACGGTTGAGAGAGGGACAATAGATGAGGCGGCGACGCATCGGCGCCAGGGCCGCACGGCTGTAGTTCCGTTAAGATAAGGGCGCTGACCTCACCCCACTCCGCTGCTGCACTGAAGGCCAGGCAGAAAACGCGCGGAGGGATGCAGCGAATGCGAGGCGCGATATAATACACGTGACGACGGACATGTGTAGATAGCCAATCATGAACGTTTATTGGGGTCCACAGTACTAATTCTAGGGAGTTTGTTGCATGTGGAGAGACGACTTTCCGAGGAAGAAGGAAGAAGCCATCTTAAGCGACACTTGCTGCTGGGACGAGTTGCTGAATAGACGTGTCAGCCGACACGCTCTCGTCTGGTGATCATTGTCTGGTTGTGATCACTCTCTTGCTTTGGGAAGCGAGAGGTTATATGGCATGCCTGCCATTATCTGGAAGTCGTTCTAATAACGCGGTCGTACCCGCTTATCTGGCTTCCACAGCTGCAGTGACATTGTGCGTGTCACGCTCCATCACGGCGATGTTTTTATGGTAATGTACCAGACGCAGACGGTCACTATTCATTGGGTTTTAACGGACTTGTGAGCCCTTAAGCGGCACTGGGATAAGACTCTGTTCCCGCAACTAAATCACTGAGCTAGCTGATTTTATGTTTCACTGTAAATTTCAAGCATCTTGCTATTTGTAAATTCATTTTGATGCTTTTCTTTAACTTTATACGGCGCCCCTGGGATACTCCTTTGTTACAGTAAAATGTTAGCTTCAATTTGATGGCCTGTGTTGCCATGTTGTTCATATGTTAACTTTGCTGTTTTTATTTGTTGAAATATTTCATTCATCGGCGGATTGTAAACGTCGGGTATTGCTTGTTTTTGTTGGTCTAAATATGTTTAACATAAAGTTAATTATTACCCGGCCTTGTATAAGCCATAAGAATCAATAAATGGGATATTATTTTGTGTCTAATATTCATGGTTCTGGTTCCTTTTAGCTCACCTTTAATATATTTTAATGTATTTAATTTTTTTAAGATTTATGTAATAAATCCCCCCTCCCTTTTTAGGCAACTCACGTTTGCTGCTCACGTAGCACCCCTTATATTGTATTTATTACATTACTAATCTCGTAGTAATTAGCGATTCAAATCTGACGGTATTTTGTAACACAAGAAGATTCTACCACCATACTTAACGAGAAAATAGGCGCTATCACGTCAAAACAATTTTCAGCCGATATATTGAGGCTTTATCCACTTTCCTTTTCTATATTTATGTTCGTTTATGCATGATAATGTTTTTCAGAAACTAAATTTCAAGTTTTTTACAAATTAAAAATTATTAGTAGTTTTCTTTTGTAGGATATTTAATGAATATATTGCAATACGCTTGGATACAGTTTTAATATCAATCATACTTTTCAAGAAAATTTCACTACAATCTGATTTCTGCAAGCCAGAAAGTGCAACTAGTTTCTGAATTTATTTGCTAGACGCTGAACCAGATCAATTGAAATTCGAACGGCACTCGCAGTTGCCTGTTGGAAGCCTCTTGCGCCGCCGCTGGAATGCTCAGTGAGGTGTGACGTTGCTCCACTCCTGATGAACAACCGCCGGCCGCCGGCCGCAGTTGCCGCTGCTCGATTGTCTCCGGCTCATTTCCTTCCGAGAGAGGCGGGCTTTGTTCGTCCGCCAGAGATAACGCTTCGTCTTCCACGTGGCTGAAGCGCACGCCGACTTCCGCCCCCGGAAACTATATTTCTTGGGACTGAGGCTCATCGAAAGCACATCATTGGTTTCCAACAAAGTTCTGATTAGCTGATTTGTCGTTGAAAACGAGTATCTCGATATAACGAGAAAATCTGGTTTGTAATTGCTGTAACCGAGGACAATGTTTATCACACAATTTTATCTACTCCATGATAACAGAGTCACGTATGTGCGGCATGAAGTTTTTGTTATTTTTTGTAAGTACAGCATTTATAGTTAGTAATTGCCACTTTCTCACCCTTTGTACGACCTTCGTGAGAAATTATTTAGAAGTGTTATGCCTAGGTTTTCATCGCAGTTAAAAGCATACTAGTTATCTTTCTGAGAACATTTTTACTGAGATGGGTCACCTCCAGATCTAATTATCTTTTCCTCCAAAGTTCTTATGAAATACATTCCTCCCTTGAAACCCAATGAAAGGCAATGTATGGTTCGTTATGATCCTTTTAAGAAACGCTCCTGAGACTTAATTTTAATTTTAAAAATGTCTGATGGTTCTTACGCGAAATCATCATGAGACTTGTTTTTAAGTCAAATGCAGTATTAGAATTTCTGTGCTCCGCTGTTATAAGAATAAAACTCAATGTCTCTAATTATCAGATTGTAATACTTATACCGAGCGTGGTGGTGTAACGGATAGCGTTCTGGCCTCGCATTCGGGAGGACGGCGGTTCGAATCCCCGTCCGGGCATCCAGATTTGGGTTTTCCATGGTTTCCCCAAATCACTCCAGGTGAATGCCGGGATGCTTCCTTCAAAAGGCCATGGCCGAATTCCTTCCCATTCCTTGCCCCCATCCTGTCCCGTCTCTAAAGACCACGTTGTTAAAAAGGGACGTTAAACTGTTACAAAAAAAAAAAAAAAAAAAAAGGTAATACTTATTTTCTTTTGATTCAAACACATGCGTCAAACCCGAAATTTAAATCAGTTTTAAATTTAAAACATGAGAAAAACTAATAAAAACAGTAATAATAAGGGAGCGTCCATATACTCCCTTAGAACCCTCCCTCTCCCCTCCTTTCTCCTCCCTCCCTCCACGTATACTGGCGTACTCTTTGCCTCTACCCCCTCCTCCCCGTGTGACACGTAGCTTTTTTCAGAAGGATTTTTTGCTGATTTCCTTTGACAGACTATCGTTAGAATTGTTGAATCAATTGGTATTTGCGTTATGTATTTTTCCATAATTATAAATATTCTGAATGTAATTTTGTCTGTAGCCACTCCTACAAATGATAAGTTATTGGGAAAAACTTCTATCTCAGGTGCAGCAAAGGATCCATTTCTTCTCGAGCTGTTACTAAAAACATTCTCCTTATCTCACTCATCATTTTTCATTCATTGATCAAATAGAACAAACTATGCCTGACGAGTAGAAAAAATTAAAAACAGCTGCATTTTTGTTTTCTTTTGTTGCAGTTCTGTCACCTTTCTTTCTATTTATCAGGGAATGATTCTGTGATCTACTTAGAAGATTTCTATAACTCGTTGGATTGTGAAAACTCGTTGAAAAAACATTTTTCGATATGCCTCGTAAAGTTTACTGTACATAACCACACTACACTTTTAACTTGAAACAACACTTCAGTGAGCACTATAATGACAGTTCCACTGAAATTTATTTAACAGAACAAAATTAGAATTATTTTATTAACGAGCGGTGTGGTCACACGTGGGCGATCCTAATCAAAATATATTCATTTCAAACCATCAAAACAATAGGAACTGTCACTGGCTTGGAAAATTTCGGGTGGCATTTGTAAGTACGGCTTGCCTAATGTTTTTTTAAGCGTGATGCGCCGTCCAAGGTCAAATGCGCCTGCCGCGTGAAACCGAACGCTAGGCCACGCGCAAGTGAAATATTGTTAGTATATATGATATTTAAATTACATACGGAGATACTTTAATGACGGAAATAAATATGCACATGCTGTTGAGTGTTCTGTACCTGTGACAAGATAACTGTTACAAAGGCTGATGTCGCATAACAGTTACCGGCTTAGGTTGCCTGTTTTTTTAATCTCAAGGTCTGCACAGAGTGGGTTCCGTGAGTTTAACAATTTCGCACCAAAATGATTTCGTAACATGAATTGTCATTAAGAAACTACTGTTTGACAGTTTCTTCCAAAGACACTTTCGTTCAATGTAGCCGATATCGTGATAGATTAAAAATATATGAGCGTCGATTTAACTACTGGTTTGCTCATAATCCTTTACAGTTTTACCACTCCTTACATCCAATAGTACAAGACGATATTAGCGTTAAAAACTCTCATACCTCTGCCTGACACAGGCCCGCCGTAAGCGGGCGTGCAAAGCGTGCAAGGCGTGCAAGGCGTGCAAGGCGGGGTGATGGCAATCTCATGACCCGGTTCGCAGAAAATTCCTAGGTACACCACTGGCTGTGGTTAGACAGGGGCGGCATAATCGGTATAGCACAAGGGCGTTCAAACAGCTAGCGGCGGGCCTGGCCTTACATTCTGTTCACTGGTAAGATTCTTTTAAACCGTCTTCGCACATACTTTTCTCATGCTCATGTTCACTGTTAAAATCTAATGGATGATAAACCGTTTCGAATTTAGCCAAATCATATAGACGATCCAACAACATAAGAGTTCTCACTATTTCAACATTGTCGTTTATTTTTCAAGAATGAATGTCTTTTACCACTTCTTTGCCTTCTAAACATGACTCTTGCCATAAGCATACCTCTGACATAATGTATTCCGTAAGCCTTTTTCATCTTCTCGAAATTCACTGTACAGGATTCATTAAGTTCCAAAATTTGATGGCACATTGTCGCTCATATTTTTGCTGATCTATTCCAAAAAGTCCCTCTAAAGCACAATTAATTGTTCCAAGTACCAGTTCACAGAGACTTGTGTTCTTTGAAGTTGCCAACATTTCCATCATTCAATTAAAAAGTTTTTCTTATGTTGTGAATAATAGACAAAAACTAACATTCCAATTCGGTTTGCCAGTAAACTTCAACTCAACACAATACAAAACAGACTGTAGATTGTTGTTATAGAAGACTACAAAATTTTGGCTGCGATTACTTCTGAAAATAATTGCTAGCTGAAAACTGGATAACCGGATCCGAATTTTGGTCAAGTTCTCTTAAAATACGGGCCCGAACGCACTGCTTATATATCACGGCCTATAGTGACAAACATATGATTCGTCCGTCTACTTTGCTTTGTTTCTCATTCGAGCATGAAGGCCGTTCATTACATTCATCACTCGTATCATGACGGTTTTTGCTGTTGTATTCAATTCATTCCATGTTTTTCTGCAAATGGAGCCTCATACGACTCCATCATAATGGTTTCATTTTTAATTAACTAAACTAATCACCTATTCATAAAAACAATATTGCCGCATGAACGCCAGTGTACCGTCTGCCAGCATGGCGCAGCGGGTAGCGTCACGAATTGCGGTACCGAAGGTCGCCGGTTCAATCCCGCCCACTGACAAACATTATTTAATTCTGTTTATTATTTCCAGAAGATTCTACATGTTTCCTAAGGTCACTTGTAACTTCTACACATTTCATTTGTTAACTACTCTTGTAATCTCTAGTACGTTCTATCTGTGTATAAATAGAAGAGCATTCTGCCCAAGAGGCAGTCAGTGCTGCGTGTATGTTTGAGTTCTCAATAAACCTGTTCTCAGTTTAAGTGCTGTGTTCATTGACAAGTAACCTTCGAATTCACACCTGTCCCGGTTCCAACGCGACATAGTTTGGTGGAGGCGCCGGGTACCCTGTGCAACAGCTGCATCATCGTGGCTCCGATTAGGCAACGTAAAAGTCGCCGCCTACACGGACTGGAACCGGACTACAAAGGATATACTCAGTACGTCCTTCCGAAAGTCCGCGTCATTAGGAAACCCATGGCGGCAAGCCAGCTGCACATTCGACACCCAATCGGTGTTCTCTGGAGACGCTGGACAGGACCCTAACAAATGGCTAAAAGGGTTCGACCGAGTCGCCAAGTACAACAGGTGGGATCATACCATGTGCTTGGCAAATGTTTATTTCTATCTGGACGGAACCGCCCAGCAGTGGTTCGAGAACAACGAAGATAAACTGAATAACTGGGAAATGTTCCAGACGGAACTTAAGAAAAACGTTTGGGGACCACCAGCGACAAATCCGCTCGGCGGAAGAACAACTGAAGAACCGGGCCCAACAACATGGGGAGCCGACGCAATCTTACATACAGGATGTTTTGGCCCTATGCAACGTAGTCAACCCGAATATGACTGAAGCCGACAAATCACGCACCTAATGAAAGGTATTGCAGAAGACATGTACCAAGCTCTTCTGATAAAAGACGTCGCTACGACGGAAGAGTTCATCAAGTGGTGCCAGCGGATTGAGGAGATGCAACAAAGGAGGGTTGGGCGAAAGAAGTATGACAGACTTCCCAATGTAGTCCCTATGGCAGTTGTGGAAGACCAGCACGACTTTGCGTCTCTCATACGACAAATTGTGAGAGAAGAATTACAACAGTTCATGGCAGCTGGGACTCTTGAACCGAGTGAGCATCAGATCATGGCCATGGATGTAAGCCCAGTGGGTCATGAAGGAGCCGACGCGGCGGAAAAAGGGGTATTTCAGACAATAGCTCCTGTCTGCCGAGCCAATCGCACTCGACGTGAAGAATGGCCTCGCCCTGATATGACGTATGCTGCAGCTGCCAAACGGCAGCCTAGGAACCGGCCGACACGGCCACAACCAAATCCTCCGGCACCTATGACGTCCCGCAGACGACCGGACGTCTGGAGGACAGAAGACAACGCGCCAGTATGTTTCCACTGTGGGCGCCCTGGACATGTCATACGCTACTGCAGAGAGAGAAGACGAGTATTTGACGATTATTTTGCCGCAAGACGTCCGCCATCCGAACAGTTCTACCCCAGGCAGCCACCCGCTGACGAGTTCGGTCGACCTACGGAAGAAGCCCATCGCCGTACCCTAGACGAGGTCGATCCCCGACGCGCCGCTGCCGTTCATCGTCGCCGGACAGAGCTACCAGCCGCTCCCCTAGCCGCCGCACGCAGGAAAACTAAGCAAGGCGACCATCTACGGAGGTGAGGCCGCCGCAGATGAAAATCCTCCATGGATGACAGTCACTAAGATGTCGGGAAATCTCATCAACGTTATAATCGACGGCCAACCTGTCCGGGCGCTGGTTGATTCAGGAAGCTTCTTTCTCCGTATTGTCGGACAATTATCGTCGCACACTAAAGAAGACATGTTCCGTGATACGGGGGCAACTGTGCTAAAGGTCGCAAATGGAAAGTACGTCCAGCCAGCTGGAGCTTGTGTCGCGAGAATAACCATCAACAACAGGACCCAGCCAGTTGAATTTGTCATTTTAACAGAATGTAGTCATAATGTCATCCTTGGATGGGACTTCCTTAAGGCATCCCAAGCTGTCATTGACTGTGGAACGTCTGAGCTGCAAATTGAAGAAGTCGTTGCGACGGGTACACGTAACACAGAATCTTCTGGGAAGTTATTCGCCGTTGACAACGTGACAATCCCGCCGTTCGCAATGAGAAGAGTCCCAGTCAAAAACATGGACGACCGCAACCTTGAAGTGCTTGTCGATAGTAGAAAGTTTATTAGGCTCACGAAAGAAATCTACATACCAGCGGCTATCATAAGCATTATCGGTGGTCGAGAGACATTTGGATCACCAACTGTCACGAGCAGTCACAAATTATCCCCAAGGGAATGTGCATAGGGACAGCTGAACCAGTCCAGGAGGGCGAGCTCAACGTCATTAACGAAGATCCCATGCTCTGTTACTAGTACCGACAACACGCTGGAAGGAAACAACTATGGAACTGCCAATAGGGTCCGGCCTGACCAAGGAACAACACCACCGGGTGTTAGCTATACTACGCCAATTCTCTGGTGTATTCACACCCCAGCAAAAAAAAGGTCAGACGAAACGGCCCACGATAAAGCATCGTATCAATACTGGGATCATCCGCCCATTAGCCAGCGCTCGTACCGATTGTCACCAGTCGAAAGGCGAATAATTCGAGAGGAAGTGGAGAAGATGTTGCATAATGACATTATTCAACCTTCGGAGAGTCCTTGGTCATCTCCGGTGGTCCTCGTAAAGAAGAAGGATGGTACGTGGCGATTCTGTGTCGACTATCGGCGGCTGAACAAATCACAAAGAAAGATGTCTACCCACTGCCGCGCATCGACGACGCCTTAGACTGCTTGAAAGGAGCTACATACTTCTCAACCATGGACATGCAGACAGGCTACTGGCAAATCGAGGTTGACGAAGCTGACAGAGAAAGGACGGCTTTTATTACACCTGATGGCCTCTATGAATTCAAAGTAATGCCATTCGGATTATGCAACGCTCCGGCCACATTCGAACGCATGATGGACAACTTACTTCGACACCTTAAGTGGACGACGTGTCTTTGTTATTTAGATGACATTGTTGTTTTCTCGAAAACATTTGAAGAACATCTGAGTCGCCTGTCAACGGTGCTGAAGTGTGTTCAGACTGCAGGACTCCGCCTCAATCCGAAGAAGTGCCTCTTCGTCGCCAAAGAGATAAAAATCCTGGGGCACCTGGTCAACGGAGATGGCGTCCGCGCTGATCCAGATAAAGTAAGGGCAGTCATGGAATTTCCAACTCCTCAGCACATTCGTGATGTGAGAAGCTTTCTTGGGCTGTGCTCATACTTCCGGCGTTTCATAAAGGATTCTGTAACATGGCACGTCCACTGCAAGAACTTTTGCAGGGAGACGCCAAGTTTTACTGGGATGAAACTAAAGAAAGATCTTTCCAGGCACTTAAGGAGGCTCTAACTTCCGCACCAGTTCTAGCCTTATACGACCGAGAATGCAGAAACTGAACTTCACACTGACGCCAGCGGTTATGGGATCGGTGCAGTGCTTGTGCAAATTCAGGAAGGTGCTGAGAAGGTGATAGCCTATGCATCAAGAGTATTCTCAAGCCGAGATAAACTACTCTACAACCGAGAAAGAATGCCTCGCAGTTGTCTGGGCTATCAACAAGTTTCGTCCGTATTTATTCGGCAAACCTTTCACCGTCGTAACAGACCACCATTCTTTATGTTGGCTAACCAGCTTGAAGGATCCATCAGGTCGACTAGCAAGATGGGCACTTAGACTTCAAGAGTACGACGTCACGGTGGTATTCAAAAACGGACGCAAACACAAGGATGCCGACAGCCTTTCAAGGAATCCCTTTAATAGAACACAACAGCATGAATGGAATTTCAGCCCTCGCTGAATTAGGTGACGTTGCAGCTGAACAGAGGGAAGATTCAGAGTTATTAAGAACCATAGACGCCTTGGAGAAAGGAGAACCGGCCAAAGGAGGGTTTCAATTGATAGATGGGACATTGTATAAGAACAACTACGATCCACTAGGCCCCAAGTGGCTTCTGGTCGTTCCAGCTCATCTCCAGCCAGCTATTCTCAAGTATTTCCACGACGCTCCAATATCCGGTCATCTGGGATTTGTGAAGACCCTGGACCGAATCAGACGCAGGTATTACTGGAAGGGTCTCTACCGATCTGTCAAGCATTATGTGAGTCACTGTAAAGAGTGCCAGCGACGGAAACATGTGCCGCAATTACCTCCAGGTCATCTAGTACCAATTCCACCTGCAGCAGTTCCATTCCACCGAATTGGGATCGACCTTTTGGGGAGGTTCCCGAAGTCGACAACCGGTAACCGATGGATAATAGTCTGCACCGACTACCTCACGCGCTACGCTGTCACCAAACCTGTGCCGACTGCAGAAGCTCCAGAGGTTGCAAAATTTCTAGTAGAAGACATTATTTTGAAGCATGGAGCACCACGTGTGATGATATCCGATCGTGGAAAGGTATTCCAGTCAAGACTAGTATCAGAGGTCATGTCAAGATGCGACGTTGTCCACAGGATGACAACTGCATACCACCCTCAGACAAACGGTCTCACAGAACGCTTCAACAAGACATTAGCCGATATGCTGTCGATGTATGTGGATGTTGAGCAGAAGGATTGGGATACAATACTGCCAGTGGTCACATTTGCTTATAATACAGCAAGGCAAGATACGACAGGCTTCACTCCGTTTTTTCTGCTCCATGGCCGTGAAGCTGAGACCACAATGGATACGCTGTTCCCATTCCAGCCGGACGACACTCAGGATGACTATATAAAACAGCTCATTACCAGGGTCGAAGAAGCAAGACAGCTGGCTCGCATACGAACACTGGCCACCCAGGAGAGGGACCGTCAGCGGTATGACGGCAAGCACCGACCTGTTGCGTACAACCCAGGAGATCTCGTATGGATTTTTACCCCTGTCCGGAAGGTTGGGCTATCAGAAAAGTTACTGAAGCGGTACTTTGGTCCGTATCGTGTCATACGCCGCCGGTCAGACGTCACATACGAAGTCGAGGATTATGAGCCGTCTTCGAAACGACGAAAGCGAAGGGACATTGTTCACGTCCTCCGCATGAAGCCTTACTACAATCCTGACGAGCAGCTAGGCACAACCAGCTTCTTGTTCAAGGACTCTGAGGACGGTTTGGATACTGAGGAAGTCGGACAGGAAGATAATAGTACAAACAGGAGGGGCCCTCCAGAACTGCCATACAGAGGACCCACGACAAGATCAAGATCCAGGACACTTCAGCGTGCCCCAAAAGAAATCTAACAGCGGGACGCTGTTTTCCTCAGGAGAGGGAGCAATGCCGCATGAACGCCAGTGTACCGTCTGCCAGCATGGCGCAGCGGGTAGCGTCACGAATTGCGGTACCGAAGGTCGCCGGTTCAATCCCGCCCACTGACAAAAATTATTTAATTCTGTTTATTATTTCCAGAAGATTCTACATGTTTCCTAAGGTCACTTGTAACTTCTACACATTTCATTTGTTAACTACTCTTGTAATCTCTAGTACGTTCTATCTGTGTATAAATAGAAGAGCATTCTGCCCAAGAGGCAGTCAGTGCTGCGTGTATGTTTGAGTTCTCAATAAACCTGTTCTCAGTTTAAGTGCTGTGTTCATTGACAAGTAACCTTCGAATTCACACCTGTCCCGGTTCCAACCGCGGACAATATTCCAGTCGTATGAGGGGAACTACCAGCCTGGTGGTAGGTTTTCTTCTTTCGCAAAGATGTGTGTCGACAATGTATATCATATCTCTCATATCCACCTTGAAACATATTCGCAATAGGCTGCGCTTCAAGATAGCGTAAGCGCAGACACCTAATACCACGCTAGAAAGGTGCAGAACAAGGATTATTTTTGGAATCGGGAGAAGGTGAGTTTCTTTCAACAAAAGTGAAGTGGCTGTCCTAACTAGGAGATTTCGCTACCAAAACACAAAACTGTCAACAAACAATTCTTCCTACCTCGTTATTTAAGAAGTATTAGGTTAACCAGTAATTTGATATTTATTTTTATTGGCGTGGCAACATTACAGCGTAAGGATTTTGTTCGTTGTTTAGTATTTGTGGACTTAGAGCGACAATAATGTAAATGAGAATTTAATTTTTCATATTAATAGTAAAAAGTGTTTAGAGTTTACAGATATTCTTCTGTTTCAGTTTGATATACGAACAGAATAATTGCAACTGGCTGGATACGTAATTACGTATACGGAAAAAGCAGGAGACTAAACTGGATTTGTTTCTTCAAAGATTGATTCTGTGACCTCAGCAATTCTCATAATTAAGGAAGAAACCACCGCCATGATCCAGATCGATCAACCCGTGATTCGATAAATTTGATAAACTGTAATTATTCGACGACAGCGAGTTAAAAAGGCAAAGTTCAAATACGTTACGGTCAACAGCAAAGCGCCTGAAAGGCTCACTACCTGTGCTACGCGGCAGTAGAGCGCGTGGCGTTGTTAAGGCTGAGCTACGAGATGGCGAGTGCGTGATAGAGGCAATGCTCAAGCCTGTGTACCAAACACTAATCGCATACAGCAGTAATTGGATATTCATTGCGCGCCGTGGCTCCGCACACATCTCTTACCTTAGGGAGCTGTAAATTTGATCGAAATCTCTGCCCCTGTCCTGGAAGCAAGTAAATCAGTTCCGGCGCACAAAGAGCCCAGGCAGGCGTCGAGGTGCGGAAAGAAGTCTAGATCGGAAGATAGCGCGAGCGTGACTCGGCTGCAGATAAATAAATTTTGACGTGCAAATGATAGTGATTGCCTTGACTAATGCCTCAACATTGGCTTCATTATAACCCTGTTGACTGGATGTATGGGCTCTGGTGTCAAGCCTATTTTTAAGAATTTCTTTTAATAAAATCCAATCAGGCAGCCGCTGAAATCTTGCTACTTACATAACGCATGACATCAGCCAATCATATCGACGCACTGTGCACACATAACCATGAGATCACGATACAAATTTCTAATTTCTTGCGAGACGGAAACTTACATGAGGAACGAGGGTAAAACGAAGACATATTGCTGGCGCCATGCCACGGCACGCAGCTGGTTAGCCTCGCTCGAACAATGCGCTAGGATGCTTCATAGAAAACAGCGACAGTGCCGGCTGCAGTGAATATAGCTTCAGTGTACAATCTGCATACGACGTTCATTGTAGCTCCAGATACACTTATCAAAGGTATTTCCGATGAAAAGATAAAAGCTTGGTTAACGTACGAAGTTTCTGTGCACTGTTTGTGCTATGGAATCTGTCTCAAAAATATTGAAAATTTCTTTTTGTTAACTTTAAAGTTACACACTCACTGGAAGAAACTATATAGAAGCATTTCAGTTGCGTTTCTCAGTAAAAGAAGACTCCTGTCACCAACGACAGCTGTCTTACAGACGCACAAAATCGAGGAGCAGCACTCTTTCTACAACAGATAAAAGTGAAGCTTATTTAAATATAGAATCAGTACTCAAGTAATAAAGTAAATTTTATTTGCGAGTCATATTTTTTCACAAAACGTTCGAAGCAGTCTTTACATCTCGCAAAGGAACCATAATTGTTGTATTCGCTACCAAATACAATGAGAAATTTAGAACCGACTAGGTGCCTTATCAATAGATTAGGTAAGCAGCAGAAAATATTTATTTAACTAATTTAGTTTACTTGCGATGCAGCGAATGCTCCGTGGAGAATTTACTACACATTTATTTTCTTCTTTCTTATTAACTTTTATCTTTAGCTCCTTAAGTTTAATTCCAACCCAACTACTTTTGTCCTTTAGGAATTTTAATTTTTTTAATGTGTTGTGGAAAACTGTTAAATATATCCCCTGAGAACTTTTCTAATAATTGACTCCCTTTCCCACAAAAGAAAATGATCCTACTCCCTTATGCGTGAAATCAGTGCCAGTGGTCATAGACAACCTTCTCTTTTGCATGAATTACTCTTATTTCTTCTACAAATATTATTGCTAGCCTCACCACCTTGTGCACTCCAAACATATCTTCACCCTATCCTCTCTTTCATTGAACACAATCCAGCTCAATTATCATTGCAGTTACTGAATGTGTTCTGAAGTAATTTACAGACACAAATCTGGTATCCCTTCTTTACACCCCCTCCAAACACCTTGACAGCCAAAGTCCAGGTCCCTTAATACACCACCACATTCAAGTTAAAGTCTTAGGAATGTTTTGTAAACCAGTTTACACTTGTGTGGTACAACCCACATCACCCTCTCCAATAAATGAAGACTTTTAAAAATTTCTCCCTACCACCTGCCCAGTCGAGTTTATTATAAAATGTTTATGGCAAGATATTTACACTTTAGAACTTTAAAAGTAACTCCTTCCCCATCCTATTATCACCTTTATTCCTTGTTCCTTATTTTTTTATCTGTGTACCTAATAAGTTGGGCTTCTTGGATTTATCTTTATTTCATACTATCCAGATCACTCTGCTGCTGTTCACAGTCTTCTCCAGTTTTGATATTCTTCCAAGTCTCGTCTCCAATAAACGTCTTGTACACTCCAAACACTCTCTTCGCCCTTCTCCTGTCTTTCAATGACTCCCAGTCCAGCTCCTTTGTTCAATATACTATTATATAATCTGCAAACAACCTAACTTCCAACTGTAAACCATTCATTCGTCGAAAGATCATATTAATTTTGTATCTGGAAACATAAGCTGTGGATAACTACACATTTTTCTTTAACATTTGCCGTGTTTCCGAAAATATACCATGTGTGATTTTCATTGGCAATAGACTATTTGCATACATAATCAATCCGTGTTAATTACTGACAGTTACAAAATCAGTTTAATTTTCACAATGAAATTCGTCCACCAACAAAGCGGGACAAATACAAAAAAAAGGCCTAAAGAAAAAAATATATATTTTTTTCATGCTGCGTAAAGTTGCTGATACTTCTTACTGACCCTACTAAGTGATCACGATCACTGCGACTTACCATTATCTAAACTGTACTGTACGGAAACTACTACCGAATAATAGTGACTAAAGTTGGACACTAGCACCAAAATGATGTCTATTTTTCATTTTTCGAATTTACCTCGCTTTATTTTGCATTTTCATTATCTTGTTTTCACTGTTGGCTGGCTTATTTAGCCTGATCACAACCACGATCAGTCACAAAAATTGTGGTATTACTATCGGAATTCGGTAACTGTGAACTACGAAATTGTTATCCAGAATTACGTTCAAAACCACTGTGGGTAACATGCAGTTTAATTTTAACAGAATTTTTCTGTTTCATTAATCTTACTTAAATTCCTGCTTCCCGCGACGTGATAATAATCTTCTGTTATATGTTGATTTTTGAGTGAGGTATAGCATATTTTTTTAAATTATAGCTCATCAGAGGTGCTAATGACAGGATAAAGACTAAACTACAACGTTGGATATTATAATCAGCAATCTCGGGTTTAATATGCAAATACTTTAGGACATTGATGAGTGGCTTGTGATGGCCGAAGGACACAAGAAAGAGTTCTTAGTGACTTAATTCATTAGTCCATAAGTCATCTGACACCACCTATTTTGTGTGGGGTACCGTTTTGCATGGGGTAGAGCAGCAACCTGCATCGACTCAAAAAATCATCTGAAAGCTGTTGAAGCCGCGCGTAAGTGTTACCAGAGCAGGAATTTGTGCAGAAACTGACATTTCTATCATGTCCCAATATGTTCATTTCTGGAGAGTCGCTCGAAATTCTCAGAATGCTTAAACTAATTTTGAGCGATTTTGACCCGATGACATAGCACTTTGTCGTCCTGGAAAAGACCATCGCTGTTTGGAAATATGAAGACGAATGGCTGAAAATGGTCTTCAACTAGTGAACATAACCATTTCCAGACAATGGTTGGTTCAGTTTGAGCAGAGGTCCTAGTCGATCTGATACCAGGACAGAGCCTCCACCAGCTTGAACAGTCCCTTCCTGACGACCTGGATCCATAGCCTCATGGAGCCTGCGCCACACTCAGTCCAGCTCTCACCAAATGGAATCGTGACTTTCATGACACACGCAACTTTTTTCCAGTCACCTACGGACCAACCGATGCGTTCCTGAGTCCGGGACTGGTATCCAGCCGATGCCGTTTTGTTAAAAGAAGCGCCGCTCGCATCAGTTTCTGCTGTCTTATTCCAATCAACACCAAGTTTTGACGCATTGTCCGCACGGATACGACTGTCACGCGTTCTTGCCTGTCTGTCGACACCGACACCTCGATGCGGACGTTGTTGGTGTCAGTCATTAAGTAGACGTGGTCGGCCACTGCTTTGTCCATATGAGAATTACATATTCACGGAACATTCTATACGCGGTTGCTCAAGGAATATTGAATTCGAGAACAATTTCAGAAATGGTAATGCCCCGTGCGTCTAGGGCTACCTGCAATGCCGCGTATCTTGCCGCCATAATCACGTCAGAAACCTTCCACACGACTCAGGAGAGTACAAAACGAAAGCCAGGTACATTTATACATTTCTTCGCGGTGTAACCGCTCCATCTTACCATCCCGTGACGTTTGGTACTTCAGTGCATATGGTGAAATTTTGGCATACATACCGCAAGGGTGGGCAAATTCTTGCACCATGGGTGGAAAGTTGAGGCGTGAAGGCAAGAGGGTTGCGAAATGTTGCACCACACGTATGAATCTGTTTAGCAGCTGCCAAGTCAAAGATGGAGGTCATTTGTCGTTTTTTGTTGGAGGAAGAGCCGCGTGTGATCACTAGTTTAATTTGTTTGTAATTAGACCAGAATGGTTAGGGTCGTTTTAAGTGGTGGTCGAGCTAGGTTTTTTTTTATTATTATTTTCTGGGTGGAGTAAAAGTGTTGGTCGATCGATACCTTTCTGCGTGAGTTCAAACGTCGATTAACTTGTGTGTGTGTTTTTTTTTTTTTTTTTTTACGGTGAAAGAAAAGTGCTTTTAATAATGGTGTTTGGTTCTTGTGGACCATTATTGTGTGAAGCAGAGCAAATTTTTCCATCGACGAGTTGTTCTAATTTGGACAGGTGTTATATTTCAATTATTGGAAGTTCGGTGTTAGTATTTTGATAGCGGACGTTTCGTATATTGTATGGGCACAATGGAATGATGTCGTAGGTTGTGTTATTGCTGTTTCGTTCTTTTCGTCTGTCTTATTCCTGTAATTACGTATTAATGTTAGCTACAGTATTGTGATGTCCCCTTGGTGACGGGAAATTTGTGCGTGTGAATTAGCCAATTTTGGGCCGAACCGAAACATTTCACGTTTCTTGTCATCGGGCAGAGACAGATGACTTCTACCTGCGCTGAAAGACCGAACGATTATGGCAGCCCGTAAAGTTAAAAGCTTTACGCATTCAAGGAAATTCAAAGGACAGTATAGGACCTGTGCCGAAAGAAGGATTCCTGGTAGAGTAGAAAGTTGAAACTAGAGAAACGATACCTCTGAGGAAAAAGTCAGGTGCGGAACGCCTCTTGTTGGGAACCAGCGAATCAAACGTGTTACGAACTTTTCTAAAACCATAAGTTTTATGTTGCATGAAGAGTGCCAATGGCGATCGAGGACGCCCGCCAAACGCTCCCACTGGCCGAAATTTCCCGCGTCAGCTAAAAACTCCGGAGCCTGGAAGTTTTTCTATGGGGCAACAAGCGAGGAGGAAGACATTCTGTTTCTGGCCGGCAAACAAACCGTAGCGGCCCCACCATGGGAGACTGTTTTCTGGTCGGAAAGGGAGTCGACCTCGACTAGGGACACAGTGTGCCACGCTGAATTCTCCAGGGAGAAGCCGCCTCTACCTGAGGCAGCCATCACCGGCCTCGCTCCAGCTGATCAACAGGCTCCGTGAGACTCTGTTTTCTCCGCACAACTCATCTGCTACGGTAAAGAACGCCGGCGATGTATAGACACTCTTGCGTCATTCAACCCATAGGCAACGCTCTGAGACTTGAATCATGGTCTAAATTGTTCAAAAGAAAACGATTAACTTTGTAAACCCCTTAAATATTCCAGTTCTGTTAAATAAATCAACCAATCTTATATT
>JARYHS010013630.1:271715632-271772304 GCA_031002005.1 Vandiemenella viatica
CCGCCATTGGGTGCAGACGGCCTAGGTTTGTTTTGTGCTGCTCCACATAACTTGCTTCATATTCTGCATGTACAACAAATGGACCGCAATCTGTTTCTTTATAGAAATGGGGCTGCCTCAGCACTGCGTTAGGATCACTGGCTTGCAAAGCGTCTTCACTTACCAGTCCAGCTGAGTGTGCGGGGATTGTTGACTGTATGCTGTAGGCTGGAGTTGACAGCGACGTGCTTGGAGGAGCTGTTGGCGGCGTGCTTGCTGCAGCTGGCAGCAGCATGTTGACTTCCTCTCCCAGTGCTGTTACGTTGTTCTCCTCTCGGCGTGGTCTTTTCTTGGACTGCTTTTGGAGTATAGGGGCACCGTCGGCGTAGTCCATTGCTAATGTTTCCAGCGCCTCGCCCACTACGGAACTGGTGCACGTGTTACCCGACGGCGCGCTGTCAGTATGTGGCTGTATGCCACCTTCACCATACTCGCCACCCTCCATGGTGGCGAGGTACACACACTCTCCTAAACAAAACTTTTTAGTTGGTTTATTGACTGCTATTCACTGTATAATAGTATACACAACTAGTGCTTGCACTGTCCTAGTTCACGCGTTATTCGTCACAAGGAAAACTCGGAGTGTATCTCTCTAAGCGCCGATGTTACCTCTACGGCGATCAGGAAGCGACTGCGTGCTCTATAGATTCTTGACAATAATATCTGCTACGAGATTGTTGAATTGTTTCCCTATTTTAAATTTTTTACCTCAATGTATGTTTAATTTACATTTAATTTTTTAAAGATATGAATAAATTGTGAGACAAGTTTGTTTATAAATTCATTCCGAGCGTGGTGGGTGAGCGGTAACGTTCTGGGTCCGCATTCGAGAGGACAGGGGTTTAAATCCGCGTCCAGTCATAGCCTACAGATTTAGGTTTTTCATGGTTTCCCTTGTCACTTCAGGCGAATACTGGGATGGTTCCATCAAAAATCTATAGTCGAATTCCTTGCCGTTCCTTGCTCATAATCTTTTACCACCTCTAACGATCACATTGAAGTCTATGAGTACAGGCATATGTAAAAATTAATTCATTTGTGTTTTGTTTCATTATAAATAATATTCTCCCGGCCTATTCCTTTCCTTTGATGAGATTTAGAAATAATCGTAAGTGATTATTCATAACTTTTATCACTTGTTAAATTGACAACAACCCCATGCTGCCAAAATTGTTAGGATTATTATAATTAGTAACCTAATAGAGAAATAATCAAAAGAAAATTAATGAAAAATCCACCAAAAACCAGTAGAAACGTCATAACTCTTAAGCGCACTCGGCAATCAAGTACAAAGAACGCTTAATTTTTCACAGTTGAGTAACACTGCAAGTTCCAATCTAACCTGGTAATAAGGTCTTATTTCCAATGAAAAGAACTGAATACTTTGTGTTAATTAAAACCATACCTTACATCATTCTTTGATCTAGCCGGTGTGGGAGATTTGATTTTATATCAACATTTATTTTGGTTCTAAGGTCACTTAGAAGTATATACTTTAATTCTCGGGATTGTATGATTTCCGATTTTGTGTTTCAAGAAAGTGGTAAAATTGAAGGATTCGACGCTTTAGGAATAATTTGTGCAGTAGCTCAGTTGGAATTCTAGGATCCCAAACTTTCCAGAATTTCTCGGAAATTATTTGCAGTTGAACTGAGGGAATAGAGAACGTCTTGAAGTAATGTGAATCAAACAAATTGTTTGCACCGCGAATTGTTTGAAACAAAATACAAAAAAATACACAGGCCAAATTTCCTAAGACAGGAGCCTATTTAGGAAAGCCGGTGCAATAAACAGTATGTGGTACAGCCCGGAAATATGTTCCCTGTCTTTTATTCACTACATTTCTTGTTACAATTTTAAAATTTAGCTTCTCCTAAAATAACAGTGCTTCTCAAATCTGGTGTGATCGCGGGTGGTAACTGCTGTTGCTGTCCGCTGCAAGTCATGAGGGTAGGTAAAGTACTCTTTGTGGGAAACTTAAATACATCACAAAAACTAGTTCTTCGTTTGGAGTAAAATATTTCACTCTTCTGAATTTTGTGTAACCACTGCAAATAAATTTCGGCATTAACTTTTTATACAGTTTCACTATCGCTCAGTACTACACTTTCTTTAACTGTGCATGCCATTCGTAAATTGGAACTTTCCTTTGGAATTAATCGATATTTCCTAACAAACCTGTGTGATGGTTCCCCACAGACTTTTGCGTACACCGGTTAAATACTTTAGCTTTCTTATTTACTCGATACCTACGAAGGTATAGTGAAGTTTTGTGCTTAGAATTCTATCAGTTGTATGCTTAAATATGGTTGAATAAAAGAATAAAACTGAAGTTTTAGTTGGTATACTAGAAAGTACAGGAATTGTTAGAATGAATTTTATTTACTATTTATTTCAAATGTTACTTTAAACGAGTAATTCAGATATTATTATTCTTCAGTAATATTACCTTCCTTTCATAATCACCTGATTCTTTCTTTCCACAGCCTTAGGTATTTCCATTTAAAAAAAAAAAACAAAAACAATAAAAACAAAAAAACAGAAATGCGCTGTTTGGGTCCACGCCGTAGATTTTTTGTGAAAACGTCATGATAAAATCAGAAAATAGTTGGTTGAAAATAATTGGAGGACAGAAGGCAGGTCAAAAGAATTGTGGACATGCACATTTCATATACTTGTGATTAGACATTATAAATATAGAGGGAACATTTAGAAACAGCATGTCCAAGGGAAGAGAGGACCACGATAATAAATTAGCATTTGATTCCAAGCATAAGGCATGTGTACACGTAACAAGTAATGCATTGATGAATGGTTTACCTCAGACTGTAAAGGACTTTCAAGTAAAGACTTATATGAATCGTAAGTAGATATGTCGAGAAATTGGCACAGGGGCAAGAGATCAATCACAGTTAATTAATTATAATAATAACTAACCCCAAAGCCCTTAAAAAATTACGGGTTCCACGGAGTGTTCTGCCAGTTGATTTCTTTTTAGTTGCTTGCCTACGTAATATTGTTATAAAGTGAAGTTCAACGTGCTGTAATTTCTCATCCCTTGTGCTGCAGCAAAAAGCTTCAGTTGTCAACTTGGTCCCGCTAATATTGCCGCTAGAAAAACTTAATCACACGCGATTTAATACATTCCCTATATCACATGTCAATGTCATCAAGCACCGCGTCATAAACATCATCAAGACTCTTACGGATTTTAATACCTTCCTTTCTTATTACCTGTGATGAAGATCGATGTTTTAACTGTGGCTGAAATAATGACCCCAGTGAAAAGGAAGCATGCTAAAAATAAATCTCAACAACTTACGCTATGCCACAAAATATTAGTTTTAATTGTGGTTTAGGCCGCATAGATGCGATCAAAATTGGAAACTTCTTTCATTCGAACTAGCTAATAATTCAGTAAAAAGCAACTAATAATTAATATGCCAATTTGTACGAAATACTTACCTGTCTTTCACTGTACTTGACAATTCATTTCTTAGCAATTACTTAACTAAATAAAATTATTATAAAATGAAAATTCAATGTAATTCCACGCGCCTTGCGCTGTAGCTTAAGGTTCCGTTTCCATCCGGGTCCAGGTTGCATTTCAACCTAACCACATACTACGCTAAACTTGTCGCCAGAAAAACAATACATCAATCTCGCGCATATTAATACAGGTTCTGTATCGCATTTTTGTGCCAATAATGCATCGTAGTATAAATTTGGGCTCAAGCGTAATCACTGGGACTCATAAAGGAATTATCCTTTTAGTCTGAAAATTGTTACACACGTTCGATAGATTATATTGTTTAATGTGTGTTTCTCTTAGAGCTGTAAAATATATGCATACCTCACAAACTTCACTCAAAAATTACCGTAACGCTATACCGCGAGCGACTGGAAGAAGCCTTATAGCGAAGTATAATGATCATGCACACGTTTTTTGAACGATATTATTGGGAATAGGTTGCTATCACAGCCATTAAAAATATAAATAGGGAACAAACTACACACAAAAAACAGCAACAACTTTGAACCGTTAGCGAATGAAGGAATTTAGTTTTTATAGTTGCAATGTAGCCTGTATCAAAATGTGTTTGGTACTTGTTGTTAAAGCATAATTCGCTAGAAATTTGGATTTATTAAACATTTATCATGATTTTTTAGCAGAATTATTAGCGGCGCCTGTGGATAGGTTGGAATGTAGTCTGGACCAGAATGAACACTGTTTTTATTTTAAAGTTAGGTTGGTTTGATTTTCATCGTTGTTGGTCACTGATGCATTTTGTTGCACGTAATATCAGTATCGCTGGAGGTCGCATATTATAGCAAATGGCGTACTCGCTTGATGTGTAACGTTACATTCTTTTTTTTTTTTTTCTTGAAGTTTGTGCGTTATACACTATCTTGATGGGTGTAACAGAAACATATTATTAAATAATGAAGCCGAATGAAGGTTTTCATTATCATTATAAATCGCTATATGGCTTCTTCCAGTAGCTCACCAGTTAAGGTTACGGCACATCTGAAGTGAAGTTTGTGAGGAATTGATATATTTTACAACTCTAAGATCAACATATATTAAATAATGTCACCCAAAGAACGTGTGCACCGGTTTTCAGACCAAACCAAAAAATTCCTTTATGAGTCACAGTGACTGCGCAACAACCCTAAACATAGTTACATGTTGCGGAAATAATAGCCTCAGTAATATTGCTCAGTGAAAGCAAGCAAATTAAAATAAATCTTATAAACTTTCATTATGCCAAGTAATATTTGTTTTAATTGTAGTCTAGGCTGCATAGATCGCGATCAGTGTGCAACTATTTCCGTTCAAAATAATAAGTTCAACAGTTTAAATTATTATTAAAAAAACTAATTTATTCATGCCCTCTGCTGTAAGGTCAATTGACAGTTGTAATTCTGACCCCTGTTAAATAACAATCTAATCAAAACCTTCGCTAACATTGATGCCTAAAAATTAAAGCTTTTATCTTACATATCTATGGACAAACGAATTTAAGGAATACTTCTCTGTATCAAAAGAATATCACGTAAATATAAGCATCTAATGATTGATATTTCGATTTAAACGCAATACATACTTTTATTTCAGTGTTCTGTCAGTTAATTTATTCACGGATGCTTAGAAATGTTATTAAATAACATAAATAACTTAGAACTATGGCGTAAAGCGTGACGTCATAGAGTGACGTCATGGCGTGACAGATTACGTCATAGATGACTTAGAGTTGATTATTATAATATTAGATCAGATAGTAGAAACTATTTAAATTTAAAAAAATGATTCATAAGTTGGAATGCGTGGCGTAGGTAAAACGGATAGAGCATGTCTGTACGACTTCATCGTGCAGCAATGTTTTGCCTATGACGTCATCGGAATAGTGTGAGTGCATGTTGAGATTTTCTTTTGGAGGTTGTCGTGGCTCTCACATTTGTTCGGCCCTGGACTTTTTAGGTTTCTTGGTGCCTTTTGATACGAGCTTTCTTCTAATCCGCGTTTTCTATGATCATATTCTATCATATTTACGACTCATAAGAGAAGACATCTTTTTTGTAATATCAAATATAATATTGATCTTTACTTATATTTCGCAAGGAGATGCCATATCACCCCTGTTACTTATCGTAGCTATGGATGAAATATTGAAGAAGGTGGTGCAGAGCATTGGGGAAGGAAAAATGAAAGCAATGGTATTTGCAGATGACCTATTAGTTTGGGGAGAGGATGAAAGAGAGGTGCAGGATCAGCTGGATGTGTGACAGTAGTTCTCTGCGAAAAAAAGTGGTGATAACAACAAGAAAGAAGAACAGGACGGACATAGGCATATCACTTGGAGGAGAGCAACTAAATAGAGTGGAATGTTTCAAATACTTGGGAAACTGTATTGAAGAAAATGGAGGAAACAGGATGGAGATAAATGAAAGAGGAAGATGTGTAGATATATTTTTTAAAAGTATTAGGAGCCTCGTATGGAGTAAGGATGTCCCGCAAAAGAGCAAAGAGGCAATCTACAAAGCATACTTTGTGCCAATTTTAACATATGGGTCGGAAACATGGGTGATGAAGGAGAGAGACAAAGGGAGAGTAAAATCTGTGGAAATGAAATTTCAGAGGAGTAGACTAGGAGTAACAACAAGAGACAGAATAAGGAATGAAAGAATCAGGGAATTGATAAAGGAAGAACCACTACAAAAGAGAATTGAAAAATCTAGGTTACAGTGGTATGGGCATGTAAAGATGATGGGAGAGGAGAAGTTACCAAGGAAGATGCTGGACATGGAGCTGAAGGGGAAGAGGCCTAGAGGAAGACCAAGGGACAGATGGATTAAAGGTGTTAAGAAATATGTGGAGGAAAGAGGAGGAATGGGTGACAGTGGAAGAAGAGAGATGGTGGTTGGATAGGAAGCGATAGTGAGGCTTTTGTTCCCAGCAGACCCGGACAGCGGCTGGAGGCTGCCCTAGATGAAGAAGAAGACTTATATTTCAACGAATATTTTTATCATTTTGCTTTAGCTTCTAGTAATGCTTAGTGAGCTCTTTACAATGACACTTAAATCAACGTCCGAACGCGTTTTCATGCTTCAAACATTTATAACTTTACACTAACACTAATTCGAGACAATCGTCAACATGCACATACACTAGTCCGATGACGTCATAGGCAAAACAAAATGCTTTAATTTCGGTGGGCTCAACCGTTATTGACGCATTACTAATCTCGTAGTAATTAGCGATTCAAATCTGACGGTATTTTGTAACACAAGAAGGTTCTACCACCATACTTAACGAGAGAATAGACGCTATCACGTCAAAACAATTTGCAGCCGATATTTTGAGGCTTTATCCACTTTCCTTTTCGATATTTATGTTCGTTTATGTATGATAATGTTTTTCAGAAACTAAATTTCAAGTTTTTTACCAATTAAAAATTATTAGTAGTTTTCTTTTGTAGGATATTTAATAAATATGTTGCAATACGCTTGGATACAGTTTTAATATCACTCATACTTTTCAAGAAAATTTCACTACAATCTGATTTCTGCAAGCCAGAAAGTGCAACTAGTTTCTGAATTTATTTTGGTAGACGCTGGACCAGATCAATTGAAATTCGAACGGCACTCGCAGTTGCCTGGTGGAACCTCTTGCGCCGCCGCTGGAATGCTCAGTGAGGTGTGACGTTGCTCCACGGCGCAGACCACTTCTGATGAACAACCGCCGGCCGCCGGCCGCAGTTCCCGCTGCTCGATTGTCTCCGGCTCATTTCCTTCCGAGAGAGGCGGGCTTTGTTCGTCCGCCAGAGATAACGCTTCGTCTTCCACGTGGCTGAAGCGCACGCCGACTTCCGCCCCCGGAAACTATATTTCTTGGGACTGAGGCTCATCGAAAGCACATCATTGGTTTCCAACAAAGTTCTGATTAGCTGATTTGTCGTTTAAATCGAGTATCTCGATATACCGAGAAAATCTGGTTTGTAATTGCTGTAACCAAGGACAATGTTTATCACACAATTTTATCTACTCCATGATAACAGAGACACGTATGTGCGGCATGAAGTTTTTGTTATTTTTTGTAAGTACAGCATTTATAGTTAGTATTTTTTCTCACTCTTTGTACGACCTTCGTGAGAAATTATTTAGAAGTGTTATTCCTAGGTTCATCGCAGTGAAAAGCATACTAGTTATCTTTCTGAGAACATTTTTACTGATCACAGAGATGGGTCACCTCCAGATCTAATTATCGTTTCCTCCAAAGTTCTTATGGAATAGATTCCTTCCTTGAAACCCAATGAAAGGCAATGAAAAGTTCTTGTACGTTCAGTTCGTTATGGTCCTTTTAAGAAACGCTCCTGAGACTTAATTTTAATTTAAAAAATGTCTGATGGTTCTTACGCGAAATCATCATAAGACTTGTTTTTAAGTCAAATGCAGTATGAGAATTTCTGTGCTCCGCTGTTATAAGAATAAAACTCAGTGTCTCTAATTCTCAGATTGTAATACTTATTTTCTTTTGATTCAAACACATGCGTGAAACCCGAAATTTAAATCAGTTTTAAATCTAAAACATGAGAAAAACTAATAAAAACAGTAATAATAAGGGAGCGTCCATATCCTCCCTTAGAACTCCTCCCTCTCCCCTCCTTTCTCCTCCCTCCCTCCTCGTAAACTGGCGTGCTTTTTGCCTCTACCCCCTCCTCCCCCGTGTGACACGTAGCTTTTTTCAGAAGGCTTTTTTGCTGATTTCCTTTGACAGACTATCGTTAGAATTGTTGAATCAATTGGTATTTGCGTTATGTATTTTTCAATAATTATAAATATTCTGAATGTAATTTTGTCTGTAGCCACTCCGACAAATGATAAGTTATTGGGACAAACTTCTATCTCAGGTACAGCAAAGGATCCATTTCTTCTTGAGCTGTTACTAAAAACATTCTCCTTATCTCACTCATCATTTTTCATTAATTGATCAAATAGAACAAACTATGCCTGACGAGTAGAAAAAATTAAGAACAGCTGCATTTTTGTTTTCTTTTGTTGCAGTTCTGTCACCTTTCTTTCTATTTATCAGGGAATGATTCTGTGATCTACTTCGAAGATTTCTATAACTCGTTGGATTGTGAAAACTGGTTGAAAAAACATTTTTCGATATGCCTCGTAAATTTTATTGTACATAACCACACTACACTTTTAATTTGAAACAACACTTCAGTGAGCACTATAATGACAGTTCCACTGAATTCATTTAACAGAACAAAATTAGAATTATTTTATTAACGAGCGGTGTGGTCACACGTGGGCGATCCTAATCAAAATATATTCATTTCATACCATCAAAACAATAGGAACTGTCACTGGCTTGGAAAATTTCGGGTGGCATTTGTAAGTACGGCTTGCCTAATGTTTTTTAAGCGTGATGCGCCGTCCAAGGTCAAATGCGCCTGCCGCGTGGACCCGAACGCTAGGCTCCAAGTCACGCGCAAGTGAAATATTGTTAGTATATATGATATTTAAATTACATACGGAGATACTTTAATGACGGAAATAAATATGCACATGCTGTTGAGTGTTCTGTACCTGTGACAAGATAACTGTTACAAAGGCTGATGTCGCATAACAGTTACCGGTTTAGGTTGCTTGTTTATTGAATCTCAAGGTCTGCACAGAGTGGGTTCCGTGAGTTTAACAATTTCACACCAAAATGATTTCGTAACATGAATTGTCATTAAGAAACTACTGTTTGACAGTTTCTTCCAAAGACACTTTCGTTCAATGTAGCCGATATCGTGATAGATTAAAAATATATGAGCGTCAATTTAACCACCGATTTGCTCATAATCCTTTACAGTTTTATCACTCCTTACATCCGATAGTACAAGACGAAATTAGCGTTAAAAACTCTCATACCTCTGGCTGACACAGGCCCGCCGTAAGCGGGCGTGCAAAGCGTGCAAGGCGTGCAAGGCGGGGTGATGGCAATCTCATGACCCGGTTCGCAGAAAATTCCTAGGTACACCACTGGCTGTGGTTACACAGGGGGCGGCATAATCGGTATAGCACAAGGGCGTTCAAACAGCTAGCGGCGGGCCTGGCCTGACATGCTGTTCACTGGTAAGATTCTTTTAAACCGTCTTCGCACATACTTTTCTCATGCTCATGTTCACTGTTAAAATCTAATGGGTGATAAACCGTTTCGAATTTAGCCAAATCATATAGACGATCCAACAACATAAGAGTTCTCACTATTTCCACATTGTCGTTTATTTTTCAAGAATGAATGTCTTTCACCACTTCTTTGCCTCCTAACATGACTCTTGCCATAAGAATACCTCTGACATAATGTATTCCGTAAGCCTTTTTCAACTTCTCGAAATTCACTGTACAGGATTCATTAAGTTCCAAAATTTGATGGCACATTGTCGCTCATATTTTGCTGATCTATTCCAAAAAGTCCCTCTAAAGCACAATTAATTCTTCGAAGTGCCAGTTCACAGAGACTTGTGTTCTTTGATGTTGCCAACATTTCCATCATTCAATTAAAAAGTTTTTCTTATGTTGTGAATAATAGACAAAAATTAACATTCCAATTCGGTTTGCCAGTAAACTTCAACCCAACACAATACAAAACAGACTGTGGATTGTTGTTATAGAAGACTACAAAATTTTAGCTGCGATTACTTCTGAAAATAATTGCTAGCTGAAAACTGGATAACCGGATCCGAATTTTGGTCAAGATCTCTTAAAATACGGGCCCGAACGCACTGCTTATATGTCACGGCCTATAATGACAAACATATGATTCGTCCGTTTACTTTGCTTTGTTTCTCATTCGAGCATGAAGGCCGTTCATTACATTCATCACTCGTATCATGTTGGTTTTTGCTGTTGTATTCAATTCATTCCATGTTTTTCTGCAAATGGAGCCTCATACGACTCCATCAGAATGGTTTCATTTTTAATTAACTAAACTAATCACCTAATCATAAAAACAATATCACTTATGTAGGATCACTGTTTTGGTTAGTTCGCTTTAACTACCACTAGTTTTCCATTTGTCTTTATGTATGTAGGTATATTTTTACATTAAATTTTTGGTATTGTTGCCAAAAATGCATGTAATTACTAACGAATAGATCACATGAAACATCAACAACTGAAATGCTTAGTTGTTTTAACGCTGTGAAATTAATAATTGTAAATGAATTCTCTAAAAAAAACACCATCTTGTGCATAAAAATAAAGTATATAATAAAAGTAGCAAGAATCCAAGGTAGTATTGTCGGAAGGAATCTAGTAACACGTGACAACAGAACGAATTATATGTTGAAATTGCTGCAAAAGCAGTGTAAACGCTATACTCGGTTCCCAAAGCGGAATGATAATATCAGTGAACAAGAGCTACTGAAATGAGGAATGTGGCGAAACCTTGAAGTTTACTAGTAACTTCTTCTGGACATAGTCTACAGACGTTTGAAAGTGATCATAAGGAGTGATGACTTCAAATTAAGCTGGTAAGCTGTAAAAGCACTATTAAAGTAGATGTACCAACAGTTATAAAAAAATAAAAAAAATTAAGAAGCAAGTTGATACCTTCAAAAGCGAAAATCCAGAATAATGAAATCGAGAACCTCTTTTGAAATTCTAAAGAATGTGACTTCCGGTCAACAACGGGCAGGGAATTGAATGGCGAAAAGCTAAAGTAACATCGTTTTGAAAATCAACTTTTAAAAAATTTTTTTCATGAATTCAGTATTTGCAAGACTCAGTTTAAATAAAGGAAACAGCAACTAATTGAAAATTATCAGTATCTCTCTACAACGTCTGGTCACAGCGCAGCGCTGAAATACATTTAATTTTAGCAAATTATCCATGAAACGTTTTGGGTTAGCGTTTGTTTCCTGAATTTTCGGTTCTACGCTGTATCTTTTCTTACAGTTATGAGCTTAAGGGAATTTTGAGGAATATTTTTGTTGGATCCAAATTTCCCTCTCAGTACGCTTCTAGCATACTGCGATAGACGGCGAAACCTAAACAAACTGTGGAATAACGGCTGGGGTGATGCAGAAATTGTTATATGTCCTCCAACATTCTTGTAGCTATTGCAATGTGTCACAATTGTCCTTGCTTTGTCACCCAAGAGAAGAGACGTTTAAGTTTTACTGAACTACTGCCATGCCCTAAAATGACAAACGACTTAGGCGATTAACTCTTAAATGATGAAAGCTGTTTTCCTGTGTTCTTGTTTGGTGATGATGGATAGTCGCGATTTATAGGCTTTGTTGGAGGGTCAAGGAGTTATTTATTGCTACTGTACCATCTTGTAAAGAGGAACGTGTTTACTTTGAGCAAGCCGGATGGGCTGGATAAAAAATATTGAAATAAACAGCGACGTCTTTCGTCTGCAAAGTCACCTGTGGAGCAGTGACACAAAAGTATTACTTAAGTTGTGCAATGCACTGCGATGTAAATTTCTGCGAGACACTCCGCTAGTGGAATTTGTGATTAAAGTAGGTAAGAATTTCATCTTCTACTGAACCAACTATAATTTCTGAAGGTATAAAAGTTATGAAAATTTGTTAATAGGAGTAAACTGCCGGGTGTGACTGATGTGTCGAGTGAAGTCACATGATCCTGTTGCTTACGAGAGACTAGGTCCTGCCAAGTCTAGATACAAGAGAGACATGGACAGATAATGGCTCATGGTGGTCAATGGCAGTTGAGAACAAAGAAAAGGCGAATAAACGTCTCAGATACTTACGTATCAGTGGTAACCAACACTAGACTACGTCACAGTGTGGGGTTTGTCCGTTAAATTCACTTCACCTGCCTATGTTGATTCTTCGGGGAAAAGGATACGCCTACACTTTCTTGGGGATACGAAACGGGTTGTCACAGTATGTCACCCTACCAAGACGCCAATTAACGCACGTAACAACCGTTCGTCATATGATGAATACCGGATACGCTGTTAACACCCGCGACTATGCAATAAGCAATTATAATCCGTAATCTACTGAGACTTTAAGAGACAATTACCGACTATTTGTTTTGTTTTGAACAATTTGTAAACTGTCCGAAATAAATCAGAATTTACATCTTGGATAAGTCATTATACTATGTCTCAGTTTAAGTAATTGCGAACCCCTTTTGATCATCAGTGTTGTCTTTAAGCATGTGAACAAATTTAAAGTAATCATTGAAAAATTATATAATAACTTAATATTTGTATGTTAAGCTATTAATCTTCTTAGTGATTTGGTCACTTACAGGGTTATGTTCTTTGCAGGTAGCGAGCAATTAACAGTGAACTTAACACTGCCCCTTAATCGAGGAAATATAAAATTTAAAACATCTAACCAAATATCACTGCAGCGTTGATAACTAAACATAAATAATAAAAAAACATATGAAAGTAATTTAGTTACTTCATAATTACTGTTACAGAAACACGCAGCTGAATGCCAAACACTACTAAAGACCGGGTCGTAATTTTCAAAAATGATACGAAATTCAACAATTTCAACTTGAAAAAAAAAAAAAAAAAAAAAAAAAAAAAAAAAAAAAAAAAAACTTAGAAAAGATCTCTTTTTAAAGGATACATATTAGCTGAAATATTAACATTAGTTGAGTATTTAATAATTTTTATTTCATTCAATTATTATTTATTAACAGTGGCACATGATAAAAATTGGATCTTAATTGTAAAAAAGGTTTAATAATTAAATGACACCAAGCGCGGTGAGTGATCGGCAACGCACTGGCCACCATCAATATTTGGGTTTTCTATGGTTTCCCCGAAATCACTTGAGGCTAATGGTTCATTTAAAAGCCCATGGCTGAATTCCTTCCCTTCCATACCCACTGTTCTTTCACGACTGCAGTGACCTCGATGTTGACGAGGTATAACGCCATAAGAAATGACTGAAAAGTAAATATATTGCAAAGCGAAAACAATAACCCAAATTACAAATTGGAGCGCTGCAGTTAATAGAAGTCTGTAGCGATAGTCATCACATGATCGGCGATTCGGAGCGTGAAGTGACAGCTTGTCAACGGGCGGCTATCTGCGTTTACCCCCCCGCAACCGGGCAGCGGACAGGCCATGCGAACGAACTGTGAGGTGCAACGCTGTACAGGGAACGTCGAGAGGTGATAAAGCCAGGCGACCTCGAAGCACGATTGTCTGTCCGATTCTTCTACTGGACCGACAACCGACTCTGTCTATCCTTGGCTGCCACTGACGTCTTTTCAACGTTTTCTTCCGAACCCCATCTCTCTTGAAAACGGAAAACTGTAAACTTTCAAATAAATAATTTGCTAGAAAATGGGGAAATATGATACTTGAAATAGTAAAAACGAATTGTTTGATGTATTTATAATATTTATTGAATGTGTAATATTAAGTTTGATAATAGAATATTTATACGTTCTCTTAATAAAAATGACATGTCCCCAAAAAAAAAAACCTATCTGTTGAAATATGATACAAACATAATAAATTATATATAACTAGTATGCGGGATTATTTCTAATAACATAAATAAATAATAAGAAATCAGTACTATTTGTTTTCAAATGGTAAGTCCGCAGAATTTAAACTATATCTGCAGTTATCTGACTAGTGGGCTTGAGATTTGTTTATTGATTTTAGGTAGCTGTATCAGAAGTAAAAATAGAATTAAAATATTGATTAAGTAGTTGTAATAGTTTTCTTACGTTTATTCTCATGCTTCAGAACTACAGTGGACAAATAAGGGCCCCAACATTTGGGGGCCTGACAGTTGTAGAGCGCTTGCCATCTGGTCATGCAGAGGATTGGAACGTCTGGGGGTCCTTGAACCGATTGCGGATAGGAGTTGGCAGGTTTAAGGAAAATTTGGTGAAATGGGGTTATATTGACGGTAGCAACATTAAGTGTGAATGTGATGAGGAAAAAACTATGAAATATATGATCCAGTGACCTATATGTCCATCATACTGATCATTACAACGAAGATGATCTGTATCGACTAACATCTAATGTACTTGATGCAGCAAAGTAATGGTTGCTTACTTAGCTCAATTTTTAACTTTGTATTTGACGTTTGTGTCCAGAGAATAATAAGAACTAGAGTTTAAATTGTTTTTTCCAGAGGAGTGCATGCGTATAATTAATTTTCTGTGAAACCATACAGTAGTGAAGAACAAGTTATTAAAGTTTCGCCGGTGTCCTACGACTATCCTGACTGTCGCTTACCGCTGGTATTTTTCTGTCACCAATGACATTAGGCGTTAGGCGATATAGCTGATCACAAGGATTCGGATCTTTGTGACCAAACAAAAAAAAAAAAAATTAGAGAAATAGGCATGCAAATATGACCTAAGAATGACAAAATATTTAAATTGATTTGGGCCATTCTTGTACCTCAGTTTCTTCGATCTTATTAATCTAAATGTCTCAAACTTATATTATGCATAGATATCAGCAATCCTAGCAAACATACTAAATTCTATATTGCTACTGTTCTTACCTCAGATGTTATTCATATACAAATTTCAATTCTATTTTGCTACTGTTCTTAACTCAGATGTTATTCACATACAAATTTCAGCGATTTTCTTATTCACTCACACACTGACTGATGATCATTAAAATTCTAGGCTACTTTCCGTAGTTGTAGAAAGCTCAGATTTGGTGCACAGATAAAATTTTACCCACATCTATACTACTATAAATCTGTAAGTAGGCAGCGTGTGTCTCTTTATTTGAACGGATGCCGCAGCAATTTTGATGGGGTTTTCAAATTTTTAGTGTTAATTATCGCAATAAAAATCTGCGGAAATAGCTAATAACTTATATGTACCGAGGTATGGAGGAAATAATCAAATACATTTCTAATAAAATTAAGAGATATGGATCACACTACATTTGAGACGTTCACTCCTTGCACAAGAAAACTAAAAAAATATCACACTACTTAACTTAGAAATCTTTTTAATATTTTGGCTTTGAATATTTAGTTTTTCACCTTTCTTGAATGCAGTAAATAAACGGAATACTTGAATCAGATGTAGTAAGCAATACTGATATTTCATTTGCTGTAAAAATGATGCATTTGAAACGTTTCACCAAAGACGAATACACTGATCTCTGGATTGTTTATATTTTATTTGTCTTTGGTTATATATTCCCGGTTTCACGAATTTTTATAAGTATAATTAAACGGAAATCGTTACTCAAACCACTACATAATATATTAACTCTTGAATAAGAGTAACAGAATTGTAATATTTATGGTAAGTAATATTTGTGCTTAGTATCGACATTACAGTGTTTTCACCATACCGTCGCCGCACAATTTGATAGTGAATAAATTAAATTTTGGATATTAAAAAAAATTTTTCCTGTCGCTTAGGGTAGGCTAGAGATATCGCAAGTCAACATCCAGTTTATATGTTTATAAGTTTCTTTGTACCGTTTGGCGTGTATTAAATTATCCAGGCCGCATTTAAATCTATCCACAAGAATAAAGTTTACATCGCGCTACAGCAATGTATCACTCTTGCAGTGGCAACTGAAGTAGTGTTATGAAATTGTTATAATTTATGTTACACGTACTCGAAACCTAAATAGGACATGTGTTGTTCCAGTTAACAAAACTGTAGTTATCGTGATGAATTTTGTTGCGTGTAGATGTAAAAAATTCCCCCATCTTATTCTAGTTAGATATTAAAGCGGTAATATCAGACTAGATTGTGGTGAGGTCGAAATGCAGCCTGACTCATAATGTTCTTGCAACGACAAAAGACATAATGCATTCAGCTGCTGTTATTGGAGCGATAATGTTTCACGTAGCTTTAATTTCTTATTTTTCATATATTATATTGTGTTAAAATATAAGAATAACAAAAAAAAAACTTTCGAACTATGGTACGAAAACCGAATCTAAGGTAATAACTGAAAGAAAGGAAAAACTTTAAATGAAATCTATTTTTTTTCTTCCCAAAGTTAATATTTGATAGTAAAATAAAAAAGCTCAGAGTATTTCTATACATGCCAAGACTCGCGCGTGCAAAGCGGGTAAAGTCTGAAACTCGTAAATGTCCACATATCTACCCGTTAACTATTCCTAATGTGAAATCGTTTTATACTCTAATAACTTTGTATACCTAAGATTTTTTATTTATTATAAACAAATGATCTATAAAACCGAGAGAAAAAATTCTATTTCCGAAAGTGAAGTGAATACATACTGCAAAGTATAGACTTGGATCAGAATAAGATTTCTTAACTTTTTGTCACTGCACAAACAGGAGACTTGTCCTATTTTTACAAGAATTGTTTTTATGTGATACTAACTTACTATGTTTCAGAAAACTTCCTGCCGACCACAGTCTGAGTAATGTTGGTTTCGGTCAAGGGTAGTCAACTTTTTTTACCTACCGCCCACTTTTGTATCTCTGTTAGTAATATAATTTTCCAACCGCCCACCGGTCCAACAATAATAGTGATTTATAAAGCAGGAAATTAACTTTATAAAATTTATAAACACCTAGTTAAAGCAACTAATAATAATCACTTACCAAATAGTTTACGTTGGACTTTCGCTAAGTTCCGCTGAAAATACATCTTAATAAAATGGCGCACTGCAGTTAAATCTGTATTTTTATTCACGCTTTGCGTGCATACAACCATTAACTCTGTCGAAATTATATTTAATTATTCAATTTATTAATGAGATCCTTGCGGTTGATGCTGCGAATCTAAATACTGGCTATCTGGTACAATTTTTATAAGTAATAAACGAAGTTCTCCTCTTTCGGATATATTCAGGCAATTTCTTTCATTGGTCGTAACATGAATAAAAGCACTAAGGCTTGAGTGCACGAGATAGGAAACGGTATAAACAAAAAACTGAATATCATTTTCCACATACTTAGATATATGACGGAGGTTTTGTTTATTTTGTCCCAGGATTTCCCATCCATCACTATCGAATTTAAGTTTATTTTCTTTATCATATTTAATTTCTAACAGTTCTTCTTTCCAAGTTTAATTAACCTCTTCAATATTTTCGGTAAAAGGATACTTCTTAAATTTCAAATTATCTTCAAAATGTTTTTCGATGTTCAGTTTAATTTTGTTGAGGCGACTGTTGACTTTGGAGTTATATTATCTTTTACAGATGATATTTCGCGAAACTGGTGAAATTCTCTTTTTAATAGATTGTAAGGCAGTTGTTCGAGTTTGTTAATAAATAACGACACAATAATTTGTCAACCAATAAAACTTTATTAAATCCTTCAAATTGACATCATTAAATCTCTTGAATCTCGCACTTTCCCTGTTTTATTTCATTTTGACATCACGCATGGTGAATGAACTGCAATATCTTGTGTATTCTAAGTTGTTTTAGTTCCAAAATGAATTGTTTTAGTTAAGATGGAATGCTCTTTTAACAATATTTCAACTCCAAGTTGCTTTGGTTTTGCACAATGCTTAACCAGCCACCAAAATTACCCCTTCTCTTAATTAATTATGGCAAAGATAGGTTCATATCCACCGTGTCTGTGTTATCATGTGGCATTAAATACAAGATCAAGTCTATTTTTCATAGAAAAATTCTTCTTTTTTAAACTTTTTCTGTCATAACACTCTTGCATGTTTAATTAAGTTTAATTTCGCGATTCTACGATTTTGCATATTTTCGGTTTCTCTATCGCTGGCTATCTGCGCTGTAGTGCATCACAGGAAAGAAAAGTAGCTATTTCATCTATTAAGAATGTAGACATTAAGACTTTATGAAGGTTATGTGTGATTTTTTGTTTTGTTTTGGTTTAGTCCTTTTTTAACTTAGAGTTTGAATAAACCGATAGCTTGAAATATGCTAGTTAACATTTTAGCTAAGTTGGATTTCATTTATCTGTAATACCAAAAATTCACAACATTTTTACTGTAAATTTTTTACTAATTTGTACAACGTATATCATCACAGAAATAAAATACTGTTTTCAAGAATTGCTAGTTTAAAACAACAAAGTATAACATAGTTCATTACATATTATTCTCACACTGGGTACTAAGGTTGTGAGATCTTTTCTGTCACCCGGTTGTTAACATAGAAATATTTGTTTGGTGTCACTCTAGATTCCCTTAAATACATCCTCTAGTTTATATCAGTATTTCGTAGTTAACTTATGTTCATAGTTTCTAATTACAAAACGCTTCGTCGTAATTAATACCTTTTCAGTTCTGCATTACCTTTTTATGAGTCATCTCTTGTTTCATGAATATACAAGAGTTTTTCCTGTATAATTCGACTTCAAACGTTAAAAATTCAACAGACCGGGAAGACGCAGCGAAAAGAAGAAATATGATGAAAGAAAACAGAAGCTTAAAGGCATGTCTGCCTTTCCGATTTCCATTTCAGTAAAACGGAGTACGCACGTCTGTTGGAGCAGACAGAAGGAGGACGTTCCCACTGCAGATGGAGAAGCGCTCTTCACTAAACCTGTTCTCAAAGCGGCACAACATGCGCCTTTGAACTGCCAGAAATACATTCTATTTCATAGCATTACAGTTGTGCGTCAAGTGATAAAACATGGTGATATCTCAAAGGGTAAACTGAAAATTTTGGTACTAGTTCCAAAAACAAACGATCAGTTCCGCGAGAGTAATACACAGTTAACATTAACACTATGCTAATAGTGACATAATTCGAGTATCAGCATTTGCCAAGCAACCAGCTGTGCATCGATAAACAGACAAATGTTACGGTACTCAGCTTTCTGAGACGCAGAGATTGACAAATAATACAGAAATGAAAAGTAACACTGCACCTCCATAACGTTTCGCTCATATCCGTCTGGCACTGTATTGTGAGACATGAGGTCACACGTATATGTTTCATGATAATATTTTCGTGTCAGATGTTGTATAACAATTGTACAATATTATAAATTAAAATATCTTCAGGACAGATAAGTTCGAATAAAATGACTCTGAAAAGAAAAAATCATTTAAAAACACAATGATTTGAAGGCTGCAGAACAACTTATGTTGCTGGACTGGATAATGACTCCAAGTTTCTTCTTGAGAGATACGGGCACCTTTACGAACATGATCCTTTTTCTGAAGAAACCATACAGACAGGTGAAGGTCTTCTACACGCTGTGTCTACTGCTAGAAGAGAAAAATGGTGCAATTTAATGTCAGATTTAAACATGAAACAGAATAGTCGTAAGGCTTGGAAATTACTGAAAAACCTCAATAGTGATCCAAGTAGCACTCCACCTAGTCTCCTTAAAATTAGTCCAAATCAAATAGCAAACCAACTGCTACTGAATGGAAAGACTAGAAGAAGACCTGAAAAAAGAAAGCTCCAAAGGCACTCTGACGAGTAAGACCATCTTGGGAATCCATTCACACTGATAGAACTGGAAGCCGCCTTGCAGTCTTTGAAGATTAACAAAGCTGCAGGCTTAGATGACCTGAGAACAGAGCAAATTAAAATGTTTGGCCCAGCTACAAAGCAGTGGATATTGAATTTAATGAATGCCTGCACCTCCAACTTACAGATCCCCAAGATCTGGCGGAAAGCCAAAGTTGTGGCACTGCTAAAGCCTGGAAAGGAACCAACAGATCCAAAAATCTTCCGACCAGTTTCACTCCTTTGTCATTTATACAAAGTCTTGGAGAGACGATCCTCAATCGTATCTCAGAGTGCATTGACAAAATGCTTATAAAGGAACAGGCTGGTTTTCGACCTGGTAGGTCATGCTGCGGCCAAATTCTTAACCTCACACAGTATATAGAGGATGGGTATGAAAGAGGACAAGTTACAGGTGTGGCATTCATCGATCTCACAGCGGCGTATGATACAGTCAACCACAAAATTTTTATAAGTAAGGTATATTCCATCACAAAAGACTACCATCTTACACAAGTCATCCAGTGTTTACTACAAAACAGAAGGTTTTACGTCACCCTCCACAATAAAAAGAGTCGATGGAGAACTAAGAAGAATGGCCTCCATCAGGGTAGTGTGCTGGCCCCGCTCTTGTACAACATATATACAAATGATCAACCAATTATTCATGGAACAAGAGCATTCATTTATGCTGATGACACAGCAGTTGCAGCTCAAGGCACAACCTTTGAGCGGTAGAGGTGAAGCTGACAACAGCTCTTGAAGATATGGCCAAGTATAATGATGCTAATCACTTGCAGCCCAACCGTGGAGAAACACAGGTCTGTGCATTCCATCTGAGAAACAGAGAAGCCAGAAGGAAGTTGAACATCAACTGGAGGGGGCAACAACTACTACACTGCGATACTCCAAAATATCTAGGAGTAAAGCTTGATCGATCTCTCACATTCAAAACCTATTGTGAGGATCTGAAACTCAAAGTATCTTCCCGGAACAGCATCATCCGGAAACTTACAAGTACCTTCTGGGGAGCACATCCAAATGTGCTTCGTACATCTGCCCTGGCACTTAGTTTCTCTGCAGCAGAATACTCAGCACCAATTTGGCAAAACTCTGCACATGCTAAGCAGGTTGATATAGCATTGAATGATAATGGTCGCATTGTAACAGGTTGCCTAAAACCAACTCCTATTAGTAAAATATACCAAATCATGGGTATAGCACCACCTGACATTCGTAGGAAAACAGCTGCAGAGAGGGAGAAGAGGAAACAAGAAACAGACCCCAGACACCCTTTTTTGGACACGAATCTCAACCCACAAGGCTGAAGTCAAGGAAGAGCTTCATACAATCAACTACAGCCATAACATCTTCTACTGGAGCACGCCATCTAGAAATATGGCGAAATTCGTTGCCTGAAGAACAGTGGAGGAACATCAAAGAGGCACCGGCTGCGGGGTGTAATCAGCCATATCCTATATGGAACGCTTTAAACGGATTAAGAACTGAAGTATCCCGATGTAGATATAATATTAAAAAATGGGGGTACACTACTGACAACGATCTATGTGAATGTGGTGAGCTTCAGAACCCACAACATCTTCTGATATGCAGGAATCTCCCTGAAACCTGCAATATCGACGACCTTTATAGGGCAAGCGAGAAGGCCATCAAGATTGCAGAATTCTGGTCAAATTCCATCTAATTGTGTTTATAGTTTAATATTAACTGTTTTTTTAAAAAAACTTGTAATGTTATGTCCTGGATACGAGAAATAAATAAATAGGGTTTCCCTTATTCCTCAAAGTCAAAATTTTGTAACGCATAGATCCATTTAACACTAAAACACTCACAAATAAATTTTTACGCCATTCGGATAGCTACAACCCATGCATACTTGCACCGATTCATCTTTATATTAGTTACGCGAAAGTAGTGGCGCACGCCCACGTTAACTTTTACTGTTGAATAGGTATAACGTATTGTTTTGTTCTAATAGAATTTTTTTAGGATTACTAAGTGCTAGAAAGTGCATATTTTTACTAGGAGGAGATGCAAACTACCAAAGTTCAGGAGTTCTATCATTTTTTTATATATTTTTTTTTTATTATCCACGAAGGCAAATTGACTAATGTAGCTGTACGTGAGTGCATTATATTTTGGAGAATATTATGGAGACATCTGAAAAAGAATGCAAGCAAATCTCTGGATAAGCGAAGGGAAGAGGATTTGCAGCACGGATTGGATAATGTTATGATATTGCACTCACCTACGCCCTCTAAAGGATGTAAACAAAGTAGGGTAAAATCTTCTTGCAGTGGCAGAGAGAGCCAGGGAGACCAGGTTGCTTGATGTGTGTGTATGTAAAACTAGCCGAACAAGAAGAAATGGTACAACAAATTAAAATAAATGAAGAGTAAAATACCTAAATATATGTGGTCCAGTGGGTAGTCAAGTTCTACAGCTCCTATTATATGTTCCTGCTATTTGAAGAATTCAACGACATACCCTCTGGTTCTGGAGAACAAACCCACCCGAAATAATTCAATCAGGAACTGCCGCAAACCGCATCAGAAAAAGGTATCACTATTCCTAAATTAATAGTTGCCTTAGATAGATGTCAGTTAAGTGTAAGAGATTCAGTTTACGTTCTTCCAGTTATCGTGGAGGCACTTGGATTAGTATTAATGATTTTTCTTTGGACAAGTCTTCCATTCAACGAATGAGGACACAAACGAGAAACGAATGAGCAGAAGCTATAGTAACCGATTTTAAAATGACGTAACCCAAGTCGTGACCATTCAGTGACCATGGCAAGTTGTTGCCTGGAATGGGCGTAAGAAGTTCCAAAGTCGAACGACTTCAAATCTGTCTCATAATTACATTTTGTAATAGGTAAAAACTTCTTGTGATAAAGACCAAGTTGAAGTTGTTCTGAATGTTCTGAGTAAGTGATAAAGTGAAGATAATGAGCTGCGACACAATAGCAACCAACATAGGTCATCTCAATGGTGCCTGGGCACTTCTGGAGCAAATGTTATAAAGAAAGTTGTTACTTTTTGCCTGACGGCTTCAAATTGATATAAGCACTCAGAAAAAACATTTCAATGACACACTGTTAAGGTTCTTTGGGTGGTTTAATTTACTGCATTAATTAAAAGTCCACCAAAAAACAAGGTTATGTGAAGATGTTCGTTTATTTTGAACAAATCAAAACAAGTCTGCGACATTCACAAGCATAGTTGTTACAATCCAAAGATGCAATACTGACTTGCATGAATGTCTCTGTAACACTGAATTAATACTGAATGCAAACTAAACTCTCTGTCCAGGCGATCTGTTTATATAGAGTCTATCGAATTTACGAGAATTCTTCAAAGGCATCCGCCCGATATTTCTCGATCATTAACAATCACTCAAACAATCAAACATATTAAAAACAATCGGAATTGATACGAAATTAATTAATAACATTACAAAATGATTAGAAATGGTAATTAGAGATACTTAAATACAAAATTATTTACAGAAATCCTTTCAAATGGTGGAAAATTGTCCTGTAGACAGCGTAACTTACATTTATACATGGAATTACAAACTTTTAATAAATTCTCTTGCATCATTCGGTTATTAAACATATTAAATAGACTTTAAATAATTTTTTTACCTAAAACAAAGTCTATATACACTTATTTACAAGAATTTACAAAATAAACATATCAAATCACTTTCAAGCAAACTTTGGCTCACTACAAATATTTCACACAGTCCAATGCTATTCAAAATACAGGTATTAGGGCTGTTACAACCCCTCCCCAGGATTCACTTAATTTTACACAGATAAAATTGATTGAATCCGTCACGAATCTAAGCAGGTTGAATGTACACATAATGCAGACACGAACAGATTACAATCAATCAACCATAATGACTTTTACAATGAACAAATACAATGGGGTACTTGACACTAACTATAAAACCATGAAACCTTAATTTACACTGATAGAGTAAGTTGTTAGGATACCGAAAATCAACTTCATTTTTTGGATAGGAGTTAAAAACATACTATTTTTAATAAAATAAAAATGCAAAAAGACAGCTGTTAGTCACGTGACACGAAACACCAATCGGAGCGCATGACGTCAGTTGTTGGGCCGCGCCAGTTTAGCTGCCGTGTATTCTCATGCGGAGAACATCTTTCCGTCGCTTATTTAAGTTTGTTAAGGTTTCAGTGCTGGCTGTAAAACATTTGTTCTTCTTATACTCGCAATGGAAGTTGGTTTTATCAAGGCAAATAGCTCTAATTTGCCCAGAATTGACGTGATGATGCTGGGAGTGTTTTTGCATCAAACACCAATTTCTGATCACCAGAATTCCGGAATGTCAAAACGTCCAAGTAAATACTTACTTGTTATATGTTATACATAATACCATATTACGATAAAACGTTAGAATATAAGGTATTTTAGAAGCGTGTGTGTTAGTGGTGCGTTTTACTTAATACAGATTGGTAATTTGCGATTTTAATCAACAGGTCTACATTTCGAGTAATTTCGAGTATTTCATTGTAGTATCTTTTAAAATGTGTTTAATATGACTGTTGCTTCGCAGAATCATGTGCAGTATTTAATTGTTAGTATAATTACTATTTTAAAAAATCCTTGAGTGATTTCTACAACTATTTTTTGCCGCGCTGGGTTAGTTAAAGTTAAGTCTGTTCACATTCGTTCGATGCTATTTTTTCGGCAGTAATGTTGTGAATATAAAGCTTTTTCTTTCTATATTAGTGGTTATACAAGTTTTTGTATATCTAGAAAAATATTTTGATCATGTTTTCTAAGAAAGTCGTAAACTATCGTCCTATTCAGGTCGAAATATTTTTCGATATTCGTTGAAGCGGGGATTCTACGATAATCGTGATAGATTCTTAAGTAACGTGACAAATTGATTGTAAGGAATAACATTTTTTGATATCTCGCTTAGTTCTCGAGATATACTATCTCAAAAGTGGTTAGGTCGAAATGCGGCCTCGACCAGAAGAAAAATTTCTCCAAATCTAAATTCGATGATGGATTCTTCAGTAACTCGAAGACAGAAATCAAAAGTAATAATTTTTTTTTGATTCATTAGTACTTTTGATACTGATCCCATTATATGATACTCCATATAGTTTTCCAAATCGTTCGGCCACTATATCAATAAAAAAAAAATTGATGCATTTTCAACGAACAGCATTTTAACCTCCAGGGTCGTAATTTATTTACCGGTAATAATTTAAGTTTATCATAGCACAAAATATTGAGGTACATAGCTTATTAAATATAATATAATATTAAGCACAAACTTACGTCAACGTGGTCTTCACAAAAATATATCGAGGGTGTTGTAGACACATAAGCCGGATCGCGTCGTGCAAGCATTAACCACTTTTTCCAACTACTTCGTTGCGTGGAATGGAAACAAACAATTTGTTAGGTGCATTTAAGGTCGTGTTTACACACAGAGGCACCACACACCATTTGTAAACTCTAGAACACATTTTATTAATAAAATAAGCAAACCGCCTGTATGTTTACAATGGCACGAGCCAACAACTGACGTCACAAGAGGCCAACTGACAGCTGGGAGCGTTTTGGCGCCAATATTCAAATCATCGCATAAAAATGCAAAATTTTGCTATTTTCCGTTCGTTATTTCAAGAAATAATATTTTTTTTGTTTATAGTAGATGACCAGCTACAATACTGACTACTTTCCCAAAATTAGTCAAGTACCCCATTCTTCATACAACATCTGCACATAGTCCATGACACTGATTTTGTTTACAATAATTGTCTTTTCTCAGGTCCAATCATTTTATCATTTACTGTTTTTACACAACAAACGTTCAATGCCATCACCTTAAGTTACAATTTTTTCACTCCAAATTACACACTTGATGTCTGCTTGTTAATTACACCAGTCTGTTTACATTTTACAGCTGATAATTTGTCACCAAAATGTAGAAAGTCACAACATCATGAAAATACCAAAAGTCTCTACACAAAACTGTCACAAATTATACATTGAAATGCTTACATCTGCATCTAAACTTAAGTACTCACACAAACTATTTACATGCATCAATTGACATACTTATTTACAAATTAGACATTTACACATACAGTGGCACATTTCATAAGTGATCACTTATTCATAAAAGGGTTTTAGGGCTTCAACATTATACACACCCTTACATTTACCACTCTCAGGGTCAATTAGCTCATAAGAGTTTTTCCTTGGTATAGACTCTATCCTGAAAGGGCCTTCAAACAAACGGTTAAACTTACGAGTCTCTTGTCGCAAAGCTGACGACTTACTATGAACTTCAACTAACACCAAATCACCCACTTTATATTCTATACACTTCTGACCTTCATCATGCCTTTTCTTTCTCCTTGTTGCCTTTTCCTTTAAATTTTTAAGAGCTAAAGCTACCTTTTCCTCATAGTTGAAATTCTTTCTATTTGGAAAACTAACACATTCTCGAATTAATTTGTTAGCCGGTTTCTTAAACATCAGCTCAATGGGTGGTATTTCAGTGTTATCACTAGGTATAGAGTTAATTACATTTTCAAAATTTTCTACTTCACATGCCCACTTACTGTGTTGGTCTGTACAATATGTCCTAAACCAACGTCCTATTTCCCTCATTAGGCGTTCTACGGGATTTCCTGCTGGATGATAAGCAGAAGTATGTATAACCTGTATTCCTTCTTGTTCAAGTTTTTCTGTCCACACTTTACTAGTGAATTGTGGGGCATTGTCCGAAAGTACCCTCTTAGGTTTACCTACCTTCTGACAATATTCATCAACCACTTTTCTAACCAAAATTTTAGCCGTAGACTTCTTTACAGGGTAAAGTTTAACGAATTTGGAAAAAACATCAAATAAAACTAAAACTTGGGTCACCCCTCCCCGAGACATGGGTAGTGGGCCAAGAACATCAGCAGAAACTAATTCCAATACACTACTTGGGATGATATTTTGCATTTTCCCCACTCGTTTAACACTATCTATTTTAGATCTTTGACACACTTGACAAGATTTTAATAGCTTCGAAATCTTCCTTCTCATATTATAGAAATATGTATCTTCCCTTAACACTCGGTAACACTTGGATGGCCCATAATGCCCATAACTATAGTGGTGATGCCAAACAATTTTTTCAACCAAACTTTCTGGAAGCCATAACTTCCAATCATCCTCATCTTCACTAGTCCTTCTAAACAATACTTCCCCATGCAAAGTATAATATTTCTGAAGCTTATCTCTGTGTTCTGGGCTATCAAGATTAGTTTTTACTTCTACTATAGCTACATCTTTGTCCTGTTCGTCTTTGATTTGTCGCAAGGAACACTTAACCTCAGTTTCATACGGTACTCCTTTCAGATAAGCAATTCTAACCTCAGTCTGTGGTCCTAGACATCGCTTTTCAGAATCTAGACCTAACGGTAGACGTGACAAAGCATCTGCAACTTGATTTTTACTAGCAGGTCTATACCGAATCTCTAAATTATATTCCTGCAGAACCAATGCCCAACGGGTTAACCGACTGTGGACTAACTTACATTCTAACAAAAATGAAAGAGCCTTATGGTCTGTATATACAATAATTTTTCTACCTAACAGTAGGTACCTAAACTTAGTCAAACCCCACAAAATAGATAAGGCCTCCCTTTCCGTAATTGTGTATCTAGTTTCAGCTGGTTGTAGTTTTCTACTGGCAAAGGCAATAGTCCTAAAATCCGGTTCTCCATTGATTTCCACTTCCTGGAAGACATGAACTCCTAAACCATAGTCAGAACTATCTGCGGCAAGGCAAAAATCTAGATCCCAATCTGGATAATAGAGGATATTGGAATTACATAAGTCATCTTTGATTTTTTGAAAATCTCTTTCACATTCTGATGACCACACCCACCTGACACTTTTTTTTACCAAATCTCTTAAGGCTGGACTATTTAAAGCTTGTCCCGGAAGAAATCTCCTATAGTATTCACACAATCCAAAGAAACTCTGTAGTTGTTTCTTATCTCTGGGTCGGGGAAAATTCTTAATGGCATTTATTTTATCATTACTAGGCAAGATCCCCTGTGGTGTAATACGATGGCCCAAAAATTCAACCTCTTTTTGCAAAAATGTACATTTCTTTAACTTAATCGTCATACCCCCCTTTCTCAATGCTTCTAAAACTTTTCTAAGTAGCACCCAATGTTCCTCAAGTGTTTCTGACATTATAAGAATATCATCTACGTATATCTCTACTTGTTCAAGCAATTCCTTTCCTAACACACTATCTAAAGCACGAATAAAGGTAGCCACAGAAATATTTAACCCAAATGGTAACACTCGAAAGTTATAACAACGGCCATCAAATAGAAAGGCAGTGTATTTCCGGGATTCTTCTGAAAGCGGGACTTGCCAATAGGACGCAGTCAGATCAATAGACGAAATATATCTTTTACCTTTAAACCTGTGCAACAACTCACTGATAGGTGGAGGATGATCCCGTTCTGTTACTAAATGCCTGTTTAATGTGCGAGCATCTAGCACTAGTCGCACAGAATTGTCCGGTTTTATTACCACAACCAAGGGATTATTGTAAGGACTCCTTGACCTCTCTATTACCCCCCACTCTAGCATTCGGTTTATCTCCTTATTCACTTCATCTCTTTTGGTCAAAGGGATTGGATATGGCTTAATAAAGAAAGGCTCTTCAGACTTTACAGTAAGCTTACACTCATAATTTTTTATCAGACCTGGTTTGTCAGAAAATACGTCCCTATATTCTTCAATTAGACATTTCAGCGTTTCTTGTTGGTCTGACGGTAATAGTTTCATACTGTTTGGGTAATTAATAACATTTCCTTCGCTTATCTCCTGACCTTCAATCAGACTATTAATATCACTACTCTGCCTTAACACATTTACACAAATCTGCGGTAATAGTTTGTCACAAACTCTAGCTACACCAGCATCCTTATATTTAACTCTCACATGATCTACTTCTTGTATGCCTTTCCAAACAGTCTTCTCAAAATCAACCCAGTATTCCCCACTGTCTAATTTAATCCGTAAGTTACCTTCTCCACAGTCTACCAAAGCCTTTACTTTTGTAAGCCAATCCATGCCTAAAATGCAATTTACATTCAACTTAGGGACTACATACATGGGTATTTCTACATTTACAGTTCCCATACAACCTTCCATCAACATTTCCTGCTTAATTCTCTTACTACGAGAACCAGTAGCAGTAATAACTGTCATACTACTAACGGGTAACACTTCAATTTGATTGGTGCTTTCAATTTCATTAAATAATCCCTCAGCAAGGCAAGAAACCTGTGACCCAGTGTCAATAAGAGCATCTATTTGTTTATTAAAAGCATTAATTTGCACTATTGGAACTTTATCTAAAACTTCATTCTTACCCTCCACCTCTTCCAATAAATCTTCTCGGGGATTATTCATAAAGATGGTATTAACTCCATAGCAGTTGGTACCTGGACCCACATTCTTTTCCACCACTGCGGGGCCCATAACAGGGGTGGTCTTTAGTTTGCCTGCCCCCCATGCTGCCTTTCCCTTTCAGGTTGAGGGTTCTGTTCTCTCACTCCCCAATTATCATTCCTTTTTGCATAATTATTACGATCCCGTCCCCTGGATCTACCATCCCTTGACCCATTACCCCTTCTAGGGGGACTCCTGCTGCCCCTCCTATGGTGTTGGTGGTGGTAATGTTGTTCATTGAATGACTCCTGGGCATCCAAGCGTCTCAACAATTCAGAAACTCTATCCACATTTACTACATCCAAAGTGGCAATTAAATTTCTTGTTTGCTGAGGTAGCCTAGCTCCTATTAAATCAATAAATTCCTCCTCTCCATAAGGATGGTCTAGGTACTTACAACGGATCCAACATTTATGAAAAAAGTTATGTTGAGTTTCCCTACCAGGTTTATACGGCCTACCAGTCATCAACTCCCTCTTTTCTTGAATTTGCCTGCTTGTCGACCAAAAATGTTTCAAAAAGTTTTCTTTAAACAGCTTGTAGTCAGTCACTTCCCTAGCTTGTCTATCACCCCATGCCCTAGCATAAAATTTTAGATGTTTACCCACAAGTGCAATTTTCTTACTATCGGGTAATAAATTAAAATAATCTGATCTTTCAAAATTATCTATAAATTCAATAGGGTGAAGCCTCCCACTATCATCATAATATTCAAATTCTTCCTTAATATCAGCACTGATAACTGGACTACCTGCTAAGGGAATCTGACTTAACTGAACCTGTAGCCCAGTAACCCTTTTTTCCAACTGATTTACATTTCTTTCTAATCCATGCGCTAACTGTTCCTGTTGCTGCACCAATGTATTAATATTTAATCCCACCTCTTGTCTCAACTCATTAACCTTAACATCATTAGCTTGGAACAAAGCAACATATTCCTCCTTCATCTTATCACAATTTTCACTGACTTCCTTCACCTCTTTATAAATCAAATTTTCACATTCAGCCTTATTCTGTTCACAAAATTTTGTAACTTTCTCAAATTTCTCCTGACATTCTGTTACTACCTTCCCCAATTTAGAATCTAAATTGTTAATATCTTCTTTGAATTGAGAGCTAAAACCCTGAAATTGCTCTGTGATTTTAACATCAAAACATTTAGTCAAATCAGAGAATGTTTTATCATTGCTTTGTTGCAGTTGAGAAAACTTATCATTAATTTCAGAAAATTTGCTGTCAAGATTTAACTCATTTTTAAATTCTGAAAATTTGTTATCCAATTTGGAAAACTTGCTATCAAATTTGTCATCAATTTCGGAAAACTTACTGTCAGTATCACTTTTTAACTCATTTCTAAATTCAGAAAACTTACTATCAAGTTTACCATCAAGTTCAGAAAATTTTGCATTAAAATTGGTTACAAATGACTCTAGAAAAGCTTGCAGGTTCTGTTTATCAGCCATTTTTAGTAATCAGCCAAATCAATATAAAAAACAAAATTAAGGAAAATTAAAATCTTTCCAAACTGTCACACTATAACATGCAAAATAAATCACTTGAATATTCAATGCCGTACTTACAGTTATTCCTCACTTTTGTATCACATTATATTTCACTTAGAAGCACTTAATTAATCATTAAACACCACACTGACTTCAAACACTTAACCACACTTTTCACAATTCACTGTAGGAAGACGATTTTGAGGCCGAAGGAAATCCACTCGTCGTCGGAAGATTACAGCCGATTCCCGATGGAAAAATCTCCGCCTTAGGCCGAAGAAGGTCCGCTTGCCGTCATATCCGTGCCGCCTATATAAGCTCTACGTGTGGCGTAGCCGGTCGAAATTTTCTCGCAGGTTATTTTCGCTTATCGCCGATAATCCGTCGCAATTTCTGCAGATTCTTTTTAGAAGATAAACATCCCACAGATGTTTAAGAACTTCTCGTCATGTCAACGGTCGCCATGTTAAGGTTCTTTGGGTGGTTTAATTTACTGCATTAATTAAAAGTCCACCAAAAAACAAGGTTATGTGAAGATGTTCGTTTATTTTGAACAAATCAAAACAAGTCTGCGACATTCACAAGCATAGTTGTTACAATCCAAAGATGCAATACTGACTTACATGAATGTCTCTGTAACACTGAATTAATACTGAATGCAAACTAAACTCTCTGTCCAGGCGATCTGTTTATATAGAGTCTATCGAATTTACGAGAATTCTTCAAAGGCATCCGCCCGATATTTCTCGATCATTAACAATCACTCAAACAATCAAACATATTAAAAACAATCGGAATTGATACGAAATTAATTAATAACATTACAAAATGATTAGAAATGGTAATTAGAGATACTTAAATACAAAATTATTTACAGAAATCCTTTCAAATGGTGGAAAATTGTCCTGTAGACAGCGTAACTTACATTTATACATGGAATTACAAACTTTTAATAAATTCTCTTGCATCATTCGGTTATTAAACATATTAAATAGACTTTAAATAATTTTTTTACCTAAAACAAAGTCTATATACACTTATTTACAAGGATTTACAAAATAAACATATCAAATCACTTTCAAGCAAACTTTGGCTCACTACAAATATTTCACACAGTCCAATGCTATTCAAAATACAGGTATTAGGGCTGTTACAACACAAATTGAGTAGTTGAAAAATTCATATTTGGCTGAATAAAAAAAAAAAAAAATCTCTCATGAGAGAAGACTACAGAGAGCTAATTGAGCTATGAGTTATATTTTTGGATGGAGATAGTGGCAAAGAACTGAAAATTAGGCATCCTCGTGCAGTGAATCAAGCGTGATATTATGCAAGAGCCATTTATTTAATCAAGATACGTTTCCTAAGTTGAGCAAGGAGCGCAAAATGATGAGTAATTTAGTAAGGGAGAGTACATATGATTTTGCAGAAAGGTACACTCCTTTGATATCAGAAATATCTGGCTCTGTATAGTACGGTATGTAACATTAGCTGTCTTGTATGTACATTATTTTGTATCTTTTGCAACTATCTTTTGCTTATCTATATTTTGTTTTAGGAAAAACCACAATCAATTTGTATCTGCGAAGAGCAAAAATTTGTTTTCTCGGTTGAAAATTTAAAGCAGTGTTCGTCAAGAAAGAGTTTCTTCGTTGCAAAAACTGCGGGTTTTTTACAGGCTAAAGGAAAGGTCTTTTATCTGAGAGGGCTGTAAAATTAATGTTAGACCTTCATAGTTTAATTACAGCCGAGGAAGAACGGAAACAATTTTCATGCAAAAAACACGGAAAATTGTTCCCGCAACGTAAAAAAAGATATCCTAAAAAAATACGCCTCATAATTTTAATACTTCTGTCTTACTACAAAATTAAGTTTTATTTTTATTTTTTGTTGTCTGGATTTCATTGTTAACCCAGAATTATACAAAATTTTAAGGATGTAGTCACGTATCAAGCGATAGTCAAAATAAGTATTTTTCATAAAGTTTCGGGTCTGCTCGGCACGGGTTAACGTCATCGCAGGAGAATAAAATTTCTTATGTAATAATCTACAGTGAGTTAAAAAGATTTTGAGGGTATGCGTTCAAATACTCGAAAAAAATTATTGTTTTTGCTGTTATAAGGAATACCCTAATATATATATATATGTGTGTGTGTGTGTGTGTGTGTGTGTGTGTGTGTGTGTGTGTGTGTGTGTGTGTGAGGGTGGGTGGGTGGGGGGGGGGGTTTGGTGTCTCTAGGTTGCTGGTAGGGGAACGCTCTCCAGATATGCAGGGTAGGTGGGAAATAAAATACCATCCGTGGACCAAAACAGCACTAAAGTCTTCCACCTGGTTAACATCTGGAACTCAACAATCCAGTTGTAACACCCGTATACTTCTAATGAGATATACCACAATCACCCTCAACTTCAAATAATCATGACGGAACATCAAAGAAATAACCTACTAACCCAGGCTCAATCAATGTGCAGTATTATCCTGGTCGTCGGATTCTGGGGGACCCGGAACATCATGAAGAGAACGATCGGAGCTTCTCGAAACCTCTACGTACGCATTAAATCGGAACGCTCAAAGCAAATACCATTGGCAAAGTGGGTAAACTTAAACAACTCACAAACACACTACAACAATTTCACATCAAGATCCTCGCAATACAGGAGACGCGATTCACAGATGAGAGTCATTTCAACACGGAAAGTTATAGGATTTATAAGGGCAAACCCGCAGTAAGAAGAGGACACCAACAATGTTTGGCACAGCATTTGCTGTCCACAGATCAGTCATAGATGACATCATAGACTTCAGCTCAGTATCAGAACGCATATCCATTCTCTCTTTCAAATCAGGGAACAAATGATCAAAGCAGAAAGAAGCAGCAAGAAGTTGAAAATTTTTTAGACGATATGGAGGAAGCTAACAACAAAATACCTGAAGCACAAATAAAAATTCTACCAGGGGACTTCAATGCACAGTTAGACAAAGAGAAAAAATACAGACAAATTACAGGCGCACACACAGCACATAATGGTACTAACAAAAATGGAGAACACCTTATAAAGTACTGTCAGAACTTTGATCTAAAACAATCGTAACGCAATTTCAACAACCCAGACGGAAACTCACGATATGGATCTCACCCAACTATTTATGGGGAGAATTCCAGATAGACCACGTAGCCATATCAAACAAAAGCAGACGGTAAGTTTTAAATGTGAGCACGCGTAGAGGATTCTTTGACTCAATTAATCACTTGTCACAAGTAAAGATTAGGCCAATCCCAAGAAATAGGAAAACAACAGACTGTAACCAGCAGACCAGATCCAGAATAGCTGAAGAAAAAGTCATCAAAGAAGTTAATCAAAATGCTACAGAAAATTGGAAAGACCTCACAAAAGCAGTCCAAAAGACAATGCATTGGGGACAACCTACTAGAAAATTCAGACGTAGATGGTGGAACATGAAGTGTGACGAGGCTATTGAACGAAGGATTCGGGCATGGACTAAATTCAATAGTAACAGAACAATAGAAACATGGCAGCAATTTCTCACAGTCCAGAAACAAACCTCAAAAGAAATTATAAAAGAAAAACATTCATTCGACAGAAAAAGGATACAAGAGATTGAGGAAGACTTCAAAAGAAATAATACAAGAAACTTTTATAGAGCTTTCAAAGAAAATATTACAGGTTACCAACCTCCAGATCTTAGTTTCAAAAGACCAGATGGGTCTCTTGAAATGAATACCAAAGCAAACTGCAAAAGTCTGGCACGATACTTTGAAAATCTCCTCAACTGCGAGAAACTCACGGGAAAATTAAGTGAAACTATATAAAATCCGGACCAACACTCCAAGAGATAAAGGAAATCATAAAACAACTGAAAAACAACAGAGCACCGGTAGAAAATGGCATTATTGCCGAGTTCTAGAAGCTTGGAGACGAAAATCTCACACAGAAAATTCATAAAATTATCACAGATATTTGGATCACAAAGAAAACCCCACAAGAATGGAAATGTGCACTAATACATCCCTTACATAAAAAGGGTGACAAGACGGATCCCAACAATTACAGAGGTATCTCACTGCTGCCAGTCGTTTATAAAATCCTCTCCAAACCACTACTCAACAGGCTAGAGCCTCAAGTACCGGTAGATCCACTAATAGGTGAATACCATGCAGACTTCAGAAAAGGAGTCCATATTTGTAGTTTTCAAGAAGGCATATGACTCCATAGACAGACAAACACTCTTTGACGTGATGAAAGAATACGCCATAGACAAGAAGACAAGGTCTCTGACACAACAAACACTCACCGATACCACTTCCAATATAAAATTTATGGGAGAAACATCAGAATTATTCAAAATTTGCACTGGTGGATTATCACCGATTTTATTCAACATGGTATTGGACTAAGTTATAAAACAATGGGAAAAACAGGTCAAAGGAATACAGCTAGGAAGAACATGATATACCAAAACAATCATAAGATGGCTGGAATTTGCGGATAACCTGGCAATACTCAGCAACAATAGGCAGGAAGCACAAGACGCATTGGAGGAGCTACATCAAATTGCCCACAAAATAGGGCTACAAATTTCGTATGAAAAAAACGCAATACATGGAGAAACAACCTCCAAACAATACACACAAAATTTGGAAACATAAAAAGAGTCGAGAAATTAAAATATCAAGCGGAATATATACTAGTAGGAGGATCTAACAAGCTATCAAATGCCGAAAGAACATAAAAATGTCAGAAGGCATACAGACTCAGATGGTCATATTACAACAAAAGAAATATATCAAAGCAGGCCAAACTCAGACATTACAATACAGTGGTACTGCCAGAAGCATTGTATGCATCATAAACAACCACGATTGGGGATTCAGGCATCACGGAAGATGTTGAGCGCAAAATCGTAAGAAATTTTTTGGAGCAATGTATAAAGACGGCATATGTATGAAAAGACCATCCAAAGAACTATACGAACATACAGATAGATTGACAGACATGATCAGAAGACGCAGATTACAATTCTATAGACATTTACAGAGAATGAACAACCTAGACTCACAAAGAGGATCTTTCATGTGGTAAATGGTTCCTTCAGGAAAACCGTTTGGTTCCAGGAAATAGAAGAGGACTTGAATCATGCAGGGATCAGCAAGGAAATGACACAGGAAAGGGGACAATTCAGGAACAAAATTATGAACACAAAATTTAAAATACAGAAGAAAACAGGAACAAAATGCAATGAACAAAGGAAACAGGAATACAGTGAACGTACGAAGAGGTTTTGGGAAGAGAAGAGGAAGAAGACAAATACAAACAAAAACTGAATAATTTGAGTTTTAACACTTTCTTCAAGGGTAATAATGATTAATAATAATAATAATAATACATCGTCAAGCCATTAACAAACTTTCAGTATTACGTAATGCATGCATCTTTTTCTTGTTCTCTGTGTAGGTATCATCTACTAAACAAAGAGTCATAATGTAATCGCAGCTGAAAGTTATATTCAGTTCGTAGAGAAGAAAAGAGGTACTTTGGAATGGAGTATTTAAATAATAATTTTATGAATTTTCTTTATCGCTGGTATTCTTCGTTTAAATAACAATATTTTTAATAATCTAATATATATAAAACAAAATGCATAAAGCTATCTAGTATGAGTTGTCATAGGACAGTGGAGATTCCAGAATAACATAAAAATACCTTGCTATGAGGAGGACAAACAAAGGAACGAATTAAAGGGTATCTTGTCAACGAGCGAAATCCTTCCACTGAAGGGCTTTAAACACGGCACTAATCGCGGTGCTTTGGCAAAGGGCTTAGCAAAATTAATCTCACCAGCTTAACATTGAGTTAACTAGCAACCTGAAATTCAGGATTTATTTGTACTAACTTTGTCCCTCACATCCCATTACTGAGTTAAATTAATCATAGATCAACAGTTTTCATGTCTAGAATAGAATTCACTTGATTACCTTGTCACATATTAAACTTCGCTCTAAAAACGACTAAGTGAAGATAATACACCTATGTCGAGATGTATTCATAATTGTTTCAGTATGATACTAATCAATCAGGTTAATTCATGCGCCAATTGAGGAGGAAGTATTAGAAAACCGTCTTTATAGACCTACAAAGTTCATTCTAGCAAGATAACCACTTTTTCATACACTTATTTTGATAGACTAAATAAATTTTAATAAAAATGGTTCAGATTCTAGGGAAACAAATTATTACACTTATTATTATTCATTATTAGACGTTTCCGCTTTTGCGGGTCTTCATGCACATCCTCTTCCAAGTCTGGCGGTCATTCCAAGAGTTTTCCTCCACCACTTTTCTCCATGCGACTCCATTAGTATCTGCGTCTTTCTTCACTTGGTCTATTCATGTTACCCGAGGTTTTCCAACTGGTCTCCTTTCCTTCCTATTATTCAGCAGTGCTAACTTTTTCATTCTTCTCTCCTCCATCCTCATAACATGCTCCAGCCACAGCGGTCTTTTCTTTGTTAACATCCCTTCTAATGCCTCCACTTGTAGTCTCACCCAGATGTTTTCATTTGTGATTTTACCTTTCTTCGTGACATTATCTATCGCTCTCTGAAACCTCATCTCTTCCGCCTGCAATCTGCTAATCTCTCTTGTCCAAGTCCAGCTTTCAGAGCCATAGGTCAGTATTGACTGGTAATATACATCATAGAACATAATGTTGTCTTCCTTCCCTTTGTTCCACCTCCAGATTACATCCATTATCTGATGATATAATTGTCCACTCTTCCTTACTCTATGATCTGTTTCTTCCTCCATCTTTCCTTTGATAGTTACCTTGCTCTCCAGATATACAAACGATGCTACACATTCCAATTTCTTGCCGTCGAATGACGCATCATTTGTTATCTTCATTATCTTGGTTTTTCGACACTTATCTCCATGCCATGTTTACCTATTGCAGTCCTTCATTTCCCTAATTCTCTATCCACATCCTGCTCAGTCTCCTCCCATATTATTATGTCGTCAGCTCTGCTGGATCTCCGTGTCCCTGGTCATAATATTATTATTATTAATATTATGTTGTCATCGGTCTCCCAAGTGGTTCGATGCGCTAACCTCTTCATCTCAACATAATCCCTTCAAACTAGTCCCCAATTGTCTGCTTCATTTATTCTAATTTCTGCCTCCTCTACAGTTCTTATCTTCGACTGTTTTCTCCACTCACATACCGACCAATCCTGCCTGTCTTAAAACTGATCCCACAATACTGTTTCTTCTTTCTATAAAACTTTTCCACAAACTTTTTTCTTCACCCCTAATTTCCAAAACACGTTAATTTCTTAATTTATCTGTGCATTTAATTTTCAGCACCGTGTTATAGCATCACATTTTAAATTCTTCAATTTTCCTTCTTTCTGGTACTCCTAAAATCCGTGATCTGCTATTATAATAAAGTGCTGTGCCACAGTCTTTCTGAGTCCTAGATTAATATTTGAAACTGAAAGGTTTCTATGGGTGGAAGGGGATCTTCTCCACCACACCAAAACTGGTACTGGCCTGTTAAAATTTGGATTAACTGCTTCCTTATAATGTCCTCTTCACGTTTTGCACTCTCCTTTTTCGGGAAAGTCGTCTCGAATTAAATTAAAAGTGCTGAAATGTGGGACACTCCGTAATCGCGAAATGTAAGCAGCACTGCAAAAATTACACAAAAATTATCGGTAGGGATCATATCAACCTAAACAGGTTCAATTTATCATAGTGATCGTGGTTAGGTTGAAATTCGGCCTGGACCAAGAGTAAAAAATTTACGGTAAATTCGTTCTTCTGCATCCATTTCGGAAACGGCGCATTTGTTTACAACGGAAGCAATCGATTGTCTGAGTGCTTGTATCGATTCTAAGATGGCGAGCCTTGTTGTACTGCATTTCCGATAAATATTTTGTATCTGTCAATTTCATGCGACGTTTTACAACGGATTGAAGCTAAAACTGCAAGAAAATATTACAAAAATGAATTAAACCAACATTTCAGGAGATTATCATTGATTTCGCAGCGCCGGCGGCATCTTCTAGCTGTGCTGCAATGTTATATTTCAGCATTTTTAATTTAATTTGTGGAAACTTTTACGAAAAAAGAGAGTGCAAAAGATGAAGAGGACATTATAAGGAAGCAGTTAATCCAAATTTCAACAGGTCAGTACCAGTTTGGGATTGGAGAAGATCCCCTCCAACCCATTTCTCTTTTGCAAGAAAGCTCTTTTCGGTAATTCTGTTCTGCTTTTAACATCTGCTTCTGCCGTCAGTTGTAATTTTATTTCTAACTAGCAGAATTCACTTACTTCTACTATTGCATTTGATCCTATTTTTATCTATTTTTATACTCTACTATTATTGCTAACATTTCTGCTATACTTCATGACTCTAGTCTTGCTTTGGTTTATATTTAGTCCAAGTTTTTTTACTGTTTTGCCAATATCACCTGCACAGATAAAATGTTCTTTATGGCAGCCGGATACAGTAGATTAGGTTAATTAGATGATTCGGAAATAGCTTTGGAAACAAATATGGCAACTAGGGACATAAGAAAGATTTTTTTTACTTTTCCAATTCCAGTTGTCAGCATACGCAGTCAGCTCGCCACCAAGGGACCGCGCGTGCCATTTACTCTTCAGATCTGCATCTACACTATACAATTGCACCAAAATTAAGCTCTGTACTGTGCTTGAGTACCTTACGGTACGAGGGAAGAAAAGATTCATATACACTTCTGTGTGGAAATTTATCTTCCTGTTCTTATCTGTTCTGTGCACCCCAAGGGGGGGAAAATATTTCACTGTTACCACTCAATAAATTCATGCGGTGATATGGAAATTACGTCGTCTGTTTACCACAGAATTCTCGCCATGTTCCTGTATGAAATCGTAGACACATTCGTGAAGTCCGGTCACATCCGATCACAAATTGCATGGTTTATCTCTGTACATTACAGTATTATTCAGCCCGCTGTGGTAAAAACAACAAAACAATACTTCAGATGAGAAAGCACAAGATTATCACTTTTTTTTAAACTGGAACGATCTTGTACGTAACTATATCAGTAGTAAACAATCTTAAAAGCCTCTTAACATTGTCTCCAAGATGATTTATTAAACCAAGAACAGACGTCGTTCTATTACGCTACCTTTAAATCTGGATTAGTATACGGTTTGGTCTCTACGACTACATATTTCGACATTCTGGAGACAAAAAAGTTAATTGAGTTTCACATCATCTGTTCTTCCAAAATGTATGTTGGTTTTGAGTAATGATTGGCTCTCATCTAAGAATTCCACAATGTTCAAGCATGCGAATTGCTCTGGAATCCTGCAGGAGATTGATATTACAGGGATCCTTCAGCTGTTATAAGGGTATCTTTGATATCATCTCTCGAAAATTCGAAAATTCTACACTTATTTTCATTCGGAATGTACTTTTTCTTTGTCCAGCGATTTACGGGAGATTGTTTTATTTCAGTCTCACGCTCTGAACATAATCTTACTGGGGTATAATTGGGACCCTGTGCTCTCACCCTCTTCAGAAGCTCTAGTTGTTTAATTACACGTGTAGTGTCTATTTCGAACGAACTGTGACAGGACGTGGACGTTGTTTCCCGACATATTCTTTTGCTGTGTGACGTATGCCGGATGCGTGCTCCAAGGTCCTCTTCAGTCAATAGCGTTACGTTCGGAACCTAAGGGACAGATGAACTGGGAGCCCAAACTAAATCATATCATCAGTTATAAGGCCTAGCAAAGTTATTTATGTACTATACATAAAAAGACTAAAACGGCAGGCCAATTTTATATATATGTTTACATGATTACCAGGTGTTCAAGCAGTAAAGATTAAATAAATAAGTAAAATGTAAAAATAAAATGGTGTCAGGAAATAGTCTCGGATTCTTGTAACAGAAAACTAGGTGACCCAACCAGTATTTGAATCAGCACGGATTAGCGCTTGCAGGGTAGTTTAGTTCACAATCCACACATTTCACGATACACGGTGATATTAATTTGTTGCTGAAACTTGTTCCATCCAAAAATTAACAGCTGGAAGGATTCGAGCAATCATTGTAATGCTTACATCATGCTTCAACAGCAGCTCAATGCTAGAAATTATGAAGACATTTTCTTTAAAACTTAATGTTTTACAAATAATTGATTTACCGCTGAATTCACGTGCATCCGTGCATCTGTTTATTTTATTTTATTTTTTTTTTTTTAATGTTGGTAGGTAGTTTTAAATTTCAAGTTAAATCAGGTTCAATAATCAATATGAAAATGACTAATGAGCTTTCAGAAAGTTATTTTGTCAGATTCATGTGAACTAAAATTTGTGACTAATTTGCAGTTAATTCACGTACCCCAGAAGTGGACTGAGCTTATCACTAGGATTATCTCAATAACAAAATCCCAGCGGGAAGATTTTATTTTTAAATATTAACAAATCCTTTCATCGAATTTAAAAACCTTTTCTGACTAACGATATATGGTTGGATTAAAGAGGAATTAATGCTTAGATCGGAATGAAGGTAACACAAAAAGAAATTGCCAAATACCAGCTGATACGCTGTACCCATCTATACTGTAAAATATTTGTTATTGTTGTGGTTATTTCTAGTTTCTTTGATAGAGATCAACACATATTGAGATTTAAACATTTAAGGCATTCTTTCACAGCGTCGCTATCTTCCTTGCTGAACATTTTTTCTGCATTTGAATTATTTTTAATATAATTCTTTTGTTATTATAATCAATGAGAACGATTTTGATATTTTCGTAAATTTGAAGCCAGAATTTTAGAAACTTTTGCAAATGTAGGGTATTATATGGATTTGTAGAGATGTTGTAATGGTACAATGAATAGTGAAACTGAAGTAACTGCAATAAGATAGTTTGTTACTAATGTATACGAACAAGTTCGACGAAGCTAGTGGTGATATATTATGAGAGGCTTTTCAGAAGAAGAAAGAGAGGCAAATCTTCTACGACCTCATAGGATGTGGACCATAGCCTTGTAAGTAAATTAAAGCGGGTTGTTCATCTGAAAAATGTGACAGGAACGTCCTCTGTTCAGGTTCTCAAGAGTTTCCTGACAAAGTGAAATTTGAAAAAATCCAGCGTGTTAAAACAACTGTCCACACACAAGGTGGTTCAAACAGTGCTTCAATATTCGGTACAGTAATACAGTATATCTTCGCGGTAATGAGAATGTTCTGTTAATGTACAGCCAAGCTCTCCTTATATGGACCGAGTGTGGTGGTGTAACGGCTAGCGTTCTGGCCTCGCATTCGGGAGGTCGGCGGTTCGAATCCCCGTCCGGACATCGAGATTTGGGTTTTCCATGGTTTCCCAAATCACTCCAGGCAAATGCCGGGATGCTTTCTTCAAAAGGCCATGGCCGAATTCCTTCCCATTCCTTGCCCCTATCCTTTCCCGTCTCTAAAGACCTCGCTGTTAGAGAGAAGTTAAGCAGATAAAAAAAAAAAAAAAAAAAAAAAATCCTGACATGAAATGGTCCAATACGATTGGTACCAAGTCAAAGTGAACTTTGATTTCTTAGAACATTCTCGTAACACGTAAAATCCCATTAGAATGGTCTAATTACAAAACGTACTGAGTATTCTAGCATGCTGCCATTGGAGGATTTAGGATGGCGCAATGGAGCTCAAGGCTATAAAGGCGTCGGATAGAGAGAGAGCCCTCCTGTGTCCGTGTGCTCCAAGAAAGGAAAGGGATCTACGTCTCACCTTGGAGAGAGACTTTTACTTCTTACTTTAGTGGTAAGCATTCGGTTTACCGTATCTCCGTGGTGGAAAATATTTGACTTCACGTTTGTTCAACGGAGAACGCTTTGTGTCTGCTCAAAGTTCGCTGTACTTCATGTCTTAACCAGTAGAAGGAAGGAAGGCATTTGGTCCGTGCTACCTAAGTGCACATTTTCCCTCTGTCTTGGTGAACAGGGAGTTGACTGCCTTGACTTAGCACCAATCCCAGCGGAAGTGCTGTCGGAAAACGTACAGCACTTTGCTTTATCAACCGACTAGAATGGGCGCTCGCAGGTAGCAGCCAACTGACGTCCACTCTGCTCCGGCGCGCTGAACCACTGTTCGACTCCACACACGATTTGTAATGCAGTAATCGTTTAATTAACATAGACTACTTACAAACGATCAGCAGGCGCCACTGAAATTTCAGTTCAATTGTGCATTATTTGTTTGAGACAAAATACTAATATGTGTTTTTTTTTTCGAGATTAGTGTATGATAAAAGTGATTTATATATAATTCAGTCGGAATTTTAAGTTTAAACAAAATGTCATCACTTTAAGAGTACTCTAATTTCAAATGCCATTTGCACAAGACTAGTTGTGATTAATAAATGTATTGTATAATACTGTAGAATAAGATATAATTCAGATACTTCATTACTAAGTTTAGAGGGAATCATTTTCTCTCTCTTTTATGAGAGCTGGATGTAATTGTATATAAGTGCGATGTACACGTGGGTAGTACTAAAACATGTCCTTCCTTAAAATCTGGAATGTAAGTTTCTATCTTGAAAAATCGATTTTGTGTCACTACAAAAATGAACCTTCTCACACTGTTATATTTAACTTTACTGCATCGCCATGTTTTGATTAAAACAGTGAAATACAAAATAATTGTTATTAATGAGACTAAATGGATTCCACAATTTCAATAATGAAGTTAATATATATTTAGAAGGAATGGAGTACATAGGGACACAACGCATAACGGTGCGTAGATTTACTTCGTTTGCCAATTAACGATACAGAGAATGTAGTAACCTTTTTTTGCCTTTGACCTAACGCCCTGTCAACGACGAGGTCGTTATAGGCGCGAAAGGACTGCCGGCAAGGAACGGAAGGAATTCTGTTATGGCCTGTTGAACTAACTAACTCCAACTAATTATCTAAAGATTTGATCGTATTTCTCTTTAGAACAGATTTTACTACGTACGCTCTCTCAAATCTTATTTGATGGAAGCTTAATGCGAATATTATTGTTCGCATTACAATATGTTCAACAGGGAAAGAATTAAATACAAATAGGCATCACACAAACCTATGTTGCTCTAATGATATCCGCAACAGTAACATTATGACAGAGGCATAAATCAGAACCATAACTTCTGGAGTTTAAGCTAATTTAGTATTTATTTATATTTCTGTTAATCAAGAATGGCGAATTGAGTGGCAGGTGTAAAAGTAAGAAGTACACCATGCAACATGGAGCGCTGTCCGCTGGCCAGGCAGCTGACGTCACCGGGGCACCTGTCTGTGATTGATCGACAGCGCGGAGTGCGACTCCCACCTGCCAGGAGGCTCAGACTTGTTAATGAGCCGTCACGCCAGCTGAGCTCCGAAGACGCTACGCCATAATTGGAGAGCCCACTGTGACCATGTCATACCTGCAGCAACGTTAGCTTCCTGGATGGATAAAATTTTTCAGTTACATATATCTTTCCTATTAACCTCCCTCTCCCATTTCAACAGAAGTAATGCATTACACTTGTTCACATTACGAACAAAAGTTGATTAAATCAAATAACAGAGACACTGGAAAATATCACTCGCCTGATATCTGTTGCCATAAATATCATACACTGCCTTCATTTCTAAAAATATCTTTAATCTTGTACGAAATGACACACTACGTAATACCTTCTATTAAGACAAAAGTATTTTGTGCTACTTAGTTATTTCGAAAAACTGTAAAAAATTTCTATCCATTTGAGTGGTAAGAAAGAGTCTAAGAGGAAGCGAATGGTTGAATTTTGCATCATCATTAGCGTTTTGCCCTAAGGCAGCTTTTCACATGGTTGCTCTCCATGCACTCCTGTCTTTTGCCCTTCTCTTGATGTCCATGTAGTGCCTTTAGCAAGCACTCCCGTCCCAGCAAGTGTCCGATCTAGTTCTTCGTTCTTTCTGCTATCATGTGGAGTAGTTTCCTCTTCTTACCAACCCTTTCCAGTACTTCAGCATTACTCAATTTTTCCATCCAGCTTATCCTCGCCATTTTCCTCCACATCCACATCTCAAATGCTTCTCTCTGTTTTCCATCTTCTCGCCTCACTGTACACGTGTCTGTCCCACAAAGAACCAAACTCCATACTCATTTGCCATTCCTTTTCCCTTGTGCTTTCCCACTTAATAATCTCCTCTTCTTCCAAGATAATTGAAGGCTAAACTCGGCTGACATAAGCTTGACCTATCCTAATATTTATCAGTTTACTTTCTTTACCAATCGCTATACACTTTGCTTTGCTGTTCTGATTCTCATTCCCTACTCTTCACAAGCTTCATTTACATCTTACAACATTTTGTTTAAGTTCTCTCTCTTTTTGCTTTCAACACCATATCATCGGCAAATCTTATACACTCTGTTCTCTTGCCACCAATACGCACGTTTCTTTTTCCATCTAAGCATTTTCCAATAATCTCTCTTCGGTGTAAACTGAATAATAACTTTACCAAACGCCCCTATCAAAGCTGCTTTCTCCCAACATCTCGTTTCCAACCTTTATTCTTACTTTCTGTTGTAAATATAGGTACTGTACCAAAATTCTCTTCCTTGAATCTACTCCTTTCCTCTTCGGTAAATCCATAAACTTTTTCTATTGCACCCTGTCAAAAGCCTTCTCTTCAATCCAATAAATATGGAATAAATTTCCGTTCATTTATCAGTATATATGTTCCTTATGATTCTTTACAGGCCAATAGCATCCCTTGTTCCCTTTCCTTTCCTAAATCCAAGCTGTTCCTTCTCCAATCCATTTATCTATTTTTCCATATAGCATTTCGTTCAGCACTCTCGACATTACTTTAACTGCATGCGAAATTAGACTGATAGTCCTAAGCTTTTCTGATTTATTTACATTCCATTTTTTCTACATTGGTATCATTACTGTTGCGAGAATGTCATTTGGCCATTCCCGTTTGTCATATATCTCATAACAAAGGCAGACTATCTCCCTTATTTCTCTGTTTCCTAAACTCTTCAACACTTCTGCTGATAAATTAATGGTTCCACGTGCCTTCCGATTCTTCCTCTTCTTCAGTGCCTTTTCTACCTCTGCCTCCAGGATGTCATACAGATTTCCATCCTCTGTTACACGTGCCTTCTCTTCAATTTCACTTGGTATCTGATCCCTCTTAAACAAGTATTATATATATACTTGCCATCTAATAAATAACCCATGCGGTTCTTTTACTAATGTGACATTCATTCTTTCTGATTCCATGTTGTTGTTGTTGTTTGTTTTACTTTCAAAGGCTATCTCAATAGCTATTCTGTATATCATTTCATACTTGTAATAAGTCGCGTTCCCTAGGCGAGACAGTTTGCACATATCGAGGGAGGGCTATTTTTCGGCCAGCGGAAGCCGCGAGCCGGTTCGTCAAGCCACCCGCTGCGCTGTTGTCAATAACAGCAGGGACAGCCAACCTACAGACAATAGTTACCCGCCACTCGGATATTCTTGTATGCTGTTACATGGAATGCTGCTCGGAGGGGGAGTGGAGACGCGACACTTCTGGACTGTATGTGGAGGTGAGAAGAGGGACTGCGAGACCACCGCCATCCTCTGTGGGCCGGAGGTTCATTTCCCGTCGCCGGCAGTGAGCAGTGCGCGGACACGGTAATGTGCCTATAAAAGTGAGACTTAGTGCAACATATCAAGAGCCCGGAAAATACCCCTGAGAAGCTACCCTGATTAGCTGGATGTTTGTTTAAAATATTCAACTCAGCTAACCATCCGTAAAACTTATCAGATTTGTGTCTTTAGTTTGGTCAATAAAATCATGTCTTTTGTGAACCCATTTTCTTTATGGTCTTGTAACCCCTGGGACATGTCGTGTACGAGGTTCAATATTAACATGGTGACAAAGAAATTTTTTTTAATTGCTGACGCCATACAGGGTGTCTAAAAGGTAGAGCCACCCCCACCTAATGAGACTATTACATTTGGCGCCCAACCTGCGGCCCGATTGTTTTGATATGTTGCAAACAAGTCGTAATAGTGAGTAGAACTCTCCGTGTTTTCAGCATTTTCCGGTGTGGCTGTAACAGCAGCAATCCAGCATGTACTATAATTATTTATGTCATGTGTAATGTTTGTATATTGTAACAGCTAGGATTTGTAAGGGCGATAAGGACGCAGTTACAGGCTGTACATGTGTCATACATTGAAGAACTGTTGGTTGATGTGTATTGAAATATGTCATGTTCATTGTGTTGTCCGAGTGTGGAAGTCGATTGATGAATTATTGCAAGTACTTGTGTGATACACTGCAGAGCTGGTTATCGGTTGTTTTCACACACTTTATCTATGTATTTTGTTTATTTTTATGGTAATGGTATTTTGTTGTGAAATTTGACTGTAAGAGCAGAGGTGTTGGAATAGATAGATAGAATGTATGTCCATGTTACACTGATGTGACCTATGTTGATTTTCATTCCAGTAGTTGACATTATTTGGAAAATGTCATGTTCATTGAGTTATACTGCTGTAGAATTGGTGTTAAGGATGTCTGGTGGTCAGGAAAAAAAATGTGATAGCTGATAGATGTGGGTTTTAAGAGATGTGTTGATGTTCGCATTTGTTTCGGTGCTTAGACAATTGGATTTTGATAGTGCTTTCCTGTTCTGTGAGTTGAATTTTTCATGCCTGGCGGTCCAACCAGCGTTGTAATTGGTATATGTGTCTTATACTAATTGATGGTTTGTTGATATTTCATTGTTTGACGGTATTTATTGGAGATTTTATGATGTGGTCCTTGTCCGGTTGTGGAAGTAAAATTAATGTCAGACAGATCAGCGTTGCAAGTCTCATGTGTTCTCAATTGATGGGAGATAACACATAAGTTAACATGGAAATCAAAGACGGCACTTCAAATTGCGAAGAAGCGATGCCCGTTTCGCACATCTTGAGCGTAACGAGAAAAGGGGATGAAAGTACTATGTCTTTTTCTGGAGAAATGGTTGCCCAACAGCCGGAGTCAGCCAAAAATCCACTGAGCGAAGCCGACAAATTTGACCGTTTGTTCGCGATGATGTCGGAGATAAAGAGCGGACAAGACCGGCTAAAGTCCGAAGTCACAGAAGAAATTGCAGTACTCATGAAAGAGGAGGTTGGTGACTTAAAGAGTACCGTGTCTGAAGGACTCAGGGGAGTCAAGAAAATATTGAAAACGATGCATGAAGAACAAATCAGAATGTCCAGCGCCGTGAATCGCGTTAACGAGCAGTCAACACAGATGCAAAGAGAAATGTTGGAATGGAAACAACGGACGGAAGCGCAAGCAAACCAACTAGAACAGCGAGTCGCTGATGTACAAGCAAGCACTGAAACAGGGATGAATCATATCGGAGGGCAGATCAGTGAGGTTCGCAAGAGTGTCGCCGAGTGTAAAGCAGAGTGCAAAAGTCTCGATGAGACGCAGAAGAGTTTTTTCCAAACAAGTTGTAAATGAACTGCGTATCCTAGGGGACCAGAGAGAGAAAGAAAGTGTCATCAGCAATGAAAATACAGTAATAGATGGAAAGGATTCTGGTAACGCCGAAAATGTCGTCGGTATGCGATCGGCGACAAACGCACTACGGATAGATGACCATAAGTTCGCTGGTGTCTTGCAAACATGTGCACTAAAATATGTAAAGCCGCCGAAGGTGACGCTTGTAGGAAGTGAACATATGGACTTGCAGTACGTTCATCTCATTCAAGCAGTAAAGACATGTTCAGTGATTGGGATTTCTATACTAGACCCGTCAGATGGCCGAAAATCTAAGTTTGTCTTGTATGAACAGATATTTCACGGTAGGGGTCTGCCCGGTGTTCCACTGAATGAAAAGATTTCGGCACAGGTGCCGAAGATGAATGGTTTTCACGGAATGCGTTCCATGTCGACGCATGTTCAAAAAGCAGCATGCCGCAAGATAAGCGTGAAGTATTTTCATTTCAAGGTTGGAAAAATAAGAGCTCAAGGCTGTGATTTCGCCCTTCTGATTTTGAGACGGAACGATGGTGTGAAAATCGTTTCCAGACGATTAAAATCAACTCATAACCGGCAAACTTATTATGCTTTCTCGATGGAATTGACACTGATGTGAATTTGAAGGAACCTAATTGGTTGTAAATATGGCCCTTAGTTAAGATATAAGCAAGTAGTGTAGTGAATATAAGTACAATAGTCTATTCTGTAAACAGTAGTTTTATAAGAAAATCGTGTGTACAACATTCAAGAGGAAATGTGTGAGTTCTGATGAAGATGTAATGAGAGTTCACGTACGGTTAGCTGACCCGATTGACTTCGTTACCGCTGTTAATTACTGAAAAAAAAGATCTGAATATAAAAGTTGGGACAAAGAAGAAATAATGTCTTGATAGACTGCGAAAACGCTACATGCTGTAAAATAATCTCGCTTATAAATAATGCGCTTCAAGTGGCGTGGGAATGAAAATCAAAAGTATTCATCTGCAAGAAAGAGAATAATCTAGCGGCTAAATTCAGAATTAAATATTACGATAAGGTTGTGAACGAAATGTTGCTCGCGGGAGTAACCATGATGGTCTTTTCAATGAAAAGAGAACTTCCTTTTTGTTTACATAGTGTGTCGGAGAGAGGTACGGCGTCAGAAAGGCGCAGACGTGTCATGTGCAGATAGGCTGAAGTGGGAACTGAGTGTCTACAGCTGTCTTCTAATGTGGCAAATAAGTCCACCTCATTAAGCTGGGCAGCTCAATCCCTGGAATAGCCAAAAAGCGGCAGAAGTGGATTGTTTCTTTAATTAAATAAAGAACAGCCTCTCGCAGAACAGTGACCGGTAAACTAAGAAAAGGAAGCAATCAATTGTTAAAATTCATGATTATCTTATGTTCCTGAAGTTCTGATAATTACTCCCATGAAGATGTAAATGAAAAAGGGGAACACCAAAGTGAGTTCGAGAAAAACAAGATCGTAAGTTTTAAACATCACCCTCTCAATATGAAAGGCCGCTTAGATGAGTAGAATGTCCCACTACACGCACTTATATTGTTTCCCAAGGATGTTCGGTTCAAAAGGACTGGTGATATACTGAAGCAGCATAATGTTAAAATAAGCAAAATTATAGCAGTGACAAAAAGTTAAGTAGGCTACAGAGGATATGGAATGCCGAGAAGAAACAAGAGAAAGTAGCTTGTTGCGAATCTGGGAATGTCAGCTGGGGCGGATGTTGTCCATGACAGCAGGGGGGTCAGCAGTGCTTGTGTGAATTTCTCGGAATAGGGGAACCAGCAGGTAGACTAATCCCCTAGTCACTTGAGTGGAGCTGGAGCCCGGCAGGTGTGTGTCCTTGACTTTGTTCTGGGTGAATGAACGGGGTTAGATGACCCTTGTTTGCGAAGAACCAACTTATCATCGCGTAGTGATTATTGTTTGAAGTGTTGTCTTTAATACTGTTGTGTTGTAAATAGATGAGTTGTGTTAGTAAATGCTGTTAGATTCGAGGTATGTGTACAAATGTTGTGATTGGTGCATCATCAACCTTTAGATTAATTGTTTTCATAGCATGAGTTTTGTTATTTTACGCTTTATATATATTGGAGGACATAATTGGAGGATTAATATTATTCCCCTCTAATCTGATGTAATTATGTTGTAAGAAACTGGATCATTAAGTTTAGATTATATGTGATTATTGAGGGCCACTGATTGATATGGCCACTTGTTTTCATCTGTACCTGTATTATTTGTGAAGGTGTATGGGAATTATGGAGGGTTATCTTTTATTCTGTATGGGAGATTAATATTTGGAAATTTTAAGTTCATAACGATTCCTCAGAGCACCATGTTCTCAATTAATATTTTGGAACAGTATAAAATGCATATATTATAGGTTATAGGTTAACAGACTTCAGCTGTGTAGAGGAAGAGTTGTGGAGGGACAACCTCACGTAAAAATGTCCGGAGTTTCTTATTTTTGATGGACCTGTAACACTTAAAGACATTCCATTGTTAATCTATAGTGAGTGCTTATGGCACTATCATAAGTACTGTGAACCATTGTTTTTTTATTTTAGTGTTGTATATTTTTTTTATGTTGTGTGTATAATGTATAATGATAAATTAAGGCTGGACCCTGCTGTTATGTGGATGGTACACTTTGGATGGCTGATGCATTGGGGAGTTTTGCACACGAAGCGAGTTGTATTGTCAACATTCACAGTTTGGCGCCTTTAACGTGTCCTCACATGACATTTCCGCAGGGGAGTTTTGATTGAAAATGGGTGAAGGTTGTAAATATCTTATGAAATTATAAGTTTGCATGGTTTTATGGCTTTGTAAATCAAGGGTATTGCTATCAAGAGGGCAGGAACTGAACTGTGAGCAAAGTTGCAGAGAAGACTTTATAAGCAAATTTAAATTCCATGGAATTTAAATTTTGGTGGGTTGTTTGGCAAGCTGTAATAAGTCGCGTTCCCTAGGCGAGACAGTTTGCACATATCGAGGGAGGGCTATTTTTCGGCCAGCGGAAGCCGCGAGCCGGTTCGTCAAGCCACCCGCTGCGCTGTTGTCAATAACAGCAGGGACAGCCAACCTACAGACAATAGTTACCCGCCACTCGGATATTCTTGTATGCTGTTACATGGAATGCTGCTCGGAGGGGGAGTGGAGACGCGACACTTCTGGACTGTATGTGGAGGTGAGAAGAGGGACTGCGAGACCACCGCCATCCTCTGTGGGCCGGAGGTTCATTTCCCGTCGCCGGCAGTGAGCAGTGCGCGGACACGGTAATGTGCCTATAAAAGTGAGACTTAGTGCAACATATCAAGAGCCCGGAAAATACCCCTGAGAAGCTACCCTGATTAGCTGGATGTTTGTTTAAAATATTCAACTCAGCTAACCATCCGTAAAACTTCATCAGATTTGTGTCTTTAGTTTGGTCAATAAAATCATGTCTTTTGTGAACCCATTTTCTTTATGATCTTGTAACCCCTGGGACATGTCGTGTACGAGGTTCAATATTAACATGGTGACAAAGAAAATTTTTTTAATTGCTGACGCCATACAGGGTGTCTAAAAGGTAGAGCCACCCCCACCTAATGAGACTATTACATACTTTAACTCTTTCTACAATTTCTCTATTTCCTCGCATTTCTCTTCTAATCCAACTTTCTCGTCCTTGTTCAGTTTCCTATACCTCCTTTGTCCTTCTTCCGCATTTTTCCTCTTTATCCGTTCTTCCATCTTCTTCAACAATGTTTCTATTATCCACTCTTTCCCAATAATTTTTGGACCTTCTGACTCCTAGAACTTCTTTGGCAGCTTTCATGAGTCCTTCCCTCATATTTATCAACCTTTCAGTTTACAAATTCTTCAGCTATTCCTCTTCGTTAGTTTTTCACTAACCTTTTTTCCAGCTCCAAAGCCCTATCTTCTTCCTCCTTTAGTGTTGCCAAGTTCAGTCTTTTTCTTGCTTTACCGCTCCTCAGTTTCTTTAACTGTACTTGTATTTCTACATGCTCAGATGTTGTGATCTGAATTTGTGTCCGCTCCTTGGTTTGCTTTAGCATTCTTCAGACACTTCCTAAACTTTTTTTGTATCAGGGTGTAGTTCATCTGGTACCATTCTCCATTCAAATTAGAGACCCATGTATAACGACTCCTTTTGTATTTTTCAAATAGCGTGTTGCCCACCGATTAGCGAATTTTCTTAATTAGTCTTTCACACCTCACAAATCGTATCTCTAATCCAAATTTCCCTTCTTCATCTTTTTGTTTTCCTCACCTACCATTGCATTCCAGTATCCCTTAATGATTATACAATCATTTCTAATCTCTTTATCAATAAGTTCTTCCATCTTCACATAATATTCTTCTGCCAACTCATCTCTATGCTGGCTAGTTGAAATGAATACCTGTATTAATATCACATCTTTCGTTCTACAAGTGCAGTCATAGCATCATCAGTCGACCATTAATACATTACACCTTCATAAACTTAATTTTCAGTTTAATTCCTATCAATTATTCCCGCTTCATTTTCACCATTCTTCTCTTTACCTGAATAGAAAAACTATAATCCCCACTTTTTACGTCACCGTTTCGTCCCCATCTCACTTCACACATGACAAGGGCATCTAATCATTCTTACTCATATTCTGTTTTGCATTTTATAGTTTTCCTACCTGCAATAAAGATCCAATCCATATCTTTTCTTCCTCTGTCGTCTCTTCTTCTTTTCAAAGGTATTTCCTCCCAATGTATTGTTCCCTTCCCTGAAATCCAAGTGATGGGATAGTTTAACCCCCTTGATTTTCTACATTGAGAGCCATACCGTGTACTACTTGGGAAATATAATGTGGTAGTATCCTGTTCGTTTCCACATAGGCAGAAGGTTAGCCCAACCTAAAATCAGTCACTCACTATGAATCAAACACTATTTTTAGTCACCCATCTGGGGTACAGTAGCTGCATAATCCAACGTGGACAGGTGCCTCTTTCACCAGCTTCACCCTCCGACTCATCTTTCCACATTCCTTGAGAAATGAGGCCCCGGCCTTGACACCGTCTTAGCGGAGTATTTGGATTATGTGAAGCAAGCAAAACTACATCTACATGAAAACAGAGAAATTGACATTTAGAGGATCGTATAAAACCCTATGAAGATTAGCATGTTTTTTTTCTCCGGAGTACACTTAGGACCCAGAATGCAACTTTAGACTGTAGGATAATTTTTTCATACTAGCTGGTGCCCACAACTTCGTTCGTGTTTGTCAAGAATTTCGGTTTTTTTTTTTTTTTTTTTTTTTTTTTTTTTTTTTTTTTTTCGACGAACCCTTAAGTATTTCCGGGATAAAAGGGATTTTATATTACTCCATGCAAAATCAGTATCGCGCCAGTGAAAGACCAGTCAAAATCGGTAAATTCATTAAATATGTTACATATAGTTAATAGCTGAAAATTGAGTCGTTTTCTAGAACATTATTCAAGAACATTTAAGTACATCCAAGAACATTCTAGAGGATTCCAAAAAAAATTTTGAACTCGTTGGTCTAAATATGAAAATGCCTTAGGTCGTCCAACTTAAACTACCATTTCTCCCACACTCCCACGCTCACCGACATGCAACCACCACAGTGCACGATGGGAAGCTTGAAATTACTACTACTAGCAAACAGCAGTGGTGTGCGCAGGTAGTTGTGGCTGCGAAATGAAATGTAACCTTGGAGTTAGCGCTGTGTGATGAAACTTAACGTATTTTATCGTTGCCCTGATCATCTAAATGTTTTTAGCGTATTGGTTGAAATAGTAATGCATGTCTCATGCAACGAAACGACCTCTGATTATACCGTTTTGACAAGCGAGCAGTGTAACGGTTAACCGTGGTTTCTCCCCTAACGTTTAATTGCGAACACTATACGAAGGCGAGGTTAGAAGTAACTACAAAGTTATAGCAATACTTAGATTTTTCAGCAAAGGCCGCGTTTTTGTTTCTTTCGCCAAGCTTTCGACTGTTCTGTTGCAGACTTCCTCGGAGGTAATATTTTGTTTACTTATTTCTCAGCAAAGAGCGACAAGCGTCTTGTAGCTTTCCTAGTTGAAATTATTGATGTTCATTTAAATTTCTATTGGCTCCTTAGCTTCTTAGGCCGTCACTGATCTTCTCTCGAATAGTCTTGTGTCTCCAGATTTAATTGCGTCCCCGAAATTGACCGCATAGTGAACTACAGTGGATTATCGCTGTTGATTTGCTTGTAGTGGCGGATATCTATCCACTAAAGTGTAAAACATCTCACCTATCTGAACACCGCCACAGCTACAAGGAATTTCATAAACACTCGCAAGCTTGTCCCCCAGCCAACGACTGGTCAATATTTCAGCTTGGCCTATAAACCATTTCTTCCTCAATCCGCTTAAACAAATTTACAGTTCGGTCTGTAACACCATTTCGCAAGGAAGAAAGAGTTCTGTGATAGATCAGTGTCCAGTTTAGCAAGTATTTCATGAGAAACGTTGAGGTCCTCAACGAGTTTAATAGTTCTTAAAACCCTTCTGAACTCGTTTCAAGGTAGGCGTTCATGTGAGAGTTGTCATTTACTCCAGCAGACTCTAAGATTCACAAACTGTCTTCACTTTTACGCTCAGTGACATCAGACCACCTGTATTCGTCACCAGATCATGGTACTACCATGCTCATATTAATCCGAACGACCTGAATTGCACATCGCTACATTTCATCCTGGGACTTATTCAACCAATTATACACATCTACCAAGACAGTACTATAACCGGTAGGTGGTACATTCATGTTAATATCCAAAATTGAGACTCACCCACCTCACAAAAAAAACGTGACATATTTTAACATATTCGTTATAGAAACGAAAATATGGATTTATTTCGTTAATAAAAGAGTTGTGCAGACATTGAAAGCACTTCATTTTAGTTTTTTAAAACATTCAAGAGAAATTACGTGTCCATACAGAACATTAAAAGTTAACATTTTCAAACAAAAAATTAATTTTGAAGAAACGCTAGCGTCAAAAGAAAGGAAGACGTTATACCGATCATCTTTCACTTAAAATAACTGACTATTAATGATAAAATCAATATTTGCCATGTAAAGATAGTTTTAGGTGAGTGCGTTGACAAATAATTGCAGATTTTTGAAGTTAGTTAATTTTGCGGTGTGCTATGAAGACATGTTGTTCCCTTACTACCACATTTAAAATTATTTTAGAAACATATGGAAAAAATTATAACTAAATGACTGTTGTCGGTGACATGAGATGTCGTCAACGCATTCTGAGTTGACAGTATTTTAGCGTCAAAAAAACTAATTTTCACCTACCATTAATAACGAAAGCTGCTTAAGGCGAAATTAACACTCTTTTCAAAACAAAAACAAAACATGATGAGGGGTCAGTAGTTGAAGGCACAATTTCAAAAAGTGTTGTCACCTTTGTGGTTTTACTGGTGTTTCATAAACAGGAAAAAAACAAAAAACTAATACGCCTTTTTAGCTATAGCAATATTCTGTGGGTGGTGCTGTTAAAACTCAAACGACAGGTGAAACGTTGGTTTGATGTTCTTACCGAAAACGTTATTGGTAAGTATCCAAGGACGTGGATTTAAAACATTTGGTAATTAACGAACTGCTTCGATTGCTAGCGGACACGTTCGAAATCATTATTTCGCGATTTATACGCTTCTTGCTACTTGAAGTTATTATAGTAGGCCAACTTTTCACTCCATTCTGATGTTAATACTATGGTGAACTCTTCCGACAGTAGTCCGTAAAGAACCTGCACTGATTTGAGGGGTGAAATTGTTACCAGTCACTGGTAACCCAAAATACAACCAGAAGTTTCGCAAGTGCGAAAATTTTAGAAGCTGATACTAATCAATAATGAATTACAATGAACGATTGTTTCTATATTTTGTAACTGTTGTTTATGAGACATATAGTTTGGAGAAATACACAGGAAACTGGGAAAAAGGAAACGTAATGCTGGTCAACATGTGTATAACAGTAGTTGACCCCTCTGCTGCGGTCTCGGTAGGACTCATCCGCTGCTACTGTAGGCA